>CM024644.1:20647896-21072521 GCA_014182715.1 Eucalyptus cloeziana | reverse complement strand
GGAGTAGGAGGAGGAGCAGTTGGGGTTTCTTACATTACCGGAGTTGAGAAGATTATGAGCTACTTCACACCAGTACTTGCGTCGAATGTTGCTGATTCTTCGAGTTCGAGATGATGGTGTGTCGGGAGTGTCGGGCTTTTTATAGGAGGAGCAATGGGGAATAGGAATAGAAGAAAAAGAGAACTTCCCCGGCAAGTTATAGAGGAAAAAATCAGGAACTACTCTTTCAGGGTAAGAAGGACAAAGGCTAATCATTCGTACTTTTGGTCAACACGTCGAAAGCCAACAATTATTAATTAGACTCGAATAGAACACCAAGCTAAAAGACTATTCTCTTTGTGCTCTTCACTATAAAACCTTAAATTAACAAGTTAGCGTCGATAGGACCCTATGTGACTCGTTTGGATGCGATTAACTAAAGACAATTCTTTTCATGCTCTTCATTAAAAGAGTTTAAATTGACCATCTTCCATTGACAGGCCCATGATTTGGGAAATTGTCCAATTAGTTCTAAATCTATTATACAAATGCCAAAGAAAAAAAAAAACTTTCTAATTTTGCAATTGAGTCCCAAAAAGCTTTGCACAAAATTTCAGCATAGTCATTACAGCCATTTTTGCTAAGTACCACTAATGATAAATGATAAGTAGACCACCATATATGTGGTTTCCCTAAAAATTGACCGAAAAGAATACATTTTGAAAATTATAAAATGTAGAATTGAATTGGTATCTATAATTTAGGTTTAAAATTGATTATGTAATTTTCATTTTAAACCCGAAACGAAGAGAACAATGAAATTAGAAAGCAACATTCTAAGCTTTAAAACAACATTTTAGTGTTTTCGTACTATAAACTTTTCAAGTCCCTACTTTCCTTCTTGTTCCAAACAATGGATAGAATAATATTTGCTATTTTCTCCCCTATAATAATCACTCTTCCCAAATTCAAATTTTATCTCGCATTTTTTCCAGTTCATTCATTTTCTCTTCCGACTTCCTCCTCCCAAAAATAGGCTTCATGAACATAAAACAGTTGAGTCCCCCGAATCAACATTATAGCCAGAAAATGTCTAGCAATGCTCACCGTGACTATTCATGAAATAGACTAAGCTGAAACAAACATTCCTACAAAATAAAACTCAAAATTGATCAATATATATCAAATATAAACCGACTTCATACCTCTCATGCATACTTTATCTTCAGAGATTTTTAGGTACTCTTGAAGGACTTTGTTGCTCAAGCATAATCACTTTTTGAGAAATGATATCGTTTCAAGAAATAAGAGAAATTGGGACACTAGATCTGATGAGTTGATGAACTCGCCTGGATGGAGACATCATATTGCAAATCACCTGCGAGATTCTTCCCAGCACCATGACGGTTGCGTCGGGTTCTCTCTCCGTTGCATTACAGAATACGACCTATTTTTCCTTCGGTTTTTTGAAACAAAAAAAAAGCCATCACTTCATGGCTTTCCCCCCAAAACTTAAGAAATTATTAAAATTGCAAAAGTTACGAAAAAAATTACGTATGATTCTACATCTTGGTATTTTACTTTTTCAGCGGTTATGGGTATTCCCATTAAATAAAAGTCAAATTATGAAATTCACAAGATGCCAAGGAAAACAAAGATTTAGAAAACACTTGAAAAGAGATTAGATAAAATTCCAGTGCAGTGGTATTTTAAACTAAAAAATTACTAAGCAAAGAGGCAATATTCTCCGGGTATAAAAATGATGTTGAGGGGATAAAAATGATTAATTGCCCATAGATATCAACGTTCGAAGCATCTATTCACAATTTCACAAGGCACATATGTTGAAGAAGAGTCTCATCCTTCTGGCCAGTCCTTAATGTAGACAATGTTCATTCCATATCCGAACTTCCACCTAAATAGATTTTATTTGGCCAGTGAGTGCAATGTAAAAATATTCTAAGCTAAATAGAGTGCGAAAATTTAAGAGGAGAAATTGTTTAATCAGATTTAAACATATTATATGTATGCTAACTCAGTTCTAAATTTTCTAAGTTTGCCAATTTAGTTCTGAAACTTTGCGTGAATTTTCAGTGTATTCATTCTTACCAATTCTCGCAAGAAATGACCGGCATGGCGAAGTGCCTAATAAGATGGCCCGCAATAACTTGATCTTCATGTCAAATTTTCAATGCAATTTTTAGTGAAAATTGGCCGGAATGATTGTATTGAAATTTTAAGCAAAGGTTTAAGATTAAATTGACAAAATTAAAAAGTTTAAGATTGAATTGATATCCATACAATAAGTTTAGGACTGATTGGGTAATTTTCTCAAATTTAAGACATGGCTAGTGAAACATAACACCAATTTACAAACTTACTTCATAAAATATTACTCCAAATTATAAATAAGTGGGTCATATTCAAGTACTTTACTAGTCTTGTTCCTAGCACTTCTAAATTAATTTTTAAATTATTTTTTATATCTCTAACATTATTTCAATAATGTTTTCATGAGAGAGACAAGGAGGAGTACATGGATACTAGGACTGCGTTTGGTAATGTTTTAGTTCCGGGAATAATTTCTTTTCGAAACACTTTTTCTATTTTTGTTTTCGAATAATTTCTAAATATTTTAAAGTGTTTGGTAACTATATAAAATTTATGTTCTTGAAACAGAAATACATTTGGTACAACTTCAAATATTTTTGTGAATTAAAACTTTTTTTGATTTATTAATAATTTTATTACATTTTTTTTTTTTTTTTTTTTTTTTTCCTTTCTCCTTCCTCTAGTCGGTCACCAACCTTTGCCATGGCCGGCCGGCAACTGGCTAGACAAGGGCCAGCAAGTTCGCCGACCGCGGGGGAGCCTTGCTTGGCCACTTCGAGGTCGGCCTCGCCCATCTAGGAGAGGCTCGACCTCGCGGTGGTCGGTGAGGTCGAGCCTCTCCATGGTTGAGCAAGGCTCGGCCTCACCATGGGTAGGTGAGGCTCGACCTGCCAGACCGCGAGGCTAAGCCCCGCCCGGCCACCGAGACCGGTTGACACCACCGCAAAGTGACGCCGACCTAGCGATAGCCGGGTGAGGCTTGGCCTCCTTAGATTTGGGCGAGGTTGAGCCTCTCCCAGCCATGATGAGGCACAAAGGGGTCTCGCCTAGCCACGGCAAGGCTTAAGGGGCCTCGCCGGTGGCTAGTGAGCTCGGGCGACCTCGCCGGGGCCGGTGAGGCTCCGCCGAGGTCACCGGGCCTCGTTTCGCCGCCGCTTGCCATCGACAAGATCGACGATTAGCTGTGTGTATTTATATTTATATATATAACAAGAAAACATATTCTATATTGCGCATGCATGTGCCTTCGTATGTGAACAAAGTATTATCATCAAGTACAAAGACTGTTTGACGAAGCGTTAATGTGCGCACTTGTAAACCACAACCATCCAACATACAAGTCACCATTGTGCCTCAGGTCTAAGAATCTTATACCAGACCAAAGCGTGAACGATTAGATGTTGGCCTCGCTAAAAGCTTCAATATTGCTAATTGTTCTATGTATATCATGTTTAGTGAACTTGTCCAAGACAAGCACCTGTGTTCTAGCTCGGATATTACAATACCAAATGACTTGTGACTCATTATCCCCTTAGGTTCCAATACTAAATGGTGAAGTATGAGAACACACTGGTCTCAATAGGATAATCAATATCCTTTCAATGATCCATTGACCAGGAACTGTTTAAGGATTCGGCATAACTGTAAACATGTCATACATATTCTTAACCCCTTAAGAGTATGTTTAGTTGTAACTGATCTTATGGACTCATTCATATATAAAGAACGATGAATGAATATTTATTTGCCATTAAATAATCCCTAACATGTAACTATTATATGGTTGCTTTAGGGCATAGAGCTAACACTCTGTCTTTGATTTCACCCATTGTCCTTGTGACTAGATTGGTGAAGATAGCCGGATTCATAACTTTTCATTCATTGAATCGTGTAGCCCTTCTTGAAAATATATGAATAGGAGTTAGAGAGGACACAGCACTGGTCTTTTTCATTCGGATCTTGTCAGAATTTCGAGGCTCAATTGATTCTGGTTCTGAGGATGCGATTATGCTGTTCTGGTTTTTAACAATGCTCAAGAGCGTGAAACGGTCTAAAAAATTCTAGGTAAAAAGATCTACATACCGATAAAAACGAACTTCGCTGTCTTTCTACCATCAACGCAGTCAAAGGTGCACTGTTTGTTCACGCAAGTCCAGCCTGTCCAGGGGCAAATATTTGAATCTTTACAGTCGTTAATATCTGATGACAAACAGTAAAGTAAACATATTAGCAGCAACTCCCATCTCCTTGAGTAAAATTGGTAAGACTAGTAGGTCGTAATTCCTCACAAATTGTTAATTATATGGCTAAGGTACTGTGCTTGTAATGTAAAGGACTGTCCTATTCCCTATTCCCTTTACTTCCAGTAAATTTCTATCAATATGGGTCATTCAATTTTTTCTGAAAGTGCATTGACTTTGTATAATATTGGGCAGAATAAACAAAAAGTGCATTAGACAGTGTACATCCTTTTCTGAGAAAAATCTAGGAGTGAAGAAGCCAATTCGGTGTATAGTGACCTTAAAAATGGAATGTCATAGCATGAAGTATGTGACCATGCCATCCCATAAGAGAGGGGTTACAAGTGTCACGCCCGAACCCCGAGCGCACGGACATCCCACGACGGTAGATTAAATTGCGACGTCTCAAGACGCATCACCAACCCGTTATTTTTATCTTTTGATTAAACGCATACGGAAGCAACTCAAATAAACAACACCCGGTCAATTAACAAAACTTGGGGATAGTACACACAAGACAAACATTTCCAAAACACTTCTTTTATTTATTTGTTTGCTAACCCCAGGAAACTTAATATTTACAAGCCCTTACACTGCAGCTCCCTACCAATCATCTCAAAAATTAGTAAGGTGGTTAGAGTTAGCCTAACTTCACTAACGCGAGGCCAACCAAAAGTGACGCCATCGGGACCCCAAACCGCACGCGACGGTCCTCCATACTACAGGCCTGAAAATATTTAACAACAACGGGATGAGATATAAATCTCAGCAAGTTAATGGCCTAAGCCCCGATTAGGATGCAAATTCGTATCGGAGGCAACCTAAACATGCAACGGCATACAATTTTAGCTCCCCTTGGCACACCCCTACATATTAGTACGTCACATATGCCATTATTAATACAATAAGCAAAACCAATAATCAGAACACATAACTCTCATGCACCAAGCATCCACACGGGTCCTAATTATAAGGTAAAACCCATTTTGGCATGTCCCGTACCGTGCCTCACAGTTTTATCCCATAATAAGGCACAATGTATTACAATTATTTCCAATCTTTCATCCAATAATTCCTTTTCCGAAAATTTCCGACTCCCGATAATTTGACTGACGATGAGGTGACATCCAATAATTTAATCTTGAATCCTTGAAAGTTCAATACCCGAAATGTAATTAAATTTCGTGATTAAAAATCGATCAAACGCAACTTTAGTAGACCTAATCTATCAAGTGGCTTTTAGGAGTTCTCGCACGGTTAACCCGTGGACGATAAGTTTTGATCCACGTTTGTGCCTCTTCGAATCGTTGACGACCCTCGGTTGTCATGTAATCACGAGGGTTCAATTACTTATCCTGAATATAAGATCAATAAAAATCAATTTATCGTCGTTTGACGCGAATATCATAATCATACGGAATCACCTGCGAGCCAACTACATACTTTTGTCGAATCGATTTATATCCGTTCGCAAATTGACTTATACCAATGTAGTATTGACCTTTGTCGATCCTTATGGTTAAGCAGTCAATTACTGATCGAATTCTCTAGTCTTTCGTGTTTTAACCTTTTACGGCTTCACCCAATAAATTAGTTAATTTGTAAATGATCAATTCATAATAAAGTAACTATAAGCGCATCGATGAAATAACCATTTCATATATTTTGAAACAAGCCAAATTTCAAGATATCACAACTTTTCCCCCCTTACAAAAATTTTGTCCTTTAAATTTGAACTATTACAACTCATTAACTGAACAAAAAAGTGAGGGTCTTGATGTCTCATCAACTCTTCACTTTCCCACGTGGCTCCCTCTGTTTCATGGTGTTGTCAGACCACTTTAACCAAAGGAATAGTCTTGTTTCGCAGCACTTGCTCCTTTCGATCCATTATCCGAACTGGCCTTTCCACGTACGACACCCTGTCGTCCACATCTATTTTCTCAAAATTCAACACGTGCATCAGATCAAGTTCGTACTTCCTCAGTATCGACACGTGGAAGACGTTATACGCTTGAGCAAGTCTTGGTGGCAATGTGACGCGAAATGCTAAAGTGTCTATCGGCTCCAAAATCTCAAAGGGACCAATGTACTCAAGCTCAATTTCCCTTTCTTGCCAAAACGCGAAGTACCTCTCATCGACGGCACTTTGATGAATACGTGTTCACCTATTTGAAACTCCAAAGGCCTACGCCACTTATCTACATAGCTCTTTTGATGGCTCTTGGCAGTTTTAAGCCTTTCTCGAATGACTTTGACGGCGTCCACTGACCGCTGAACCAACTTAGGGCCAGTAATCTTGCACTCTCCAACTTCGTCCAAATAGATAGGAGTTTTGCAGGCCCTGCCATACAATGCTTCAAATGGTGCCATCTTGATACTTTGCTAATAGTTGTTGTAGGTGAACTCAACCAGATAAAGCTATTCCTCCCAACTACCTTTGAAATCCAACACGCAAGCTCGCAGTATATCCTCGAGCATCTAAATAGTCCTTTCAGACTTGCCATCCGTCTACGGATGATCGGCCGTGTTGTACTACAGTTTCATTCCCAAGGCAGTTTACAAATTTTTCCAAAAAGCTGCCGTAAACTTTGGGTCTCGTTCTAACATGATCGTCACTGGTACTTCATGAAGATGAACTATTTTTCGCACATACAATTCAACATATCTATCTAATACAAAGTCCTTTCATATGATGATGAAGTGCGCCGACTTCGTCAACTTATCAACCACAACCCAAATGGAATCATTACCCCGTTGACTCTTCGGCAATCCCATCACAAAATTCATTATGATATGTTCCCATTTTAGGACCAGTTGTGATTTTATTGTTGTTCTTGATGTTGTGCACGTTGAATGAGGTGAATTTAGTGATGTAGTGGACTTGTGGCATGCTGAGAACTTATGTGTGAGGTCATGAGGTGGATTGCTCTTTGTTGGTGATTTATTACTATTGCAAAAAGTGACCTCTTGGACTACTAAATAGAAAATAAATGAGGTGTCGGGTCTGGACACCAAGACTTATGTGCTCAATAAAACGAGGAGGTTTTGTATGAGGTGCGTGCAAATTTTGGCTAGTTAATTTTAAATATGGGACCCCGTACAAATTTATTTCGAGAGTTGGAACAAAAAAAAAGGGGCTGCCAAGTTTATTTTTAAAATGGGGTTTTGGAGTTTTGGTTATAGGAAGGAGGCTAAGGTAGACCTAATTAATCAGGTGCCTGCATGGTTAGGTTAATTAAGTAGTTCAGTTTAATTAATCGCAATTTATTTATTTACTCAATTGCATTTATTTAATTATTTTGTAATTTATTTAATTATTTATTATTTTCCGGAAATTTGACCGGGATAATCGATAACTGGAATTTCGTGCTGATTGCAATGGTGTGGTTAATTTTTGCAATTGAGTGTTAATTTGTGCAAATTGAGTGCAATGCACAGTGTCCTGGGCCAAGATTGAATGGTCGTGTGTTAGTTAAGAGAACCCGTCCCTGGTGTGTGTCGATGGACGTCACCTATCCCTGGTGTGTGTCGGTGGATAGAGGACCGGCGTGTGTTGGGTAAAACTGCCTGTGGGGTAATATTAATTAATTGGAACACAGGTTGAGTGAAATTGATGGATCAATGTATGTTGGTAATTCTTGCTTGTGTGAGCAGTGTATGATTTGTAATTCTTGTTTGTGTGAGTAGTGATTGATTTAAATGTTCCAATTGATGTGTGAATTTGCTATATGCATATGGGTGGAATATGAACTGTACTGATTTGCAAGGAGGATATGAGATGAGGTAAGTCTTTGTGGTTACATGATTGTGTGGTTAGGACGCCCTAGGCATATTACCCTCCTAATCAAGGTTTAGAGCGTGAACTCGCTGAGATTTATATCTCACCCCGTTGTGGGCTTAACTTTTTAGGACCGTAGCATGGAGAATCCGGAGTTGAGCTGAGGTGATCTGAAGTGTATGTCAGATAGAACAGTTTCTTTTGAGTCGGTCTTTTAAAGTCTTGTGGTTGTAGACTATTGTACTTGACTCAGTGTGTATATAAATGCATGTTTTGTTTGAGAATCTGTTGTCCTGCTTTTCTATCCCGAGATGGTTATTGTTAGGGGATTTGTTATTCGCTTCCGCATGTGCAATAATATGAAAGGGTCGGCGACTCGTCCTGGGAAGTCGAAAATTTTATCGACCACCGAGGGATGGGCACGTGCTCGAGGATCGGGCCATGACATCCCCATTTAAGTGGTATCAAAGCAAGGTCTATGTTTGGAGTGATAAGGTGCGAGGGATTCTTGGGTTAGTTAGTAGGAAAGGCTTTTAATATGCTGATGCATGTGAGTGATAGCTAATTGGTAGTTTATCTTATGGGGCTCACTCAAATTCTAATCTGGTATTGGAATTAGAAAACGGGTTTCTGTAAAGATCATGTATTATGAGTGATCAGAAGCAGATGACTCCTAGCAAGAGGACCATTAGACCTGCAACTCGGGGTAGGATGCCGACTAGGGTCGGTGCCCGAGGTGGTCGTGGTAGAGCGATGGCTCAGGCCAGCGCGAGTGGAGTAGCACCACCTCTTGTCGATGCTGGTGTTGCAGCACCTGGTGATTCGGGAACTGTCGGGATCATGCAGGCACATAAGGCGATGAGAGATTTGATGGGGCAACAGGCCCAGAATCAAGCCACAGCCTTTACCACCGCCGTTGTAGCCGCTACTACTGCCACTGCCAATGCTGCTGTTGCTGCCGCAACCGTTGCCACACCTGTCACCGCTCCTGCCGAAGTTCCAGTTGGGAACATAGTTGTGGATAGAGAGAGGCCGATCCACAAGTTGGTGGAGCAATTCTTGAAGCTGAACCCGTCGAGGTTCACGGTATCGGAGATCCGAGACCGCATCTCTTTGTATTCGGGATCTTGATAAAGCTTTTGCACTCTTGAGGTGCAATGAGGAGGAGAAAGTTGTCCTGGTAGTCTATCAACTGTAGGGTAACGTAGGTATGCCGCCAGAGATACAATATTCCTGGGAGGAGTAGTCTCGTTGTGGGATGCTTTCCTTAGGGCCTTTAATGACAAATACTTTTTGGGTAGCGCTCGAGAACAAAAAATGCAAGAATTTCAGCGCCTTTGCTAAGGGACGATGGCTGTTGACCAGTATGAGGTCAAATTTGCAGAGCTTTCTCAGTATGCTCCGAGGTTGATTGAGGATCCAGAGGATAAAGCTTGAAGGTTCAGGAATGGCCTTCATCTAGAGCTGAGGAACCGTTGGTGCCGTTTGATTTAAAGGATTATCGTGAGGTGTACAATCGAGCTCAGCTGCTAGAGAGAAGTCTCAACGAAAGAGCTGCTGCATCTGAATCGTGGTTTGGTTCGAACAGAGATGGGAATAGGTTTGGGAAGAGACTTATGTCTGGAGGAATGTATCCTATTCCGCTCAACAGGAAGGGTGGGATCGGAAAGTCAGCGCCAAGATAGAATGGCGTGTGTCACTTCTGCGGCAAACAACACGGACTGGCCCTATGCCATTTTAAGATGGGTACGTATTATGAATGTGGCCAGCAGGGTCACATAGCTAGGAATTGTCCCCAAAGACTTATGGGATTGCAACAGTTACCACCAACGCCACAGATGGGTCAGAACCGAGGAATGGCGCCGCAAAATGCACTGTATGGTGGATTGAATAGGCCGCTAGCTCAGAGATGAATCGAGTTATTCACCGGACAGGAAGGGCAATGTTCCCAGAACAATGTGATCAAAGTAGCACAACTGAATTTTGGTTAAGCTTATAGAACCTCAGTTGTTGTAATATCACTAGCTATAGTTGTACTTGAATATTTTGCCTATGTATAACTTTGATGTCATGTATAAAAAGGTTTAATTCAAGGAACATCTTGTAGTATTGAATCGTGTGTTCAAGGAGTATTTGGATCCGTTTGTGATCGTGTTTATCGACAATATCTTGGTGTACTTAAGAAGTTCGGAGGAACACGAGAGGCATTTAAGGATGGTATTTCAGACCCTGAGGAATCATGAGCTGTACGCCAAGCATGTCGCCAAGTGTCTGACGTGCCAGCAAGTGAAGGTACAGCATTGTAAGCGAGGAGGACTTTCGCAACCTCTCGAGATTCCCGAGTGAAAGTGGGAACACATCACAATGGACTTTGTGATGGGCTTACCGAGGAGTCAGAGAGGTAATGATTCCATATGGGTAGTGGTCGACAGGCTGACGAAGTCGGCTCACTTCATCATAGTACGAAAGGACCTTGACTTGGATAGGCATGTGGAATTGTACGTGCGTCAGATTGTTCGTCTGCATGGAGTGCCTGTGACGATTGCACCAGACTGAGACCCAAGGTTTACAGCCACCAGAAGAGTATTTAGATGGCTCTTTTTGAAGGGTTGTATGGTAGAGCGTGCAAAATTCAGTTTGTAGAGATGAAGTCAAAGAACGAAAGATCACAGGCCCAGAGTTAGTCCAACGGTCAGTGGATGCAGTTGCCACCATCAGAGACAAATTAAAGACCGCTTAGAGTCGCCAGAAAGGTTACGCATATAAGCATCGAAGGCCGAAATTCCAAGTTGGTGATCATGTTTTTTTGAAAGTGTCACCAATGAGGGGTACTTCGCGCTTTGTCAAGAAAGGGAAAGCGGAGTCTGAGGTACGTAAGTCCCCTTGAGATTCTTGAAAGAATCGGGATCCTAACGTATCGTCTTGCATTGCCGCCGAGGTTGACGCAAGTGCATGACGTCTTTCACGTGTCGGTGTTAAGGATGTAGGAGCCTGACCCGACCCACGTGCTAAATCTTGAGGAATTAGACGTGGACGATAGAGTGTCGTACGTTAAAAGCCTGGTTCAGATTGTGGATCAGAAGGAGCAGGTTTTGTGTACCAAGATGACCTCTTTGGTCAAGTGGTCTGGCAACACCATGGTACAAAAAGAGCAACCTAGGAAAGTGAAGACTCGATAAGATGATATTACCCCACCATTTTGAAGAAGAATTGTAATGGTTTAAATTTTGAAGACGAAATTTTTATAAAAGGGGAAGAGTTGTGACATCCTGAATTTTCGACCCGTCCCAATAAAATGAAATGGGCTTGTCGACATCACGCCTATGGTCCTTTTTCTCTGAGTTGATCACTCATGAGTTAACCAATCTTTTGGGTGAAGCCGTTAAGGGATATATCCACGGTAAAATCCCTAAAAGCTACCTAATTGGTTGGAATGGACTAAAATCACGTTCGGTCGATTTTAACCACGAAATTGAATTCGGTTTCGGGAATCGAATGTTCGAGCGTGTCACGATTTATTTTTAGGACATCGCCTCATCTTTTAGAAAAATTTCGATGAGTCCGGAATTTTGCAGAAAAATCGGTTTTCTGCAAAAAGGAATTTAAGAATTCGGATGGGCACCTTTGGTTGAATTTTTTACCACCAACTTGGCTCAATTTTTGAAGAGTGGAAGGGAAATTCGTATGGCCTGCTGCCATACGATTTTGGACTGCCAAAATAACTTAATTTGGTGAGGAATTGTGATGGAAATTCGTATGGGCACATCGGCTGGCATTTTTGGACTTCAATTTGGGTTTGTTTGTGAGTTAATTTGGAGAAAATTGGCCTTTAGGTGTTGGCTTGACAAATTTGGCTGAAGATAGGGGTGAAAAACACTCAGGTGTTTGGATTTTTAGCTTGGCTTCTCATTGGCTGAAGCCTTGACTTGCTAGGCCTTGGTCCCCCCTTGTCCCCTACTTGTGGTGCATATTCCCCACCCCCCCCGGCCGGCTAACCCTTGCTTCTGTTTTCCTCCTCTTCTTCCTCATTTTCTTCATTCTTTCCTCTGGTTTTTGCTTCTCTTCATTCTGTTCTTGATGCACGTCCATCAGCCCATCTCTCCATCGTCCAACCCATCAGTGCCACCTCCAGCTTCGCCAACTCCAAGCATCACCCCACACCTTCACCAACTCATCTCCACTCACGTCTACCAGCCAACTTCATCAACGATCCAAGCCGGAATAGCCACTGCACCAACAACACTTAGCTGCATCTTCAAGTCCAGAGCAACCCCCACCCGCCAGAACTCGACCAACTCCTTTACCGATCCGTCAGCAGCTCCGCCTGTTTGTCTAGCCGCCGTCCCACCAAGCCGAGACCACCAAGCCGTGCCAATAGCCACTCGACCAACAACTCAAGCAGAAGCAAAACATGACCGATTTTCCAGTAGCAAGCCTTGGGCTTACAAGGTGGTTTTAAGGCCCGTCCGGACCTCGCTTGATGTCACCGTAGGCTTGTTTGTCGCTCCACTCCGCGTCGCTATTGCCGTGGACTCACCGGATCGCTAACCCGGTGAGTTTACTTTCTAAACCTTGCTTAGGAGGTTAATTATGCTTAAGGGTTGTTTAGATTAGCTTAAGTATTGATTAGTAATAATATAGAATGGTTAGATTAGCCTTAGAATGGATTATTATTAATCTAATTGGTGAGATTAGCACAAATGAGGTTGGATTAGTTCGAATCAGTGGACTTTCTGTAATTCAGATTTCTGGACCCTCACCATTTGCCATTTTTATAGATCAAAATGGGTTGCGAATTTGAGGTTGATTCATTCTTGAGAAATGTTTTAGACATCTTCAGCTATAATGTATATTTTTCTCAAGATTTTTAGGGATTTAAAAGGAGGAGATATCAGCTCCGTCATTTGCAAACAGAATCTTGGACTATGCTAGAATTTGTGACCTTTGAGCATTCTAGGGGTTTTTATCAACTCTTAGAGTTCGAATTTCAAAATAGTTTCTTCACAAATGTTGTTTTTCACATCTTCTAGTTTATCATACTCAAATCTCAGATCAAACGGACATGTTTTGGACCTTGAACCAAACTGATTTCAGAAAACAGACTTTTTGGAAACGGACCTAGTTTTTGGTATTGGATTGAGTGATTTACTAGGCCGAATCTAGAGGGATATGGGTTAAGGCGTCTGCATGAAAAATTTTCATTTATGTGTTCTTTAGAACATATTTAAATTTGAGAATTTTCTGAACTCGTTCGTGTAGGTTTTTGGAATTAAACTTGGAGAGGCGTGAGTGGCCCGGTTTCTACCGATTAGGACCGGTTGTGATTTTATTGTTGTTCTTGATGTTGTGCTTGCTGAATGAGATGAATTTAGTGATGTAGTGGACTTGTGGCATGCTGAGAACTTATGTGTGAGGTCATGAGGTGGATTGCTCTTTGTTGGTGATTTATTAATATTGCAAAAAGTGACCTCTTGGACTACTAAATAGAAAATAAATGAGGTGTCGGGTCCGGACACCAAGACTTATGCGCTCAATAAAATGAGGAGGTTTTGTATGAGGTGCATGCAAAGTTTGGCGGGTTAATTTTTTAATACGGGACCCCTTATGAATTTATTTCGAAGAGTTGGAACAAAAAAAAAGGGGGTGCCAAGTTTATTTTATAAAGGGGGTTTTGGAGTTTTGGTTATAGGAAGGAGGCTAAGGTTGACCTAATTGATCAGGTGTTTGCATGGTTAGGTTAATTAAGTAGTTCAGTTTAATTAATCGCGATTTATTTATTTACTCAATTGCATTTATTTAATTATTTTGTAATTTATTTAATTATTTATTATTTTCCGAAAATTAGACCGGGATAGCAAGTGACCAGAATTTCATGCTGATTGCAATGGTGTGGTTAATTTCTGCAATTTAGTGTTAATTTGTGCAAATTGAATGCAATGCATGGTGTCTTGGGTCGAGATTGAATGGTCGTGTATTGGTTAAGAGAACTCGTTCCCAATGTGTGTCGATGGATAGAGGACCGGTAAAACTGCCTGTGTGAGTAGTATTAATTAATTGGAATGCAGGTTGAGTGAAATTGATGGATCGATGTATGTCGATAATTATTGCTTGTGTGAGCAGTGTATGATTTGTAGTTCTTGCTTGTGTGAGCAGTGTTTGATTTGTAGTTCTTGCTTGTGTGAGCAATGATTGATTTAAATGTTCCAATTGATGTGTGAATTTGCTATATGCAAATGGGTGGAATATGAACTGTACTAATTTGCAGGGAGGATATGAGATGAGGTAAGTCTTTGTGGTTACATGATTGTGTGGTTAGGACGCCCAAGGTGTATTACCCTCCTAATCGGGGTTTAGAGCGTGAACTTGCTGAGATTTATATCTCACCCCATCGTGGGCTTAAATTTTCAGGACCGTAGCGTGGAGAATTTGGAGCCGAGCTGAAGTGATCTGAAGTGTAGGTCAGATAGAACAGTTTCTTTTGAGTCGGTCTTTTGAAGTCTTGTGGTTGTAGATTATTGCACTTGACTCGGTGTGTATATAAAGGCATGTTTGGTTTGAGAATCTGATATCTCGCTTTTCTATCCCGAGATGGTTACTGTTAGGGGATTTGTTATTCGCTTCCGCATGTGCAATAATATGAAAGGGTCGGCGACTCGTCTTGGGAAGTCGCAAATTTTATCGACCACCAAGGGATGGGCACGTGCTCGAGGATCGAGGCGTGACAATTTCCACTATGGAATGTCCAGGGGTTGCAAAAGTCCACTAGGTTTGCAATGTGCCTTCACTTGTTGGCACGTCAAACACTTGGCAACATGCTTGGTGATATCTGCTTTCATACCATTCCACCAATAGTACTGGCGCAAATTTTGATACATTTTTTGTGCTGCCTTGATGAATGCTATAACTACTACGATGAGCTTCTAACAAAATTTCCTCCTTAAGCTCCATGTTGTTGGGCACGCACAATCATCCACGAAACTTCAATAATCCATCCTTCGTAACTTGAAAATTAGCTTTCCTCTTCTCCGCATCCTCCCGTAGAACTTTGTGGATTTCAAGGTCTGTCGACCGCAGCGTCTTAATCTTTACCTGCACTTTTGTTTCAATTATGAGGGTAGCCATGAAACTTGAAATGTGGCATACCTCAAACTTGAAATCCGAATTTCAAACTCCTTCGAGTAGAATCCAATCCTGAACCATCATATGCGCAATCGATGACTTCCGACTTAAAACATCCGCGACCTTATTGGCCTCTCTAGGATGATACAAGATGTCGCAGTCGTAGTATTTAAGAAGCTTCATCCAACGACGGTGCCTCATGTTCAACTCTTTCTAAGAGAATAAATACCTTAGGCTTTGATGGCCCGTAAAGATTTGGAACTTTTCTCCGCATAAGTAATGCCTCCAAATCTTCAAGGCAAAGATGATCGTTGCCAGTTCCAAATCATGCGTCGGATAATTCAACTCATGAGGCCTCAGTTGACGGGATGCGTATGCAATAACTCTTCCATGTTGCATTAAAACGCAGCTTAATCCTTTATACGACGTATCACTATAAATCTCATATCCTCCAGGACCAGACGAAATTGTCAACACGGGTGCGGTAGTCAACTTATGCTAAAGCTCTTGGAAACTACACTCACACTTATTCGTCCATTCGAACTTCTCTTCCTTCTTCAGCAATCATGTCAGGGGCATAGCTATCACAGAAAATCTTTCCACAAATCATCTATAATAGCCTACCAATCCCAAGAAACTTCGGATCTTAGTCACCATTGTTGGTCTCGTCCAGTTCATAATAGCTTCAATCTTTTAATGTTTAGTCAATTATGCATGCATGTGTTCTTTAGACTTCATTTATATTTGGTCAATTATGTCTACGTAGCACTCAATATTTTAATGTTTGCTTATTCAATCTTCTTTCAATCTTCTTGAAGGAAAGTCATAAGTCAGACACGCTTTTTTCTCAAAATTATGTGTGGACTTTGCATAGAGCCACTTTCTTCTAGGTTTGTCTTGTAGCTAAGTGCATCACAACCCATAATGTATGCTTTCTAGATGAAGTAGCAGTATTGATGCACTAGAAAAAAAAAATTTGACGTTCGAAAATTTTGGGCTTTATCTTAGATCTTTGTGTTAGTGTTTGTTTCAATGAACAAGAATATGTGCATAAGTAAATTAATATCAAAGTCTGAATGTAGCTGAAGTAAAAATGCTTGTACACGTATTTTCAAAGCATTTTCGTACATTTTACTAAAAACATATATACATAAGTAGGCTAATCACATTACCCTTGGTCTTTGCTAAAACATTTTGGTTCTAACGTTCTTCAGATTTTGATCACAAACGTCTGATATCCTCACAGTAGTGGTTCTGACGTTCTTCAGATTTTGACCGCAAATGTTGATCTTCTAGTAACATCGGTTCTAACGTTCTTGGAATTTTGACCATATTGGTTCTAACGTTCTTCAGATGCAGAACATCTCATCTCTTCATAATGTAAGTCCTCACGTTCTTCAAATCCAACCTCACAAGTGTTGGGCCTCAAGTTTAGACACACCACCAATCTCATGTTGAATAGAAGAGAGAAATTGAGAGATCTCACAGCTACAATTGTATTAGAAATTGCTCTCATGTGTGAATGACTTGGTTAATCACTATCAATACTTTTAATTGTCAATTGTCGATCAGCCTGTGATATGATCTTATGATGGCCTTTTCATAACCAGTCCAAATCATATTTAAGTTGGCTCATTAAGTCTAAAATGGTTTTTAGAATTAATTCGGTCGTAATGTCTAATGGACGTAAGTTTCGATACCATTTCAAACACTAATTTGGGCATTAACTCTGTAACCATTACAGAGCATTATTCTAGGTATTAATTTGTAATCGTTACAAATTTTTACTCTAGATATTAACTTTGCAACCGTTACAAATATTAATTTGACCGTTATATCTGAAACCATTTCAGAACATTAATTGGTCATTTGAATTTGAAACCATTTATGATCATTAAAATGCTCATTGATTCTAAAAGCATTTCAAATCATCAATATGACCATTAAATCTGAAATCATTTCAAATCATTGATTTAGTCATTAAGTCTGAAACTGTTTCAAAATATTAATATGGCCATTAAGTCTGAAACCGTTTCAGATAATCAATTTGGCTATTGATTCTGAACTCACGTCAGATAATTAATGATGCCATTGATTTTGAACTAACTTAAGATCATTAATACAACAATTAATTCTAAACTCACTTCATATTATTAATTTGGTCATTGAATCTGAAAGCGCTTTAGATCTTTGATTCGACTATAAAGTCTGAAATCCACTTCAAACTTTATAAGGTCTAAAACATCTTTTTTAGATCTTTTTTTTTTTTTTTTTAGTCCAACTCAATCTGATTGGCTTGCAAACACATTTGCAATATGCTCTCTCTCATTCAAATGACATTCTAATTGGTTATGGTGTGTGACATCTCTAAGTTCATCACTGAGCTGGTAGTTTAACTCGTACTAACATATTAACACAACCAAGAGAACTGATTGTTAGGGTCAATCTCTTGTTCTTACAAACTATGAGTGACATCTAACAATATATCATGGCTACCCAAAAAGTGTGAAATGTTTCAAGAACATAATTAACCTGTCAATTTTGGCGACTGTGTAATTCGATCCTTCCATCTCACCATGTCATTATCGAACAAATGCCATGGAATTATTAGTCAAGCACCAATTCGATCATATGTCCAAACTAATTGACATGCATTTTTTCGAGACATAAACCATCCATTCTCGGTTATAACCCCGACTGAGGATTTCAATATAATGTCATAATTAGATTGCATTGGCCATCAATCTTTTGTGTGTGTGTGTGTGTGTGTGTGTGTGTGTGTGTGTTTCTATATATATTCATATGTAAACAAATAATGATCATTGAGTATAGAGAAGGTTTGATGAAGCGTCAATATTGGCACTTGTGAACCACAGCCATCCAACATACAAGTCAGCATCATGCATCAGGTCTAAAGATCTTACACCATACCAAAGCTTGAATAATCAAACATTGACCTCACTAAAAGCTTCTATGTTGCTAATCATTTTATGTATGTCACATTCAATGAACTTGTCCGAGATAAGTACTTGTGCTCTAGCTCGGATATCACAATACCCAATGACTTATGACTTATCATCCTCTTAGGTATCCAATACTGAATGGTGAAGCTTGAGAATACACTAGTCTCAATAGGATCATCAATATCCTCTAAATGATCCATCAACCGAGAACTGTTTGAAGATTCAATATAACTATAAACTTGTCACACACATTCTTAACCCCTTAAGAATAGGTTCAAGCATAGCTGATCTTGTGGACTCATTCATATAAAAAGGACAATAAATGAATATTTAGGTACCATAAATAATCCCTAAGACGTAATTATTACATGATTACTTGAGGGTATATAGCTAACAATCTCCCACTTGCACTAAAAACAACCTATTTCATGCCACAAACCCATCTTGTCAAAATGTCTTTTGAAAGAAGATTGAGACAACACTTTAGTGAAGAAACTTGCATGTTTTCCGCTAAGGCTATTTTCTGCAAGGTGATATCATCTCTTCCAATGATCTCTCTAATGGGATGGAAGCACCTCTAAATGTGCTTGGATTTTTTGTGAGACCTTGGTTCCTTAACTTGAGCTATTGCCCCATTGTTGTCACAAAAAATGTAATCAGCTCTTCAATGGAAGGAATCACTCTAAGTTCTGAAATGAACTTTTCATCTAAGCCGTTTCCTTCATTGCTTTAGAAGCAGCTACATACTTTGCCTTGGTGGTGGAATTAACAATTATGCTCTGTTTGGAACTTTTTTAATTAGCTACACCACCATTGAGCGTAAAAACAAACCAAGATGTTGACTTATAGTCATTAAGATCTGATTGAAAATCAGAATCAGTATATGTTTCAACTTTAAAGTCTCTTTCTCCATATATTAAGAACAAATCCTTGGTCCTTCTCAAGTACTTGAGAATAATCTTGATTGCTATCCAGTGTTCTTTACCTAGATCAAACTAATATCTGCTAGCGATACTTATAGTGTACGCAATATCAGGTTTTGTACATAGTATAACATACATTATTCTACCAATAATGGATGCATAAGGTACCTTTGCTATCTGCTCTCTTTCTTCATAATTATTTGGATACATATTCTTAGAAAGATGGATTTCATTCTTAAAAGGCAATAATCTTCTTTTGGAAGGTTGCATGTTGAAACATGTCAACACTTTGTCTATGTACGTAGATTGTGAGAGACCAATTATTAATCTCGATCTATCTATAAAGATCTTGATACCTAGAATATATGTTGCCTCTCCTAAATCATTCATGGGGAACTTCTATGACAAGAATATCTCTTGATTGATGATATCATTGGTATATCATTTTCGATCAATAGTATGTCATCTACATACAAAATAAGAAACACAATTGCACTCTTACTAACATTTTTGTATACACAAGATTTATGTGGATTTTTGATGAAATTAAACGATTTGATCACCTTGTTAAATCGGATGTTTCAACTTTTGAAGGCTTGTTTAAGTTCATATATGGCTTTCTTAAGCTTACACACCCTTTGATTACCATAATCAGACTCAAAACCTAATGGTGGTTCCATGTAGATGTATACTTCAAGGAATCCATTTAAGAAAGCTGTTTTGACATCCATTTGAAATATCTCATAGTCCAAATGTGCAACTATAGCCAACATAATCTGAATAGATTTTAGCAAGGTTACGGGTGAGAAAGTCTCATCATAATCAATCCTTTCTATTTGATGATATCTTTTCATCACTAGTTGTGCCTTGTGTCACGCCCCGATCCTCGGGCACACGCCCATCCCTCACTAGTCGATTAAAAAGCGACGTCCCAGGACACATCGCCTGCCCATTCATTTTAATATGCATGTGGAAGCAGATATCAAATCCCTAGACAATAAAACAATGGGATAGAAAAGTAGGGCCATATTTTTCAAACCTGAAAAACCACAACCACACTTTTATACAACGCAAACCATATAGTATATATTATAATACTATTAACAAAAGTCGGTTCTATCACACATCAGTTCATAACTCAGGGTTTGCAAAACAGGGTGGGGTTCAATCCTCTCCTGGGTCCTCCTCTGGATCCTCCTCTTCTTCGACGATTTCTCCTTCCTCCTCGCTCCAGCTGGAGCCTACGGCTGAGAACACCGGAGAGTTAGAATCGCCCTCGAGCTTAGGATCCTTTGCATCCACCATTCATCCACCCTTAGGATCTATTGTGCCATTTCCGAACGCTACCTCCAAAACGTACAGAGGTATATCACCTTCCGGTACAAGGCCCACCCTTCATCCATCATTATAATGGCGATACCATGACCAGTTTTTATGGGGCACCTTTTTGGTTTTGCCCACTTCAACCCAGATCGTAGATTCCACCAAAACATACTCCAATCCTTTAGGGTGATGGTGTATCGAAATGTGATAACCTATCTCAGTGATTTCCTTCGGTATACCAAAATGCTCTGGAGGAGCTGGAGGTGTTGCCATCTATGGACCTGAAATGTTATCCCACAATGGGGTGAGACGACATCTCGGCAAATTCTACCCCTTAAGACTCGATTAGGAAGCTAATACGCCCTAAGGGCTGCCTAAGCACAACACGAGTCAAAGGACTTACCTTGGCCTCAGTTCCTCCCTACAAATCAGTTCAATTCAAATAGACATCCAATCAATCACCACAAATCGAGTCATCAATCAATCAACTCTGTCGATTCCATATCAACCAGACCATTCCCCGATCATCTTAGTCAATACTATCTATAAATCCGATCAAAATCCAAGACTATTCACTCTAGGTGATATATAAATAGTAGTTTGCCCCAAAGGCTAATAATAGTTTATCATTATTTCTCTAAGGTGACCTATCGGAGCCGATATAAAATACTGTTCCTTCTCCAAGATGACATGTCAAGTCACCGAGCATATTGAAGTATAACGTTTTTCTCCAAGACAACATATATAGCCGTCGAGCCGTTATTTCATACCGTTCATTCTCCAAGACAACATATAGAGTCATCGAGCTAGTATTGTATACCGTTCTTTCTCCAAGACGACATATAAAGTCATTGAGCCGGTATTGTATACTATTCCAATCGTACAATCAATTTACCATTTTTATCAACATACCGTTCTTTCTCCAAGATGACGTATAGAGCCATCGAGTCGATATAATATACTATTTTGATCATACAATCAATTTACCATTTTTATCATCCTCGATAAAAATACACGTGTGTGGGTATACGGTCGGCCTTAGCCAAAATACAAGGTTTTCACTTTTGAATCTTCCACTATTTTCAGCAGTCCCAAAATAGATTTTTGGCGTTGTAGACCGACGTCCGATAATTTTCCAATTAATTATCAAAATTAATTAATTTAGGAATAAATCCTAAAATCACAATTAGATCAATTCTTCAAGCTACAATGAACCCATGGTCGATTTTCTTCAAGCTATAATGAACCCACTCGATACATTGGCGACTCTCGGTTGTTGTGAAAATTTCGAAGATTCAAATACTGACATAAGGTACCAAAACAATAGAAAAATCAATCTAGTGTCGGCTGACGAGAATTTTCCAATTTAGTGGGGTCACCCACGATTAGCCACACATCTCAGTCGAACCGATCTATCTCTAATCTCAAATCGATGTTTAACTATGCCATAATGGCCTCTAAAGATGAGCACGGTCGAACAGTCGATTCCTGGTCGAATTCTCAAGTCTATTGCCTTAAAATTCCTTAATGGCTTTCCTAAATCACTCTTGGGAGTGATCAGCTCTAAGAACAGCCCTATAGGCGCATTAATGGAATGCCCGATTTATTCAATAGAAAATAGGATTAAAAATTGGGATGTCACAACTCTTCCCCTCTTATAAAAATTTCATTCTCGAAATTTAAACAATTACAATACTTAAGCAAAAAGGTGAGGGTACAATTGTCTCATCGACTCTTCAGTCTCCCATGTCGCTCCTTCAGTACTGTGGTGTTGCTAGACTTCTTTGACCAACGAAATGTTTTTTGTACGCATAACTTGCTCTTTTTTGTCCACTATCTGAACTGGGCTTTCAACGTATGACACTCGGTCATCCACATCCAATTCTTCAAAATTAAGCATGTGGGTCGGGTCAGGCTCGTACTTCCTCAACATCGACACGTGAAAGATGTCGTGCACTTGCGCCAATCTCAGCGGCAACGCAAGACGATATGCTAGGGTTCCAATCCTCTCTAGAATTTCAAATGGACCTATGTACCTCGGACTCAGTTTTCCTTTCTTCCAAAGTGCGAAGTTCCCCTCATTGGTGACACTTTCAGAAAAACGTGATCACCAACTTGGAATTCCAATGATCTCTAGCGCCTATCTGCGTAACTTTTTTGTCTACTCTTAGCGGTCTTTAATCTACCTCCAATCACTGCCACGGCATCCACGGATTGCTGGACCAACTCTGGGCCCGTAATCTTCCTTTCCCCAACTTCATCCGAGCACATTGGTGTTCTGCATGCTCTACTAT
This sequence comes from Eucalyptus cloeziana, assembly GCA_014182715.1. Classification (NCBI taxonomy): domain Eukaryota; kingdom Viridiplantae; phylum Streptophyta; class Magnoliopsida; order Myrtales; family Myrtaceae; genus Eucalyptus; species Eucalyptus cloeziana. Next base: position 21,049,787 of record CM024644.1, on the reverse strand, counting down.
ACAACGCTTCAAAAAAAGCCATCTGGATGCTTTGTTGATAACTGTTGTTATAGACAAATTCCACTAGGTGCAACTGTTCTTCCCAACTTCCTTTAAAGTTTAGTACACAAGCTCTCAGCATGTCCTCGAGGGTTTGAATTGTCCTCTCAGATCGGTCATCCGTCTAAGGATGATATGTAGTATTGTACTGCAACTTGGTACCTAAAGCACTTTGCAAGCTTTTCCAAAAAGCGGTGGTGAACCTCGGGTCTCTATCTGAAGTTACCATAACCAACACTCCATGCATACGAACCACCTAACGCACATATAGGTCTGCGTGTCTATCCAAATTAAGGTCCTTTCGCATTGCAATGAAGTGAGCCGACTTTATCAATTTGTCGACTACCACCCAAATTGAATTATTTCCCCTTTGACTCATTGGTAGTCCGGTCATGAAATCCATCGTGATATGTTCCCATTTCCACTTTGGGATCTCGAGAGGTTGCAGAAGTCCTTCCGGCTTGCAATGCTGAGCTTTCACCTGTTGACACGTCAAACACTTGGCGATGTCCACCTGCATACCTGATCACCAATAGTGTTAACGCAGATTCTGATACATCTTGATACTTCCAAGATGAATGCTGCAACTGCTACGATGTGCTTCTGATAAGATGTCCTCTCTAAGCTCCACATCGTCAGGTACAACCAAACGTCCTCGGAACCTCAGTGTTCCTTCATTAGAAATCTAAAAGTTAGCCTTTCTTTTCTCAGTGTCCTCTTGTAGAATTTTCTACACATCTGGATCTGTTGGTTGGAGTAGCTTGATTTTGATCTGGACATCCGGTTCAATTCTAAGGGTGGCCATAAGACTTGAAAGGTGGCCTACCTCAAACTTGAATACTGAATCTCGAGCTCTTTCGATTAGATTCCATTCCTTAATTAGAATATGAGCAACTGAAGACTTTCAACTCAAAGCATCGGCAACCTTATTCGCCTTTCCCGGGTGATATAGGATATCACAGTCGTAGTCCTTCAGCAATTCCATCCATCTACGTGTTGTCTCATGTTCAACTCCTTATGAGAGAACAGGTACTTGAGGCTTTGATGGTCCGCGAAGATCTAGAATCTTTCTCCACATAGGTAATGTCTCCAAATCTTCAAGGCAAAGATGATTGCCACGAGTTTTGAGTCATGCGTCGGATAGTTCTATTCATAAGCTCTCAACTAACAGGAGGTGTATGCAACCACTCGACCATATTGCATCAACACGCAACCCAACCCTCTCAACGATGCATCACTATAGATCTTGAATCCTCCAGGACCAGATGGAATGGTCAGCATAGGTGCGGTAGTCAGCTTTTACTTCAGCTCTTGGAAACTGCGCTCACACTTGTCTGTCCACACAAATTTTTCTTCTTTCTTCAAGAGTCTTTGCTAATGATGAGAACCCTTCCACAAACCGTCTGTAATAACCTGCTAAACCTAGAAAACTTCTGATTTCTGTCACTGTAATCGGTCTTGGCCAATTGATCACGACTTCAATCTTGCTCGAGTCCATGGAGATTACTTCCCCTAAAATCACGTGACCTAAGAAAGCAACACGAGTAAACCAAAACTCACACTTGCTGAACTTGGCATACAACTAATGAACTCTCAGTGTCTGCAGCACTAATCTCATATCACTCTCGTGCTCTTCATCACTTCTCGAATACACTAGAATATCATAGATGAATATGATCACAAATTGATCTAAATTTTCCTTGAACACTCGATTCATTAGATCCATGAAAGTAGCCGGAGCATTCGTCAACTCGAATGGCATCACTGTGAACTCATAATGACCATACCGAGTACGAAATGCTGACTTAGGAATGTCCTCATTCCTGATCCTTAGCTAATGATATCTTGTTCTCAAGTTGATTTTTGAGAATATCGACGCTCCTTGCAACTGATTGAACAAATCATCAATCCTCGGGAGTGGATACTTGTTCTTGATCATTACCTGATTGAGTTGCCGATAGTCGATGCACAGGCGTAACGAACCATCTTTCTTCTTTAGAAACAGAATTGGTGCTTCCCAAGGTGATGCACTAGGACGAATGAATCTTTTATCCAGTAGCTCTTGCATCTACACCTTCAGTTCCTTCAACTCAAATAACACCATCGGTAAAGAGCCTTAGAGATTGGCTCTGTCTCGGGTGCTAGCTCGATTACGAACTCAATTTATCTCTCTAGTGGTAGTCCTGGCAATTCCTTTGGAAAGACATTTGGAAATTCTTGCACCACAGCAATGTCTTCCATCTTCGGCTCCTCAACTGTCGTATCCACAACAGTTGCCAGGTAACCTTGACAACCCTCGTCTAACAAACGAATTGCCTCTAGCAACGAGATCAAGATAATTGAGGGTCCTCCTCGACTTCTGACAAACTCGAAGCTCTCACGCTCTAACGAGTCAAACTAAATCGCCTTGCGATAGCAGTCCATTTTAACTCGTTGCTTGGTGAGCCAGTCCATGCCAATAATTAAATCAAAATCATACATGGCTAGGACTAATAAGTCTATTTTCCCCACTCGCTCACCAACCACTAACTTGCAACCAGAACAACCCAAAGCAACAATAACTTTATCCTTCAATGGTGTAGATATACTAACTACCGACTCCAACAATATAGGACTTAATCCTAACAACTTAACATATTGCTTGGCAACAAAAGAATGGGTTGCTCCTGAGTCAAATAAAGCATAGGCAAGATGGTCATTTAGCAAAACCATACATGTGATCACGTTAGGCGCAGCCTCTGCCTGACCTTGCATGATGGCATACACCGTGCCCTGAACTGGTGGTCGTTCAACTGACCTCCTTGTGGTGCGTTCTGAGGCGCATACCCTCTAACCTGACCCATAGGTGGCGGCAACTGTGGTTGTCCTCTCGGTCTCCTAAGACAATCTTTAGCCATGTGACCTTGCTGGCCACACTCACAACAGGCGCCCGTCCTTCGAGGGCATTGATTCGCGTCTTGTCACCTTCTACAAGCGCAACACAAATCATTCCTATTTGGCACTGGCTTGCCAACTCGACCTTTCCTATTTGGTGCGACTTGGAATCTACCTTCGGTCGTGGGCCTCTTCCCATGGCGAATACCTTCTCTATGAGAGCTGAACCTCGATCTAGACGAGGTAGCTTGCTCATTTAAACCTCTCTCTATCATCTGGGCTCGACGATAGTCTTCTCGATATTCTGTCAAATCCAACGGTAGTAGAGGTTGCTTCAATTCAGAACAAAGACAATTTATGAATCTTCGGGCTTTTTCTTCTAGGTCCTCAACTAACCTTGGCGCATACTGAGAAAGTTCAGCGAACTTGACCCGTACTGATCAACATACATCGATCCCTAATGAAGGCGCTGGAACTCCTCCATCTTTTGTTCTCGGGCAATACCCAAAAAATACTAATCGTTAAATGCTCTAAGGAAGGCGTCCCACACCGAGATCACACCTTCTGGAAACACTATATCCTTGGCTACTCTCCATAAGATGTTTGCATTGCCTTGAAGTTGGTACACATCCAATACCACCTTCTCCTCTTGTTGCACATCAGGAATGCAAACACTTTCTTGAGATCTTGAATCCAGAGCGAAGCAGCTTCCGGATCTCCAGCACCCACGAACCTCGGTGGGTTCAGCTTCAAAAACTGCTCAATGAGCTTATGGATCAACCTCTTTCTCTGCACCACAACATTCTCAGGCTAAACTCCGGCGGGTGCAACAATGGGTGCAACAGCGAGTGCGGCCTCAGCAACGGCGGCAACGGCAGCAATAGCAATGGCAGCAGCAACAGTAGCTTGATTCGGAGCCTGCTATCCTATCACGTCTCTCATAGCTTCTAGCGCCTGCATGATCCCCTCAGTGGGATCACTAGGGCTACTACCCCGACACCTACTACAGGTGGTACCACTCCACTTGCATTAGCCTGAGCTGGCGCTCGACCTCGGCCTCCTCGGGTACTTACCCTAGTCGGCGTTCTACCCCGAGTCACAGCCCTAACGGTCCTCTTGGTAGGAGTTCGCTGCTCCTAATCACTCATGGCTCAGCTTTATCTACTGAAACCTACATCCAATTCCACATCAAATTAGAAATGGAGTGATCCTAACAGCAAACAAGTCTACCCATCAGCTACCACAGACATGCACCGGCATGAATTTAAAGGCTTTTCCTACTACTATCCCATGATCCATCATATCTTATCACTCCAATCCTAACCATTGCTCTGATACCACTTAAATGGGGATGTCACGCCCTGATCATCGGGCACGCGCCCATCCCTCACTGGTCGATTAAACAGCGACATCCCAAGACGTATCGCTGACCCATTCATTTTAATACACATGCGGAAGCAAATATAAAATCCCCAAACAATAAAACAATGGGATAGAAAAGTAGGGCCATATTTTTCAAACCTGAAAAACCACAACCACACTTTTATACAACGCAAACCATATAGTATATATTATAATACTATTAACAAAAGTCGGTTCTATCACACATCAGTTCACAACTCAAGGTTTGAAAAACAGGGTGGGGGTTCAATCCTATCATGGGTCCTCCTCTGGATCCTCCTCTTCTTCGACGATTTCTCCTTCCTCCTCACTCCAGCTGGAGCCTACGGCTGAGAACACCGGAGAGTCAAAATCGCCCTCGAGCTTAGGATCCTTTGCATCCACCACTGATCCACCCTTAGGATATACTGTGCTCTTTCCGAGCGCTACCTCCAAAACGTACAGAGGTATATCACCTTTCGATACAGGGCCCACCCTTCGTCCATCATTGTAATGGCGATACCACGATCGGTATTTATGGGGCACCTTTTGGGTTTTTCCCACAACAACCCAGACTGTAGATTTCACCAAAACATACTCCAATCCTTCAGGGTGATGGTGTATCGAAATGTGATAACCTATCTCAGTGATTTCCTCCGGTATACCAAAATGCTCGAGAGGAACTGGAGGTGCTGCCATCTATGGACCTGAAATGTTATCCCACAACGGGGTGAGACAACGTCTCAGTGAGTTCTACCCCCTAAGACTCTATTAGGAAGCCAATACGCCTTAAGGGCTGCCTAAGCACAACATGAGTCAGAGGACTTACCTTGTCCTCGGTTCCTCCTTGCAAATCAATTCAATTCAAATAGACATCCAATCAATCAACACAGATTGAGTCATCGATCAATCGACTATGTCAATTCCATATCAACCAGACCATTCCCCGATCATCTCAGTTAATACTATCTATAAATCCAATCAAAATCCAAGACTATTCACTCTAGGTGATATATAGATAGTAGCTTGCCCCTAAAGGCTAATAATAATATATTGTTCTTTCTCTAAAGTGACCTATCAAGTCACCAAGCCGATATAAAATACCGTTCCTTCTCCAAGATGACATGTCGAGTCACCGAGCATATTGAAGTATAACGTTCTTTCTCCAAGATGACATATAGAGCCATCGAGCCGTTATATCATACCGTTCTTTCCCTAAGACGACATATAGAGTCATTGAGCCGGTATTATATACTGTTCTTTCTCTAAGACGACATATAAAGTCATCGAGCCGATATTGTATACTATTCCAATCGTACAATCAATTTACCATTTTTATCAACATACCGTTCTTTCTCCAATATGACATATAGAGCCATCGAGCCGGTATAATATACTATTCCGATCATACAATCAATTTACCATTTTTATCATCCTTTAGAACAGGCCATTTCATAGACAAAAGTGATGTTTACAACTTTGGAGTGGTCCTTGTTGAACTCTTAACAAGGCAAATGACAATCTCTTGGCTTAGGGAAGAAGAAGAAAGGAGCCTCGTAGCCTATTTTGTAAATTCAATGGAGCGAAAATGCTTGTTTGATACTGTTAATGCTCGGGTCATGGAGGAAGGCAATAAAGAAGAGATTGCAATTATTGTTAACCTTGCAAGAAGGTGTTTGAAGCTCGATTGGGAGAAATCGGCCGATGATAAAAGAAGTGGCAATGGAGTTTGAGGGAATAAGGAAGCTCCAAAGCTCTTCGAGCTTCCAAAAAAATCAAGAAAATATGGAGGCCGTTGAATCTCATGACTCTCATTTCGCATCTGGCGAGTCTTTCATGGACACAGGTGTAACTACATTTTCAGATGTGTAGCCATTTGCACATTATGAATCATGCTGAAGACAACAATTTTTGGCATCATCTTCGCAACAATTTCTAGCTATACATGCATAGGTGAATGACTCGAATATACAAGTTACATGAAAGTTGATCTTTACCCATCCCTCTTAAACTTAACAAATAAGAGGGAACTTGCCCTTCGACTAGTCAATTATAGACCATTTGTTTTAGCTATTTCCTTGTTGGTGGTGTTGTTAAAAAAAGGGTGTTTGAATAGTTCCCTGTCTAAATTTTCTCTCGTTTAGTGTGGGTGTTTGACTTAAATATTTGTCGCGACCTCTTTAAAACTCTCCCACAGGCACGGAGATTAATGGCTAACGCCAGGTCTAGGCTTAGTCCAAGCTCTCCCAAACCCATCAATTTGTTATTTATGATCCAAGTTTTAAACCTACAAGTCATTTTCATTTAGAAGTGAAAATCTCTTTTTATTAGTTCATAATTTTCTATGTAATTTAATCTTAATTATTTAGCTAAAATTTATGTGCCTACAGTATTATAACACTATTTATATGCCAGTGAGAAAGAGCTTTGAAATCATCCCGCTAATATATATGAAGTGGCTTATAGCATTTTGAGGATCCATGAATATTGTTCTTTAATCCAGTTCCTATCTTATTGAGGATGCCAAGGTAACTTACTTGATGTTATCATAATGAAGTGGCTTGTTCTTGGCACGCCACAAACCTCGAGCGCACGCACATCCCTCGGTGATCGACTAACTTGCGATGTTCCCAGGACACGTCGCTGACCTAAATCGATTCATGCACATGTGGAAGTGAAATAAACAATCCCCAAACAACAAACAAACATTGGATAGAAAAGCAAGACAACAAATTTCAAACTAAACACACTTTTATAAACAATCGGTTTATATACAGAAGTCTATAAACAAAAGAGACTATCGAGCTAACCCTATCCCGAACCTTATCTACTTGGGATCTGGGTCTACTATGACACCGTCAGGTGGGTCAACTACCCCCTCACCCTCAATGGCGGGTATGTCAAAACCCTGAAGGGGACCTTCCCGCACCCCATTAGGCCCATGACGAAACCATGCCCTAAATCGATGAGGTACCAACTATGATAGGCCCTCATCGACCAAGATAGTGGTCACGATGAGCTCATAGAGCCAGGGACGTCGGTACTCTGCTCGGTATACCCCCGTGGCTGTCCAAAACAAACCGGACAGGTCTCCATCTATGAACCTAAAATGTTAAACCCACAACAAGGTGAGACAATGTCTCAGCGAGTTCACGCCCTAAACCCCTATTAGGAAAGAAATATGCCTAGAAGCGGCCTAACCACACAACCAATGGGACTCACCTCGCCTCAATTCTTTCATGCACGTCAATACAGTTCATATAATAGATATATGCAATAATCACACTCAACAATTGGAATGCCTCACTTCACATCTCAATTAGTCACAAGGGTCCTAATTATAAGGCTAAATCATTATAACATGTCCCATTCCATGCCACACAATTTTGTCCCATAATCAGGCGCGTCAATTTCAATCATCCATGCGTCACAATTGATTACGACCCAACGGCCACGGCTAACTCAATAGTCAGCAGTTTTCCGGCATAGCCGGGCGTCGTCTCACACCATCGAGCACTGCAACGTCTACATTTAGACAACATTCCACATATGAGCATTGGTCCAGCCTCCACTGCGACCGGCATCCGTTGACTTGGGGCATTCCCGAAGGAGCATCGTCCAGCTTAACAGCTCATGACGGTTTCCCATAGCAATTTCATGCATATCCTATGACATCCTAATTTTCGAATCTAATTTCGATGAGACGAGTTGGGCTTTTCATCGACGTGCCTATAGCCTTTTTCTCTGAGTTGGCCACTCACGAATTAACTAGCCTATCAGGTGAAGTTGTTAAGGAATCTAAACGTAATAGACATGAGAATTCGACTAGGAATTGACTGCTCAACCGTGCTAATCTGCAAGGGTCATTACGACACCGTCAAAATCGATCAAAGACCGAAGATAGGTCGATTCGATAGAGGTATGTGATTAGTACATGGATGATTTCACCTAATTGCAAAATTGCTGTCGAACGATACTAGACTGATTTTTCTGTCATTTTTGTACCTTATGTCCGTATTTGAAATCTCGAGATATTCACGACAACCAAGAGTCGCCAATGTGTCAAAGATGTACATTGTGGCTTGAAAATAATCAACCACGGGTCAATTGCATTAAAAATTCCTTAAAGCTACCTCGTAGATTAGGATGCACTAAAATCGCATCAGATTGAAATTAAACTGCGAAATTTGAACTCGATTTCAGAAATTGAAAGTTCTGTCATGTCACGATTCATTTTAGGAACGTTGACTAATCTTTCAAAGATTTTCGGAGATTTCGGGATTTTTATGGAAAATCGATTCGGACGATTCGGAAAACGAACGAAAATTTGAATGGGCTCATTTGAAGGAAATTTGGACTTCCAAGCCGAGCTATTTGGTGATGGGAACTTATAAAAAAATTTGGGCTTTTTTGCAACAAAATTGGACCTCGAATTGGAGAGTTTGTGAAGAAATGGAAGCCCCAAAGTTGTGAAATTCGGATCTAGGCTTGAAGTTGGAATTTTGGCATCAATTTGAGTAATTATGGAAATTCAAAGCAAGAAAGAAACGGTCAGATAATTAGACCAATAATTGCGGCAGCTTCTGGTGAGCATATATAATATATTATATCAAAAATTGAGGCAGCTTTTGGCAAGCATATATATATAGTATATTATCTCAATATTTGAGGCAGCTTCTGGCGAGCTATACTACCTATTATCGGCTTATAATAAGCAGTCCTTGGTATGATGGGACTTATAGGTAGTATTGATTGAAATGGCCGGGCAATGGTCATCGTTGACATGTAATCAACTGAGTCAATTGATCGATGATTCAATCTAATTGAATGATTTGATGTGGTGAATTGATTCGATGAATTATAAAGTGTATTGACTTGCAGGAAGGGACTGAGGCCAAGGTAACTCCTCTAACCCGTGTTGTGCTTAGGCAGCCCTTAGGGCGTATTTGCTTCCTAATCGAGTCTTAGGGGTTGAACTTGCTGAGACATTGTCTCACTGGTTATTGTATAACCATTTTCAAGTCCCTAGTTGATAACGGTGGAGGACCCAAGGCCCAAAGTTTAGAAGGTGAAGCCTGAAGATCAGCGATCTTGTCAGACTAGTTAGTCATAAGACAATTCTATTTTGTTGAAAGCCGATCCCTTTTTGTAGGCTTATGTGTATAAACCCGTATGTTTTTTTTTTTTTTTTTTTTTTTTTTGGTAACCCAGGGAACCCCATAAGTCGATAGCCGGTGAGCAAACCCTGAGGGAGCGACTGCAGGACCCACCACCACAGTACTCCAAGTAAGAATCCCTAACGACGCCTCTGGGATTCGAACTTCTTCCCTTCGTGAGGGGGAGAGAGCCCAAGCTAGTTGCGTCGCTACGGGCGGTGGTTATAAAAAGGTATTTTGTGAAAAATTGGCCTTACTTTTCTATCCCATCTTCTTGTTGTCTCGAGATTTGTTAATTGCTTCCGTATGCGTATTAAAATGAATGGGTCGGCGATGCGTCTTGAGACATTGCTTTTAATCAACCAAATCGAGATGGGTGTGCTCAAGGATCGGGGCGTGACACCACTAGCCTTTGTCGCTCCATCGTCACAACTGCCTCAGCCCATCACCTTTGCTCCACCAAAGTCAAATTCCATGGTTTCCCCTTCACTTCCTCTCTCTCGTTGACCATCACCAATTGTTCCCCTCTGCAGTTGCCCCACTTTCGCCTGTTCCCTCTCCATTGAAGTTGACCACGGACTCCCTTTCTGCCAACAAGTTCACACACTGATTTCACTCCTCTGCAGCCACCCGTCCACCGATCTTGATGCCATTCGTCCGCTTCATGTCCCCCTGTCTAGCGAAGACACCACCCAACCCTCTGCTTTGACGTTGCCGAGTCCACCGCAAGTCGAGCCCGCAAACTTTCAGCCTAGCAGCGAGCTTGTTGGCCGATTTCGGCCCTGATTAAGCCTCCATTGGCTTCACCGAAAGTGCAAGTTCCGACCGCCGTCGCGCTGTCGTCGCCGTGAGCCGATTTTCATGCTAACTAGTGAGTTGCATTCTAATCCCTAATTAATAGGCTAATGACACTTAGAGGTGGATTAATTAGCTAATTGGTGGATTAGTTAGGTTAATTAAGTTTAGGGTAATTTAGTTAGATTAAGTATATAGTTAGTTATTTAGTTAGTTTAATTAGAATAGTTAGGTAGATTTAGTTAGGAATTGGTTAGCTTATTTAGTTAGTGTAATTAGATTAAATTAAATAGAATGGATTGATTTAATTGTTAGTTAGATTAATTATCCTAGTTAGTTTAGGTTAATTTAATTAAGTGCTTTAATTTATTTATTTAATTTCCAGTCATTTATTTAATTATTATTTATTTTCCGGAAATTAGACCGAGATAGCTAGTGACTGGAATTTCATGCTGATTGCAATGGTGTGGTTAATTTATGCAATTGGATGTTAATTTGTGCAAATTGAGTGTTGATTGGAATTTTAAGTATTTAATTCCAAAATTTGTGAATTTCGTTATTTATTCAAAAAATCCCGAGTGTCGGATTTTAACACCAAAAATGGTTTTATATATTATATAAAATGGTGAGATTTTAAATTGGGGGTTATGAATTTTCTATGTCCAATCTGACCATGTACCCACACACGACTATTTACCGTGTATTTTTAATATGAAGAAAATAGGTTAGGATCACTATTTTAATTGAGGTATTTGAGTGCAATGCACAGTGTCCTATCGTATATTAGTTAAGAGAACCCGTCTTGAGCAATTATGCCGGACATTACTAAATCCCTTTTTGGGTTACCCATGCATTCGGGTAGCGGGTCGCAGTAGATTCTAGACCTATGTTCCTTCGGGAATGCCGTCTTTGAGAGACGAAACCGTGCTCAATGGGGAAGAGACGATAACTGGCTACACCAGTAGACCGCCGAACTTGGGAGTCGGCTGTACCCTTGAGGGGTGTAATTATCAATTAGAACGCATGATTGATTGAGATAGATGCGTCGGATTATGAGACAAAATTGTGTGGCACGGTATGGGACGTGCCATAACGATTTGGTTCTATAATCGGGACCCCCTTGCTTTGTTGAGATAAAGCTATTAGCGTTCCAATTGTTTGAGTATAAATGATGTGTATATCTATGTTGTGAATTGTACTGACTTGCAGGGAGGATCTGAGACGAGGTAAGTCTTTGTGATTGTGTGATTGTGTGGTTAGGACGCTTCTAGGCATATTTTCCTCCTAATCAAGGCTTAGAGCATGAACTCGCTGAGATTTATATCTCACCCCGTTGTGGGCTTAAATTTTCAGGACCATAGACGGAGGACCTCGAGCTAAGCTGAGGTGACTTGAAGTGTAGGTCAGATAGGATAGCCTTTTTGGGAGTTAGTCTTTTGAAATCTTTTAAGTATGGGATTTTGTACATGACTTAGTATGTTTATAAAATCATGTTTGTTTGTGAATGTGTTGTCCTACTTTTCTATCCCGAGATGGTTACCGTCAGGAGATTTGTTATTTGCTTCCGCATGTGCAATAAAATGAAAGGGTCGGCAACTCGTCATGGGAAGTCGCAAAATTTTATCGACCATAGAGGGATGGGCATGCACACGAGGATTGGGGCGTGACATATCTAATCTCGGCCAAGGATATTGTGTTTTGCACTCAAATGCCTCAATTAAATTAATGTACTTGACGTATTTTCTTCATATTAAAAACACTCGGTAAAATAATCGTGTTTGGGTACACGATTAGATCGAACCTTAAAAATTGATATCATTCCTTTTTAAAATCCCACTATTTGATATAGTACTTAAAAATATTTTTAGTGTCAAAACCCGACACCCGGTATTTTCTAATTAAATATTAAAATTTCATAATTTTGAAATAATAACTCAAAATTAACAATCATCACTCAATTGCACAATCTAACAATCAATTGCACAAACTAATTACACTACGACAATCAGCACGGAATTCTGACAACCGGTTATCCCGATATAATTTTCGAAAAATATTAAATAATTAAATAAATTGCAAAATTAATTACATAAATGACTAATTAAGCTAAATATCATAATTTAACCACCTAATCAGACTTAGAAAAATGATGTACTAAGCTAATTGAATCATGCAATCTAATTAACCCTTAATTAATCTAATCTAACCACCTAATTAGTCTAATTAACCAACTAAATCACTAATTACACTCATCTAACCACCTAATCCACTCTTAGACTAAACTAACCCTACCTTAAGCATAATTAACTCCTTAAGTAGAGTTTAGAGAGTAAACTCACTAGATTTGCGAGCCGATGAGTTCATGGCAACGGCGATGCGGAGGCAAGCGAGACTCAAGCTTAGAGCAATGCCAAGGGAGGCCGAGAAAGGGCTAGAAACAGGCCATGAAGTCTCAGCCCAAAGCTGGAACTTCGGTTCTATCTTGGGCCGAGAGGGTTCGAGGGAGCTAGGATGGCATACGGGTGGTGGATGGTGACGGGGACACACAAGCTAAATGGCGACACAAGCAGGGGCAGTGGAGACAAGCTGGCAATGGCGAACGGTGGCTTGGGGGCTTCGGGACGGGAGCTCAAGCAGTAAGGCTCGGGCGGTGTAGCGGCTGACTCAGCAAGCGACCAGGATGACGTGCGGGCGAAGCTCGGGCACTCACGGGCGGCTTGGAGGGCGACGAAGGGGCGATCGACGGCTTGGAGGCTTGGCTAGCTGGTTTTCTCCTTCAAAGACAGCAACAATGGAGGTAAAACAACAAGGAAGAAGAAGAAGAAGAGCTGTAGCTGGAGGGGGGACCAAATGGCTACAAAGTCTTCACAAATATCCCCAAACCATCATCACTTGGCCCCACCAGCCTCAGCCACAACCTAAAAGCCCTTATCCCTCCAAATCTTCTCCAAGAAGTCTCAAAGGGTGCTGAAATGTCGCAGCCCCCCCCCCTAGCTACGAATTTTGTGCATTCCTCTTCCAAATCCATTCAATTCCCCTCCAAATGGCTTCAATTAAATGGCCATAATGTCAAGGAGGAAGCCTACACTCATTTCCACAATTTTCCACACCAAATAATCCAACTTAAAGGCCGAAAACGCACCCAATTTGGCCTATCCGAATTTTTTGGTCCAATGTTGTCCAATTTTGATTTTTCGTCGAAAGTTCAGGCTCGCCAAAAATTCTTCGGAGGATGAGTTGACGTTTTTAAAAAAATCACGACATGACAGAATTTTCAATTTCTGAAATTGGATTCAATTTCGTGATTAATTTCAACCAGGCACCGATATTAGCGTAACCTAATCTACCATATAGCTTTTAGGAATTTTTAACGCATTTGACCCGTGGTCAATTATTTTCAAGCCACATTGTGCATCTTCGACTCATTGGCGACTCTCGATTATCGTGAAAATCTCGATTTTTCAAATACAAGCATAGGGTACGAAAACGACGAAAAAATCAGTTTAGTGCCGTTCGACAAGAATTTTGCAATTAGGTGGAATCACCCACACTTTAATTACATGCTTTTGTCGAACTGACCTATCTCCGGTCTCTAGTTGATTATGATGGTGTCGTATTAACCCTTGCAGATTAGCACAGTCGAATAGTCGATTTCTGGTCGAATTCTCAAGTCTGTTGCGTTTAGATTCCTTAATGGCTTCATGGGATAGATTAGTTATTTCGTGAGTGATCAGCTTAGAGAAAAAGACTATAGACGCGTCAATGAAAAGCCCAACTCATTCAATCGAAAACAAAATAAAAAATCAGGCTGTCACATTCATTCCCTGATTTTTCCCTAAAAATAATGCATTCACACTGTTTAATGATCACATACATGCTTTCCAGCCTTCCTTTTTTTTTTTTTTTTTTCCTTGTTCGAGATAACACAAAGTGAATGCAATTTCAAACATAATGGATTATATCGATAAGAATTTACTGGAAATGAAAGGGAACATGACAATCTTTTCGTATCTTATTTTAGCCGTGGAATTAACGATTTATTTGGAAATGCGACCTACTAGTCTTGCTACTTTTACCCAAGGAGATGTGTTTCACTACTAATATGCTCAATCTATATTTGCCATTAGATATTAATGAATGTGAAGACTAAGATGTATGCCTCGGGACTTGTGTGAACAAACTGGCCGGATATGACTACGTTGATTGTTGAAAGACAGCTAAATTCATTCTTATCGGTAAGTAGATCTTTTAACCTACATCTTCATGGTGGAAAAAGAACAACATAGCATGAATTACATTCACAATATTTTTTACCTTACTCTTCATTCTAACATGATTGTCCATTTGGCTGGTGATGATTATAGATAAGTTTCAATCAACAGTATCTATTAAAATAACCTCGAAACTTTCTTTAAATGCTATACTTCAATAGATAAGAAAATGCTTGAGCTTTCCTAATGTCTTCGCTTCATATCCATCAACAGATATCCAAGATTCCCACTTATTCTGGTATATTTGAATTGCAATTATTACAATCATAGTAAAGATGAATGCCGCTATGAACTTTTTCACTTTTATCGGTGGAGTCCTAAATTCCTTGCTAGGGAGATCAATTGTACGGTGCAGATATATATGCATAAAAATTTCACTGGATGGAACTTAAACAAAAAGCAATTTTTTTTTTCGTGGTTGTTGAGAAAATGCGCATGAAAGGAGATTTACTCCTATATGTTTTCCTTTTAATTAGATTCACTTTGATGATAAGTACCTTTAACAGATTTCTTGAAAAGCAGGTACAATTTTCTCACTTATGCACCCTAAACTTTTGCAATGCAAGGGTTGGAGCAGGCCTTGGGGCACTACTACTGTGTCTTTTCTTGAGGAGGTTGTACAAATACATCAAGAAGAAAAGAAACCAAGCTCAAAGAGAAGTACTTCAAATGCAACGGTGGCCTTTTGTTGAAAAGTGAGATATCTTCACCAAAAGGTAACATGGAGAAAAATAAATTGTTCAATTTGAAGGATTTAGAGAAGGCCACTAACAATCTCAACGACAATAGGATTCTCGGGCAAGGCGGATAAGAAACTGTTTACAAGGGAATGTTAACAAATGGAAATATAGTTGCGATTAAAAAATCTAAAGTGATAGATGAAGGAAAAGTCGAGCAGCTCATAAATAAAGTCCTCATTCTCTCACAAATTAACCATAAAAATATGGTCAAGTTATTAGGGTGTTGCTTAGAGACAAAAGTCCCGCTTTGACTATACCAGTTCATACCAAATGGCACTATATACCAATATCTACATAATTCGAATGTAGAGTTTCTTGTATTGTGGGACCCACACCTACGAATTTTAACTGAAATCGCCAGAGCCTTATTCTACTTACATTCAGCAGCCTCTATTCTCATTTATCATTGAGACATCAAGTCCACCAATATCCTCTTGGATGAGAAATATTGGGTAAAAGTGGCAGATTTCAGCACTTCTAAGTCTGTTTGCCTCGATCAAACTCATGTAATCACATTGGTGTAGGGGACTTTCAGCTAATTAGATCCCGAGTGTTTCCAATCAAGTCAATTTATAGACAAAAGTAACGTCTACAGCTATGGAGTTGTCCTTGTTGAACTCTCAATGGGACAAAAGCCAATCTCATCACTGAGGGAACAAGAAGGCAGGAGCCTCACAA
The DNA here is from genome assembly GCA_014182715.1 of Eucalyptus cloeziana. Taxonomy (NCBI): domain Eukaryota; kingdom Viridiplantae; phylum Streptophyta; class Magnoliopsida; order Myrtales; family Myrtaceae; genus Eucalyptus; species Eucalyptus cloeziana. Next base: position 21,033,854 of record CM024644.1, on the reverse strand, counting down.
CCTAGTTCATAATTTCGATGGAGGAGAATCGGTTGTTCGATATTGTGGATGCTAAAGTTTTCAAAGAAGATAAGAAGGAAGAGATTGCATCAGTTGCTAACCTTGCGAAAGGTGCTTGAGCTTGAGTGGGAGGAACCGCCCTGCAATGAAAGAAATGACAATGGAGTCAGAGGGGACAAGGAAGCTCCAATATCATTCGAGTACTCAGCAAAATCAAGAGGAAAGTGAGGCAACTGAATCTTATGCTGCAGCTTTTAAATCCAGCGAATCAAACTTCGACACGGACGTTACTACATTTTCGGATGTGCAGTCACTTTTTCCTAGTGCAACGTGGTGAAGATCCGCTCTGCATCTTGTTCTTATGAGTCACGTTGCTACGTTTGTCATGGAAATTGTTCTTCATAGAAAAAGAAAGAGAAAAGAGAGAAGGGAGGAAAATTTGTTAGTTTACTAATAGGAGGATTTTGGTTAGTTATTTATTGCTTATTGGTAACCAACTTTTTCTTGATGTTGGGATCAATGAACTGTGAAATCATACCAATCCTTGAATGGGCTAGGCATTATCTCAGCGTGTAGGTGTCAATTTTGCAATCATCTAGCTTGAGCATGATGCAGTGATTTTAGTTCGTCTTTGAGATCCTTGAATACTTGCTGTCAATTTGATTGTTGCAGAACTTACATTAGTCACACGGTGCACCAGCCTTCGTGGTTCAAATAGAGTGTTATTTGCTTGGAAAAAAAAAAAAACAATATAGACGTTTCCCTTCCAGAAAAGAAGGCAATCTTGCATCCTCCTTTCCCGGCTCTTCCCTGAGGATCACACTAAATTGCTGATGGCATAGAGGCATCGTTGCCGACCGCCGACGCTCCGGCTACTTAGATCAAGATATCATTTAAATCCTCACTACCTGACGTATTGAAACTCACCACCCAAACTGCGTATATCAACATCAAAGAACCCCAATAGTTACAGTATTATCTCTCCCCCTCCTTGAGAACATTGCTTGCCAATTCTCAATAGTAAATCAAAAACACTAGAAATCAATGGTACATAAATTGAGCACTCAATTGAATTAGTTTTATGTCTTCAACATTAAATTATAAATTGAGCACAAAATTATGGAATTTAAACTACAGATTTTTTCGTAGTTTGAACTTTCCTAACCACTGCTTTTCAACAACATAAAATCTCCCTAGATGCACTTCTTGAGTTGTATAATTCTTGTATTTTCGTCTTGAACTTCATACATACTAGATTCTTTGAGTAAGAACTTTTATATACAGATGATTGTATTTTCACATGGGCATTAAATATGTTCGCTGAAAAATATCAATAATTGTGATTTTTCAATATGTTTATTTAATAATCACCTCCAAAACTACAAGTGAGAAAGTGGGGTCATGGCCAACATTGTCTTCTCTTTTTTTGATATTGTTTTTTTCAATTTTGGAAAAAAAAAATTCTGTGTGAATCCTTTATTTTCCATAAGTTTGGAACATTTTTTTATAATGGAAAGTTTCATAAATGGTCCCATTGCTCGTAGTATGCTTCTCTGAAACCCAAATCTTCTCCCCAAAATAGTTCACCATCCACCTAATTGGGTGTCTCCTGCAGCCAGGGCCCCCTCAAGTCCACATCCATTCGTCTGGACTAGAAACGCCAAAGAAAAGGAATTGGCAAAGCGTTCCTGCCCAAAAGGCATAATCAGGATTAGAAATCTTAAATTGAAATACGAATTGTCGATCAGAATCTCATGATAAACAATTGTATTGTTTCACTGGATAAAAATCCCGAAAATGGCACTGATTTGCTGCGCGTTCTACTAGGCCCAAATGGCACGCTACTCCATTCCTTGTACTCGTCCACTGTTGTGGTTATTTTGTGAGGATTTTTCACAATAGGCCATCTGCCAGATGCATCTTCATTTCCAATTCTCAAGCCCTTATCATAGAAAATGGGGAAAGTGTTTGTGTTAACTCGAAAGTTATGGAACAATGATAAAATAAAATAAAAAATGAAAGGGTCGAGTAGCCAAGCATCCACTACAAAAAATTATATGTGAGTTATAGCTACTCGGCACCATCCGAGCCCCTAGATATAGCCCACCCAACGCGTCAGGGGTCCATAATTTTGTCCACGAGAGGTGGCATTGCCCGCAAGCACAAATTCGTCAGAGCCTTGATGATGGTGTAGCAATAACTTTTGGTGCCGTGAAAGATAGGTGGACACAAGACCAATGATGTAGCCAAGTTTAATGATGGCCTGCCAACTTGAAGCTCGTGGGCCAAGGAAAGTCATCTTCGCCGTAACAGCTAGAAAAGGATCGATGGTCTCTCCATTCTATCGCCGTCGGAGACTTTATTTAACTAATCGTTATTTATTTAATTAATAGTAATTATTTTAATTAACGTCGATTAATTTTTAATTAATTATAGTTATATTTATGTTCGTTTCTCTAGATGAGATTGTGCGTAATTCCGGTTGTTTGCGCGTGTGATGCTATGCTATTGATTGCTCAATTATAGATTTTTATTTACTATTTTCAGAGAAGGTTTTATGGGCAAGAAAATAGAAAATATGAGGTGTCGGGTTGGAACATCAAATTTTATGTACTAAATAAAACAATGGGGTTTTAAAATAGAAGTGTGCAAAGTTTGACAGATTGATTTCAAATACGTGATCATATGCAATTATTTTACGGGAATTTTTAAATGCAAAGACTTTCCGAGGTTTGTTATTTAAGCACGAACTCTTTTACATTGGGCTAATTAACGGAAGATAAAAATTGGCTTGAGTGTTGGCGTGCCTATGTGGTCATTTAATTAAACCTGTCACCCAACGGGAGTTTTGGGACAATGCCCGATTTTTATCGGATGCCGAGTCGCGGTTGAGGCCAGACCAATGCTCCTTTATGGAATGCCATCTAGTCGGGGGTTCTAGATGATACCGTGCCCGATGAGGCGGGACAATGCCCGGTTATGCAAGAAGACCGCCGACTCTTGTGTTGGCTGTGGCCCGAGGGATTGGAATAATCGGAACACGTGTGAATAATTGTGATACATTGTGCCTTATTATGGGGTAAAATTGTGAGGCATGGTACAAGACGTGCCAAAACGGGTTTTACCTTATAATTGGGACCCGTGTGAATGCTTGGTGCATGTGATTATTGATTATGTTTATTGTATTGAAATGGCATATGAGATGTGCTAATATGTATGGGTGTGCCAAGGCAAGGTAAGTTTGTATGTGGTGGGTTAGGTTGCTTTCAAAACGAATTTGCGTTCTAATCGAGGTTTAGGTTGTTAACTCGCTGAGATTTATATCTCACCCCATTGTTGTTAAATATTTCCAAGTCCGTAGTATGGAGAACCGTCACGTGCAGTTTGGGGTCTCGATGGACCAAGATGTGGGTGTGCCTAGCGTTACTTTTGGTTGGCCTCATCGTTAGTGAAGTTTAAGCTAACCCCGACCCTCTTTGACCCTTTTTGCCTATTAGTCATTAGGGAGTTGTCTTTTGAGGTAGACTTGTAAATATCAAACTTCTTGGGGTTAACAAGTGGATAAAGAAAGGTGCCGCTTTTGGAAATCGTCTATTGTGCTTTGCTATCCCTGTTGTTGTTGATTGACTGGGTGTTTATTTGAGTTGCTTCCGCATGCGTTTAATCAAAAGATAAAAAGAATGGGTTAACAACGCATCCTTGGACATTATAATTTAATTGACCGCCGAGGGATGTTCGTGCGCTCGGGGTTTGGGGCGTGACAACAGGGGCCACTATCAACAAGTCATCCATTGGATCCCACCATGCCGATCTTCCCTCGTTTGTTTACGTGCAAATTGGTTCCGTATCGATGGGACTTGATGTGCTCAAGCTTTGACATTTCTATGATGAATGAAATTTTATCATGCGAACGGGGATGTAGCAACATTTTCAGATTTGCAGCCATTCACATCGGGAACCACGGCGAAGGCAGTCCTCTCTGGCATCATCCCCCAACAAGAATCTCTTGCTATACATGAACAGGCCCGTGATTATTTCCAAACGCATCAATTCACTAACAAAAAGAGATGTGTTGGGGTGTAGTTCGTATTCGCTATCGATAATATGACATGTGGGTTCTACTCTTTCTCTTGTGATTGAGAGATATAACAAAGATGTGCGATATGTTAATTATAACGGAATTCTATAGACATTGTGCTAGTTTAAAATGAACCAGGATAAAATCTTGTGTCTCAAATTTTTTTCTCACTTTTACGCTTTTTTATCCTAGTGATTGTGTGCTGAATCCCAACAATGTGTATAGTTTTGCAGTGGTCCTTGTTGAACTCTTAATGGGACAAAGCCCAATCTCTTTGCTGAGGAAAGAACGAGGGAAGAAACCCCGTGGCCCGGACAAGAAGTTGGGGGAACATGCCGTTTCTGACTAGTCAACAAGATAGATTTTTGTTTTCCGTTCATTTATCATTAGAGTGTTGCAGCTTTTGCAAGGAATACGTTAGAGTTGCACTTGTACTCTTATGTAGTAAGCATCCTGCTTGTATCAACCTTTGGCCAGCTCGATTCGCCGGTTAGTTTTCGGTGCTGAAAAGAGCTGCGATTTAATTTCAATTTCAGAAACATGATGGAGTCAACTTTATTAAAGTAATCAAGCTCGAGCATATCTCAAGTTACGAACAGATGCATGATCCAAAATTCCAGCTGCAAGTACATCACACGAAAGATTCTTCCCTTCTTCCATTTAATCAACAGGATTAGGGGACTCGAACACTGCTCCCTTTCTCCATAGGTTTAGGCGGAACGGGAAAATCATATCAAACTCACTCGGTGTTTCGAATTCTCCTCCCATGTATGAAGTTGACCAGCAAATCCCAGACTCTAAGCCAATTAGATATTAACACGCGATGCCCCATTGATATTGTCCTTCCTTTGGGGAAGATTACTCATGATCAAAATGCATGACTTTTTCTGACTGAACATATTTTGGATATTGGTGTAGCGATTTATATGGACCTAACTGTTTTTTTTTTTTTTTTGTCAAAACAATCGGCTCTATAGTCTCTATAGTCTCGTCGGTACCATAAATAGTTTTATTTATTTTTATTGAAAAAGAAATTTGTGCCAATAGTTCAGAATACTTTTCGCAGCATGATCAAGAGTATTAGCGAATTAATAAGACTAGTTTAAAGCAAGAATCGCATTTAGCTTTCTTCAATTCAAGTGCATGAAGGGTGGAATCTCTGTCATTGTGGAAGCAAAAGACCTCTCGTGATTCACATACATCTTTTTTCCTCTTTTTGGGGGGGCCCAAGGTAGCATTGCCAAGTGCTTTTATTGATTGCTTGAGCACAAAAAGCGTTGGACTAAGAACAATAAAAATGAATTTCGCTTCAATAATGGGGAGAGACCGTGGTACACGCACATCGCACTACAATCAAACAACTTAAAGAGGAAATCACTTTCGCTTTAGTAAAGTGATTTTTGGTTTCACCTTTGCAGATCGAAAAGATGCCCAGCCATTTCATTTGTCGAGAGAGAGAAAAAAAAGATGTCTTGGTCGTCGTAGTCTAAATTGAGTGATTTCACCATTTAAAAGGCATCCTTGTTGTGGAAAATGGTTTTCTTTTTTGATAAGGAGAAAGAAAGTACTAGGAATACCAGAGTGGGGCCATCAAAAGTCTAAGTCCAATCACAATAAATCATTTCAATTCATTTGTCGAGAGAGAGAGAAAAAAAAGACGTCTTGGTCGTCGTAGTCTAAATTGAGTGATTTCACCATTTAAAAAGGCATCCTTGTTGTGTAAAATGGTTTTCCTTTTCGATATGGAGAAAGAAAGTATTAGGAAACTAGAGTGGGACCATCAAAAGTCTAAGTCTAATCACAATAAATCATTTCAATTCATTTGTTGAGAGAGAAAAAAAAAAAACACGTCTTGGTCGCCGTAGTCTAAATTGAGTGATTTCACTATTTAAAAATGCATCCTTGTTGTGGAAAATGGTTTTCTTTTTCGATAAGGAGAAAGAAACTACTAGGAATAGCAGAGTGGGGCCATCAAAAGTCTAAGTCCACTCACAATAAATCATTTCAATTCATTTGATAATGCTCCTAGTCTATTCTCATGAAAAAAGATGAGGACAAAGTTCTGGCCACGACAGTGGAAACAGTCGCGCTCGGCTGCCTAAATTGGCGTCGTCTACCTTTGGAGCTTTGATCTTTCTCTCATCAAGGAAGCATCCCAAGCAGATACCAGGAAGTAACAGAGCTGTGTAATGACATAATGCGTACGGTACAGGAAATTTCAATCCCTTCTTTCACGTAAATAACACTATCAAGGTCCCTGTCAATATTCCCTTTTTCTCCGTAGTGTTAGGTCTATACGCACACAAAACGTGAAAATCACGTCGAACTCTGTGTTTCAATTGCCAAGCTCAATTTGCAGAATTAGTAGAAATTGAAAGTAAAAGAAAAAAACACACACAAAATGCGAAATAAAAAATAAGCGTAATTGTACAAAAATTGCGCCTTTCAACGAGCGTGTATAACATTATTATATACGTAGAGGAATTTTAGTATTCCAACTATCAAGCTATTGAGATAATAGAATCAAAGCACATACATTATTAGAAAAGTCAATCTCCAATTGAATTCACCAATATGCTCAGTTATGATGCACCTTCGCCCATCTTCTAAGTGAAACGAAGTCATATTGAATAGACATTGTTGATTGTAGAGAGCTTCTCGTACATTTTTTTATAGATATTCATTAGATTTGTATGGTCTTCTCTTCCACAATGTTCAACGTGACAATCGAGTAACACCCAATGCATGTCTATCCATTAAATCCCAATTAGCTTGCTAAATTGACTTTGGCTCTCCCTAGACAAAGGTAAGCACAAATTCCTCCGGTACATATTATCCTTAATATGCATCTTTGAAAATCAAAGTCCTTCCCATCAAATTTATTGATTTTTACATTTCCTTCTTTTGTAGCAATCATCTACTTCAACTCAGCCTATCTTTTATACCAATTCTTTTGTGAAAACAAGTAGATCGAAAAGTTCAATAAATAGATTAAGGCAATTAATTGAACATCATATTTTCGTGATTTGGTCGGTGTAACCAACTCCACTGGGAGAACAGCACAAGGTTGCATGATAGATAGAGGAGATATAATAAAGATTATAATCACACTCAAGTTACAACCCTCTTTAGTGCTTCTTAGACCTAGTTATGCCAATAACTTTTGGTGTTTAGCCCATTCAATTTTTTACAAAACAATCTCGTATAGAATACATAAATTCTTACCACAAGACTTTGTCACGTTACAAAACACTTGCAATTTCTGTGGGATATAATTGAAGAGTGTGCCGCACAATTAATTGTTACGGCCAAAAACTTTCCTCCCACTCACTAGTGGCCAAAACCAACAAAATCCACCTCTTAACATACATATATATATAATCTCAACCACATTTAAAATGAAATATATATAATCTCAGCCATATTTAAAATGAAATATCGTTCGTAATATACGGCAATGTATGGGTGCTTGTGTCATGGCATGAATGCATGCATATGTTCATTCAGAGGTCCAACTTTTCAAATTCTAAATATTGCCAATACCCATTTGATAGTTAGAGATCTTCCGTTGATTCCGAGGTTTTTTCTTTTCTTATAATAGTCGTGACTCCAAAAACGTGCATGGAATTAAAAGATCCTATCTCCATGGAGGAATGACATGGAGGAAGGTTTTTACATGAGTTCGATCAGACCTAAGAAGTTCGAGCCATTAAATATTTCAATTCTCCAAAAAAAAAAAATTTTAAAAAAAAAGGCTGTCTACAAGGTCAGCGTACTTATTTGTTTTGGACAAGCACAAAGTACAATAGAATTTTAAAAATTTTAAATAATTCAATCAAATCCTAAAATTTCTTAAGTTGATACGATAAAATCTCTCCGTCAACTCCATTCAATTTGGCCAATAGAACATACTAACGTGGCTTCGTTTTTTAATTATGTTCTAAAAACACATGGCACCGATGTAGTATCCACCAAGCGCCACATCAAAAAAGAACTTGAAAATTAATAAGAGAAAAGAAATATGCCGAAACTTGACCTTTTTTTAAAATATTTTCACCAATACGTTGCCGTAGTATATACAATTATGTGTGAGTGGCACGAGGTGTTTGCTACTATAGATCACTCAACCAGGACAAGCACCACATCAAAAAAAAAAAAATAGAACTTGAAAATTTAATAAGGAAAACAATGCTGATGTGACATTTTTTATTATATTCACCAATGTGTTGCTGCAGTATATACAGTTACTTATTAGGCATGAGCCAGTATATTGCTTCGGTTTCACTGTTGTCATCTTTGGCGAAAGAATAGTACTGTGGGACAGGCAACGAGGACATGCACAGATACTTCCGAAATACCCCATTTCAAGGCACCTTTCAAGCCTTGTCCTCATGTGGATCCAAGACAAAGGACGAGCCTTCAAAGACGTCCGATCTGAAGATGACTTAGACCCTCTCTCAAAGGAGACATTTCAACGGGGAACAAAAGAAAATATCTCCAAATCTCTTCACTTTTAAAATCTCTGTTTATTTGGTTAATTTCTTCCTTTTTCATATTCAGCTGAGACTGAAATATAATAATCGTGATTGCCATCAAAGCATAACCGATGGAGACATCCTTCTCAGTTGGCCGCCAAAATAGGAGTGGAGAATTTTCTACTCCAGGATGGATCTGAAGCTTTGACAGTTCTGCTCAAGAAAGTATCCTCGGATATGATGGCGTCCACGACAACAGAAGAAAGAGGCGTATAAATAGCTGCGCCCTTCGTTCATTCCTCGAACAGGTCCACGATTTCCTGAGAAAAGAAGCGGGAACAAAAATGTTTCAGATTCTTCTGCTCCTAGGGTCGCTTTTGCTTCATGAGCAAGCCTCGCTAGCAGCTACCCCGGTGAAGGGAGATTGCCATCAAAAATGTGGTGGCGTCAAAATTCCCTTCCCCTTCGGGATTGGAACCGGGTGTTTCCTGGATGAGTGGTACGAGATTGTCTGCCAGGAAAGCAGCGATGGTGGCGTCCCAATACTGAACAAGCCCAACTTGACGGTGCTCAACATTTCGCTACCCGATATCCATGGTGAAAGGAACGGCATGATAAGTGTCAGTCTTCCTATAATCTACTCGTCAAAAGTGAACTGCGGGGGAAATGAAAGCTTCACGCCTGTGAGCTTGAAAGGAAGCCAGTTCATCTTTTCAGAGACGAGGAACGTCTTCGCCGCTGTTGGTTGTGACGTATGTGCTCTAGTGGATGACACAAAGTCTGCGATCGTAGGATGCAAGTCCGTTTGCAGAAAAGATAACAACGTCAGTAGGAAGAATTGTTCGGGCAATGACGGATGCTGCCACACCACGATTACCTCGGATCTTCGGGCTTTCAACGTCACTTTCCGGCCTGACAAGAATTCAGCAAACGAGAAGTGTGAGTATGCCTTCTTGGGAGATAGGTCGCACTTCGCACCTTCAACTACAGACTTCGATAAGTTGAAGGAGAGCGGGCGGTTCCCAGCGGTGCTAGAATGGGGGATAGCTAATTCCTCCCGAGCTGCGTTAGAGATTTACAAAAATGGCCTCATCTCTGGCGATTCCTATAACTGCAGCAGCGTCAGCTTCAATTTAGCATATCGCAAGGTGATGCCGTTTCTGCAGTGTTTTTGCCGTAAGGGCTTCACCGGTAACCCCTATATTAAAGATGGATGCGAAGGTAAGACCAGTTACATATTATCACACCAATCATTGGAAACACAACATCGAAACACTGTACAAATCAAGAGAAGTAGCTCTTTGGAGGCTGAAGTAGCTTTACATGCAATCCTAAATACCCAATAAAGAGACGAAGCTCTACTAATTTTGATTGTCATCTTTTGTTCAGATGTCGATGAATGCAAAGATCCGACCAATCGGTGCCCTGGAAGAAAGTGTGTGAATCGACGCGGTTCCTTTGAATGTGTCGAAGGAAGCAAGACAGTCAAATTTCTCCTCGTAGGTAAGTAAATTTCTTCATTCTGCCATGATCATGAACAAGGATTATCCATCTTTTGTGCACCAGATTCGCAAATATCACATCCTATCATTAAAATAACGGCAACATGGAGTCTATGAGTGATAAAACCCACAATTTAGAACATGTTATATAGCCTGATGCATTTTCAGTGGCTTGGATGTTTGTTGTTTCTACATAGCTCTTCGGAATTAAAGTTTGCTGTTTGATTTGGGCACATATTTTTTCCTACAATTATAGCCTAAACAGTTTATAGTCTTTAACTTGGTTGACTCAACAACAAATACAGTACGTCAAACCTTACACCAGGTTTTTATCTTTTTGCCCTTAGTACATAATCTCGATCGACCAATAAGAACTCTGCTTTTTTTTCTTTGGCTGCTGCTCGACTGATTAGATGGCTGTTCTGTTATATGCTAAATTTTCACAAGGAGAATATTTCCCCAATCACATTAACATTTTGGCGGCTGGCTTTCCTCACAAAGTAGGTATCAACAATCACACTGAACCACGTGAGTCTCTAGTATATTTATCGTTTCTCACCGATTTCTCTAATAATTGCTGCGCAAAACACGAAATCAATCAACATAGTAGAAAAAACAAAAAAATAAATCGAATACCATATATATGAAATTCAGTCAGTGTGACCTACATACATAGGAAAAGTAACACAAAATTTCATTGTAGATCAAGTAATACAATATTGATTACAACCACACTCGAAATACTTATATACTCTCAATATTTTTCAGCCCAATTACATTCAATAACTCACACATTATTTAGCCCCCACAATTCCTCACAAAATAATTCCTTAATCTCACAAAAGAATTATACAAATCTCAACATAAATTTTTCACTACTTCACAAGCACTAGCTCCTCTTACTACCTCTTATATATAGATAAAAGCTGGATCCAAAACTGGAAACCTACTCAAGCTAGGTAACCACTCAAATAGGAAATCAACTCCAACTAGAAAAACTATTCAAATTAGGAAAATTTCCTTTTCAAGCTCAAATTGAAGACATATCATCAACAATGTCCATCGTGGCATGACATTTAAGCCAAGTCACAATCATTTCAATGAACCCAAACTTCATCACTACTCTCCCACTACCCGGCATGGACTTAACCCCAATGACATCTTTCTAGTCCAAGCCACGATTGGACTTCGCCATAATCGTGGAACTTCATCAAAACATAAACTCCACTTGCACCTTTAATCTCTCCACAAGAATTTCCTAAAAAAAACCTCATCAATCGTTGATAAAGCAAAACCAACATTGCATCCATAATTGGTAGGAGATTGAACACGCACCTTGTTAAACTTGATAGTTACAGCAATCATTGGATTTATAGGCTCCATCTTGTAACATACACCATTTGTGTCGAATACTACACAAGTACTCGCTATCTCAGGAGTTTCTAATTGTAATTCCACCTTGAGCTAAACAACATCAAAATCCGTATAACATGACCACAAACACTCCTAGAAAAAGTACTTGAGACTTGTCAAATGTAACCTCTCCACTGATAATAGGTGAATTTAATTTCGAGCATCATAATCAATAATCCCGCTCACTTTGTGCATAACCTAAGAACACACTTCTTTCCCTCCCATCAAGCATACCACCAATCACTTGAACATAACATAGGAACCAAATATTCTAAGCACATAATAAACAACAACTTACCTAGCCATGCTTCTTCAGGAGTCTAGCATCCAATCACACTTGATGGGGACCTATTCACCAGATAGCTTGCCGTATTAAGCACATTCCCTTGAAATTTCCTAACCATACTAACACTAGAGAGCATTTTATGGCTCATATTTAGTAATATTCATCTCATTAACTCTGCAACCTATTATAGTTCGGTGGCACTAGTGTAGTATCTCACTATGCCTTCCTTCTTATAGCTTAATCGCCTTGCTAGTCTCATTGTCGATCAAGGCTCTCAACTGCTTGATCCTAGCAACAACATCAAACTTGTGCCTTAGCACAAATATTATAGTCTTTCTCAAGTAGTCATCTACAACTGTTAGCATTAATCTAACACCCTTCCTCGAAGAAAACCGTGACAGTCTACAAATATTGAAGAGAATCAACTTTGCAATCTCTATGGTTTTTTCCATCAATTGTATTGAATTGCATTTTCTACCGTTTGTCTAAGTCACAATACTTGCAAACCTTCAAGTTCTTAGCCACATAATCACACAATAGATTCATGTTGCTTAGAAACTTTAGGCTTCTCTTGCCAATGTGTCCTGGACACATGCCACAATTCAAATCTTGAATAGATGCATCTAATGTTTCGTAGTGAAGTCCATCGCTATCTCACCTCAAAACTCATACATCGTGCTTAATTCTCTTCATTATCACCAATGCACCTCAAACAACTTTCTAAACCCCACTTTTTGAAAAATACTTAAACTCAACTAAATCTAAGGCACTCAAGGATATTCGATTCTTTTTCAATTCTAGAACATGTCTCGCCTCAATTGATGTCCTCCAAATAACATTATAACTTATGATTCTAATATCACCAATACCCACAACATCGTGTTCAACGTTGTTCTTCAACTGCACTTTACTACTATCCGTACACTGATAAGTTGTATTTGATGCAATGTGAAATGAATAACGAATCAAGAAGGGGAAAAGTACCAAAAAAGTCGTAAACCTATTGCTTTGATACCAATTCAGTCCTAAACTTTTCAATTGAACCAATTCAATCATTAAACTTTTTACATCGATACCAATTCAGTCCATCCGACCAATTTTGGCCTGCCGACGCTGACATGGACATCGGCCAGTGACCGGACACTGACGTGACAATTTTTTTTGAATTTTTTTGAATTTTTTTCTTTTTCTTTTCTTTTCTCTTTTTCTTTTCTTTTTCCTTTTCTTTTCTTCCTTCTTCTTGGACTGTTTCGGCAAGCCTCTGGTGAGGCTCGCCAGCCACTGGGCAAGGGCCTTTAAGCCCTCACTTGCCGCCGGCGAGGGTCGCGGCCCTCGCCCGGCCTCTCCCAGGGCCGCCAGCGAGGCAGCTTTGCCCGGATCTAGGCGAGATAGCCTCGCCCCCCGCAGCCCTGGGCAAGGCCCAGCAAGGGCCGCAAAGCCCTCGCTCGACCGAATCGCGGAGAGAAGGCTACCTCGGAGGAGCTCATTCGCACCCACTGCCAAGGAGAGGGAGACGAGAGATGAAGCTGACTTCATGATCGACGGCTCCGGCCGCAAAGGAGGTAGTGGAGATTGATCCAGGGAGGGGTGCGGCAGCGAAGAGAGGACAGTGAGCGACAAGTGAGATTAACTAGTGGAGCTAGAGGGAAACGGAGGAACCGGCGAGAGGAGGAGGTCTTTGAGGCCCTTGCCCAGTGGCTGGCCGCCGGCGAGGGCTTCGCGGCCCTCGCTTGGCCTCTCCTATGTTATCTAGATTCATAATAGATTTTTTAGCAATCTGATTTCCCTGTGTAGTAGGCTCCTACACTTGGATGGAACCACACGAATATTTGATATCTTGATCTTACTTGTTGATTTCTCTAGTAATTTATTCTTCATGTGTTAGACTAAAATTGCATAATTTGTTAGCTTCAGTGTTATTTTACTGCACAAATCCTTGATGCTTGCTTTTGGTAATCCTTGTACTATTTTAATAAACCAGGCATCGGAGCAGGCCTAGGGGTACTACTCTTGCTTCTTTTGTTATGGCTGTTGTACAATTTCATGAAGAGAAGGAAAGAAATCAAGCTCAAAGAGAGGTACTTCAAACAGAATGGGGGTCTCTTGTTGCAGCAACAACTGTGTTCATCCGAGACCAATGTTGACAAGAATAAATTGTTCAATTCCAAGGATTTGGAGAAGGCCACCGACAATTTCAACAAGAACAGAATACTTGGCCAAGGCGGGCAAGGAACCGTCTACAAGGGTATGCTTGCGGATGGAGGAATTGTCGCCATTAAGAAGTCAAAGGCGATTGATAAGGGAAAAGTTGAACAGTTCATTAATGAGATTGCCATTCTCTCGCAGATCAATCATAGGAATGTGGTTAAGCTACTTGGGTGCTGCTTGGAAACAGAGTCGCCACTTTTGGTGTACGAATTCATTCCGAATGGGACTCTCTTCCGGTACTTACATGACTCTCTTGTATCATGGGGGACACGCCTTCAAATTGCCACCGATGTGGCGGGAGCCTTGTCCTATTTACATTCATCGGCAACAATCCCAATCTATCATCGGGACATCAAGTCTACTAATATTCTCTTGGACGATAGGTACCATGCAAAAGTGGCTGATTTTGGCACTTCCAAATCCCTCTCCCTCTATCAAACTCACGTGACTACAGTAGTCCAAGGGACATTTGGATACTTAGATCCTGAATATTTTCAATCGTGCCAATTCACAGAAAAGAGCGATGTGTACAGTTTTGGTGTGGTACTCGTCGAACTCTTGACAGGGCAAAAGCCAATCTCGCTTCTTGGAGATGAGGACGAGAGAAACCTTGCAAGCTATTTTCTCCAGTCGATGGACGAGAACTGCCTGTTCGACATAGTCGACCCTCAAGTTCTGAAGCAAGGCAAGGAAGAAGGGATCGTCGCCTTTGCCAACATCGCAAGAGGGTGCCTGAACTTACATGGGAAGATGCGACCTACAATGAGAGAAGTGGCTAGTGAACTGGAGCGAATTAGAAAGCTGGAGAATCCCGCCATTAGGCATGGACATACTCATGAGAAGAGGGAGACGAGTACGCGTTGGGATTCTGCTGGGTCCGCAGACATAATCTCGCTATCGGACTTGCAGCCACTCATGTGGAGTGAATCGATGTAAATTAGTTCTATCTAGATTTTCTTAGGTGTGTTACTATTTCAAGAAGAATATCAGGATTTTGTTGTGTGTAATTGTCAAAAGACGGAAAATATAATTTCGTATGTCGCACTCTCTTTTGATGGAAAAAAACAAAGAAACTTGGTTGTTATGTATCTTAGAAGAAAGTCGGTATAGGATGTGAAATTTATCACATTTTTAGAGACAATTTAACGAATTGAATCAAAGTGTTTAGGTGGGAAGGGAAAGCACAAGGATCTTTTCTAGCCCATGAGGAAAAAATAGTCTTTTAAAGACGAGGACAGGTAATGGGAAAAGGCATCGAATATGTGTTGTGTTAGTAGTCTCATGGTCATCTATTGTTCCAAGGATCACAAGTTCTCGCTATGTCATGATCGCACCTATGACGAATTTATGCTCATAGGCACTGCTACCTTGTGTGGAGAGGAACTATTGACATGTCAGTGGGGCTACGTTGACGAGGTCGTTTTTAAGATCTCAAGTGATGTTGAGTAGTTGTAACTCAAACCTAATATTTTGCAACTAATGCGAGACTCTTGTTATACGTTGGTCGATTAGCTAATCAACCCTCTCATCCTTATGATCACATTTCCAAACTTCCAAATTAACATACACTTTCACTAACTTACAGTTTTGAAAATGGAGAAACAGCTGCAGGGGGACTCTTGGGAATAATCCACATAGAAAATTATCACAACAAAGGACAAGCACATTTAAAGAAATCTATAGCGTATCTTTCTCACTTGTATGAGACAAATCCCAGAGATAAAAAAAATATAAAAATATATATAGAAAATAAAAGCCAATATTTGTCATGATTTTTCTTTTCTCACTTGTAGTTTTAGAGGTGAGTGTTAACTAAATTTAAAATCTAAACATTGAGATCAAGCATCGAAAATTATATAATGAAGTAGAAAACATATGTTAAAAAATTACAGTCATTGATGTTTTTTAGGGAACAGACTAAATGCATATTCGACAATATAATCAACCGAATACAAAAGTTCTTACTCAAATAACTTGGTAAATACAAAATATACACAACCCATGGAGAGTATCCGAGAGGAACTTATGTTTTGGACAAGCAATGTCGAAGAAATTCAAACTACGGAAAAATCCATATATTAACTCCAGGATATTGTGCTCAATCTATAATTCAATTCCAGATGCTGATTTTGAAGTAGTTCGATTTTCTGACGCGCCCCGTTATGTCCAGGGAAACATGGTGAAGTTGATGTTGAGGTGTTGTACTGATGGTTATCAATTTCATGCCAAGTCGATGAGCAAAGGTAGAGATTGCGAGTAGTGAGGAAAGTTATCAATTTCTTTATGCTTTCAAAGTTCTCAGCGGTTCCTATTATTTAAAGTACTTGAATTATTGCATGTACTTAATTAATATTCAATATTATTGTAATTTTATGCTTCATGTTTTCTTTTAATCGGATGACGAAACCTAAATGACTGGGTTTTGATAACACTTATTGTTTGACTGATGTGAATACTTCTTTTTGTTATATTTTTTCTATAAATTCTAATATCTTGTGAAAACACGCATTTACACCAAAAAATTTAGAATAATATAACAAATATGGTCTAAGAGTAATGTAAAGCATTAGTACCTTGCTAGTTTATAATAAAGTTTGCATGTGAATTATATTTATAAAAATAAAGGGAATTATGACATTTTATGGGCCCATTTGATTCATTTCCCCAAGTATCTTTGAATGAATTGGTGTTTGGTAAATGTAAGAGTGTTTGGATACTCATTTCAATGTATATTTTATAAAGCAACTTCAAGGTGAAAAGAAAAAAAAAAAAAAAGAAAGAGGAGATGATCCACTGGCAAAGCACAGTCTGTCATGGCCCGATCCTCGGGCACGCGCTCATCCCTTACCTGGTCGATATAATAGTGACATCCGAGGACGCATTGCCCACCCATTCATTTTAATATACGCATGCGGAAGCATATAAAATCCTCAGACAATAAAGCAATGGGACAGGCAAGTAAGATTTCAAATTTCAACTTTGAAAACAACCACTCTTATATACATTGCAAATTATAGTGCAACTATATACAAGTCGATTTATTAAGTCAGGTTCTAAACCACGAATCCCTAAAACAAAGTTTGCAGAAAGGAATCAACTTCCATCAAAAGAGGCTCGTCCTATGACTAGCTAGTCAGACAGGACTCTCATTTCTTTAGGCTTCACCTTCTACTCCTCAGGCCTTTGGTCCTTTACCAACGCCATCTAAGCACCTGAAATGGTTATACAATAACCAATGAGACAATGTCTCGGCAAGTTCTACTCCCTAAGACCCGATTAGGAGGGAAATACGCCTTAGGCTACCTAAGCAAAACATGGATCAGATGACATACCTTGGCCTCAATTCCATCCTACAAATCAACATTATTCACAGATGCTTCATATCACAACAATCAATCAATTCACCATGCCAGATCAAATTATTAATTAATCGACCTAGTTGATTACATGTCATCACGACCCATGTTTGGTCGGCACATTCAATACTATCTATAAGTCCGACCATAGTCCAGGACTGCTCACTCGAAGCTAATAAATAGATAGTATAGCTCGCACTAAGCTTATAAGGTTAAGGTATACTACTCTCGCTAAGCTGACATATCGCTCGCAGGTTGATATAGTTTATTGGTATACTGCTCTAGCTAAGCTGACATATCGCCCGCAGGCTAATATAGTATACCTCCGATGCTCACTCTAAGCTGATAAAGTGCACTGCTCGTGCTAAGCTGACATATCGCTCGTAGGTTGATATAGTACACCAGTATACTGCTATCGCTAGCTGACATATCAGAGCCCATAGGATGATATAGTATACTATCCTAACCATTCAATCCATTCAATCTTTTATCATTCTCGATAAAATAGTCATGTGTGGGGACACGTCAGCCTTAGCCAAAATATTATAATTTCACTTTTCGAATATCCCACCAGTTTCAACAGCCCATAACATCTTTTTGGCTCTGTAAACCGACGCCCTGTAATTTTTCCCTTAATTACCAAAATTAAATAATTTAGGAATAAATTCCTACAATCATCATTACTTCAATTCAGCATAAAATATAGCTCAATTAAATAAATGAGCTGTACCACGACAATTAGCATAAAATTCAGGTCGTTAGCTATCCTGGCCTAATTTCCGAAAAATAATTAAATTAATTAAATAATTTCGAAAATCAATAAATAAATGCAATAATTCTAATTTAGGCCCATAATGCCTAATTGGAAGCCGAGACAAGCCCGGAAAATTACCGAGACTTGTTCAATAAATGATAGAGCATGTCTACTTGCTAAGTACACTAACCATTTGCCTAACATACATAGGTAAATTCCTAATTTAATTATTCTAATCTAATCTATCCACCTAATTGCACTTAATTAAATCTAAACAACCCCTAAGCATTATTAGCCTACTAATAAGGGATTAGTGAGCAAAACTCACTTGTGAAAAGCGAAGACCGAATCACCGCAACGGCGACGCTACGGTGGCCGAAATCCAAATTTCTGGCGGCATCGGCGGACACTCGAGCCAGTCCTACAAGTCTTGCAGGCCCACAAAAAAAGTTGGGCTTAGGCCGAACTTGGGCCGACTTGCTTTGTGGGCTTGGGCTCAAAACTGGGCTTACTAAACTCATGGGCTGAACTTTGAAGATGGGCTAAAACTCGGGCTTCGAATGGGCCCGATCCAAAACTGAAGTTGGGCTAAACAAATGCGAGCTGGGCTTGCCTGAAGATGGGCTTGGTTTGCTTCACGGGGCTCAAGATTGTGCTGACTTTGGATGAATTCTTGGGTCGAAGTTGGGCCAAATCCCAATGGGGTGAACCACAGACTTGGCTTGGGGGCTGCAGAGAGGAAACCAGCGGCTTCAACAGCGAAAACGGGCCAATCAGAGCTCCAACGAGTGGGTGGCTCGTTCGCTAATTCATCCAGGAAGTCTACTTTTTACTCGGATATTTGGCAAAATGTCAGCTGGAGTGAAAATCGGCAGAAGTGAAAATAAAGGAGGAAAACAGTCTGGCGGTGGTGTGGCTGCTTCGGCAACTTCCTTGGCTGTTGGTGGTCCTCAAACAACAAGGATGGAGGGAGAGAGAGGGTCTTGGACGGTGGAAATCAGAGAGAGATGGAGAGGATAGAGATGAGGGAGAGAGAGAGTGAGATAAGGATGAGGGGGAGACAAGGACCCCATTGCCTTGTATTTCCAAAGTTTTGTCCCCCTCAAGACTTGTCCAAGAAGCCAGCCTTCCATGGCTGAGATTGAGCCACACCAACACCTCATACAACCTCTCAAATGGTCCAATTTTGCTAGGGTATGGGGGAGCTACGAAATTGGCACAATCTCTCTTCAATTGGACACATGTTTCTCCTCAATTCAACCTCAAATGGCCTCTGCAAAATTAATTGATACCTCATTGATCATCTTAGTATTTTTCCTCACCTCTGTATCCACCATGCTTCTCAAATTTGCCATAAAAAACAATTACCGGCTTCTTCTGCTGAAAAATGACCCGACGACGACTTTTTCCCAAAAAGTGTCGGGTGTCAGAAAAATCTTTTGAGATTGAGTCGACACTCCTAGAATTTATTGTGACATGACAGAAACTTCAATTTTTGAAATCGGACTTGAATTCACAGTTAATTTCAACTTGGCACGTTTTTAGCATGACTTAAGCTATTGGGTAACTTTCAGAAATTTTTAGTGGAAATGACCCGTGGTCAATTTTTTTCGAGCCACAATGAACCCACTTGACTCATTGGTGACTCTCGGTTATCGTGAAAATCTCGAGGATCCAAATACGGACACAGAGTACCAAAACAATAAGAAAATCAGTCTAGCGTCGGCATAAAAATTTTCCAATTTAGTGGTGTCACCCACAATTAGCCACACATCTCAGTCGAACCGACCTATCTCTAATCTCTAATCAATTTACGTCTGTGCCATAATGATCTCGATAGATGAACACGGTCGAGCAGTCGATTCATAGTCGAATTATCAAGTCTATTTGCCTTAAAATCCTTAATGGTTTCCCCAAATAGTCTAGTTATCTCGAGAGTGATCAACTTTGAGAACAACCCTATAGGCGCATCAATGAAATGTCCGATTTATTCAGTAGAAAACAAGATTGAAAATCTAGGATGTCACAACTCTTCCCCTCTTATAAAAATTTCGTCCTCGAAATTTAAACCATTTTCTAACCCTTAAACAAAAAGGTGGGGGTATCGTCATCTTGTCTAGTCTCACTTTTCCCGATTGTTTCTTCAGTCTTGTGGTGTTATCAGACCACTTTGTCCGAGGGGACCATCTTGGTACACAGAATCTGATCTTTTTGAACCACCTACTAAACCAGGCTTTCCACGTACGACACTCTGTCGTCCACGTCTAATTCTTCAAGACTTAGCACATGGGTCGTGTCAAGCTCGTATGTCCTCAACATCAACACGTGAAAGACATCATGCACTTGCGCCAACCTTGGCAACAATGCAAGATGATATGTTAGGACCCTGGTTCTCTATTTAGAATCTCATAAGGGACCTACATACCTCGATTCCAGATTTCCCTCCTTGCGGAAACACAAGGCATCCCTCATTGGTGACACCTTCAAAAAGATGCAATCACCAATCTAGAACTCTAAGGGTCTTCAATACTCAATAGTACAACTTTCTTGGCGGCTCTGAGCGATCTTTACTCTAGCACTGATCACAGCAACTGCAATCATTGATTGCTGAGTTGATTCTGAGCCCATGATCTTTTAGTATCTAACTTCCTTCCCACAAACTGAAGTTCTATACACTCTAATACACACTGCTTCAAAGGAAACCATCTACTGCTCTGTTGTAACCGGGAAATCCTCGGTTCTAAATCTGATATAAATTTGCCACTAGTACTCTATGAAGACGAACTATTTGACTCACGTACACTTCTTCGTGTTTGTTCAAATCAAGATCCCTTCATACAGCAATGAAGTGAGTCGGCTTCATCAATCTGTCGACCACAACCCCAAATGAAATCATTACTCTCTTCACTCCTTGGGTAAGTCTGTCACATATAGCATTACTATAGTGAATTCCCTAACAAGGTCTTCTCCTCAAGTTCCATACTGTCTGACACCTATCATCATTTACGATACCTCAACATTCCATCTTCCAAAATCTTAACGTCAACTTTTCCCTTACCGGTATCCTCTTGCGGGATATTCTAGCACATTATTGTTTGTCAACCGAAGCGTCTGATTCTTGCTTGTATATCTGGCTCAATTTTGAGGGCGGCTGTGAAAAATTCAAAAGGTAGCCTACCTCAAATTTGAAAACCAAATTTTGAACCATTTTCAAGTAAAGTCTATACTTTAGCCAGCCTATGCACAATTGAAAACTCTCGACTCAACGCATCAATGACTTCTTTCTTTCCTCCAGGGTGATACCGGATAGCACTATTCTAATCCTGCCAAGGTTCTGATTTATGACACCATCTCACATTCAACTTGCGAGATCACGGTTGATGAAACGCGTGTGCAACAATCCTACTATGTTGCATCAATACGTAATCTAGTCATCTAAACGACATGTCACTATAAATTTCGCATCCTCCAAAACCCTAAGGAATGGTCAACACAAGTGTGGTAGCCAACTTCTACTTAGGCTCTTGGAATTTATCCTCACACCCGTCTGTCCATATGATTTTCTCTCCTTTCTTCAGGAGTCAAGTCAATGGCGACACTAATGTTGAGATTCCTTCCGCAAATCTTTTGTAGTGACTTGTCCAATTCAAACGATTTCCGATCTTTGATATTGTTGTCAGTCTTGGTCACTAATAACTGTTTCAATCTTGGTCGGGTCCACGGAGATTCCTTCATCATTCTCAGATGTCTCTCTTGCTCCTTAGCATTCCTCTATTACACAGAATATCATGGAAAGACATGATCACAATTGATCTAGATATTCTTCGAACACTCGGTTTGCCAGATCCATGACAGTAGTTGGAGTGTTCGCCAGGCCCAACGGCATTACATTATACTCACCAAGGCCATATCAAATACGAAACACCGTCTTCGGTATAACCTCTTTCTTGGTCCTCAACTGATGATAATATGTCCTCAAGTCGACCTTTAAAACATCGACACTCTTTATAACTAGCCACGCCATTCATTGATCTTTGGCAATGAACACTTGTCCTTGATTGTCACCTAATGGAGTTGATGATGGTTGATGCATGATTGCAACGAACCATCTTCCTTTCTCTCTCCACAAAACTGATGTTCCCTAAAGTGATGCACTGATATGCATGAATTCCTCACTCCTCAATCTTCACATCCGCATCTTCGGTTCTATCAATTCAAACAATAATAACTAGTAAGAAGTCTTCGAGAGTGGCTCTATCCTAGTGCTAGTTCAATCACAATTTCTATCTCTTTCTCTAACAACGGTCTGACAGTTCTTACAACAACGCATCTAGAAATTCTTAGACCACTAAGATGTCTTCCATCTCCTATCAAGTGCCAACATGCTCTCTTTCTTGTACTAGAGACCTATTCCAAAAGTCCACGGTGTGTTCTATGGCGCACTTCTTCTGATCTCTGTCCCATCAACGATGACAGCAGTAACCGTTGTTGAGATTCCATCTACCTATGTAAATCACTGTCCGTGTGGCGACACTTACCACAAATTATTGTCCTCAGAATACATGAGACTAATCCATACCATCTTCCATGGAACAACATGTTCCATTTGTCTCGGTGCTAACCTAACTATTCCACCCTTCCTATTGGGTGGAGTAGAATACTTTTCCCTTAACATCAGTCTTTTCCCTGACCGATTTACAAATCTGCTTGAGTTGAATCTTGGCTCAGATATTGAAATATATTCTCTGATCATCCTTCCAGGTTGGACCTCGGCAAAGGTGGCAACAACAACAACTTGATCCTGAGCTTGCTGGCTCCTCCAGTTCCTAAGGAACACTAGCATCAGAACGATTCTATCGAACTTAGGATCATTTGACGCTACTACACTAGTACCAAACATCGAGGGTACTCTTACGCTCGAGCTAGCTAGAGCCAACACTTTGCCACAACCACCTCGGGTACCGACCTTTATCAATGCTTTACCCCGAGTTACAGAGGCTACTGCCCTCTTACTAGGAGTCCTCAGCTCTTAATCATTCATGGTTCAGTCTTCTTTATTGAAACCTACTTCCAATTCCATACCAAATTAGAAGCTGAGAGATTCACATAACACGTAATTCTATTAAGCAGCTATCACAAACACACAACAGCATGAATTTAAACGTCATCCTACTACTATCCCATGAACCATCGCTCCTTATCACTCCAATCTTCAACTTCACTCTGATACCACAAAAGGGGGATGTCACGCCCCGATCCTCGGGCACATGCCCATCCCTTACCTGGTCGATATAATAGCAACGTCCCAAGACACATTGCCGACTCATTCATTATAATATACGCATGCGGAAGCATATAAAATCCCCAGACAATAAAGCAATGGGACAAGCAAGTAAGATTTCAAATTTCAACTTTGAAAACAACCACTCTTATATACATTGCAAATCATAGTGCAACTATATACAAGTCGATTTATTAAGTCAAGTTCTAAATCACGAGTCCTTAAAACAAAGTCTGCAGAAAAGAATCAGCTTCCATCAAAAGAGGCTCGTCCTATGACTAGCTAGTCAGACAAGACTCTCATTTCTTTAGGCTTCACCTTCTACTCCTCAAGCCTCTGGTCCTTTACCAACACCATCTAAAGACTTGAAATGGTAATACAATAACTAATGAGACAATGTCTCGGCAAGTTCTACTCTCTAAGACCCGATTATGAGGGAAATATGCCTTAGGCTGCCTAAGCAAAACATGGATCAGATGACATACCTTGGCCTTAGTTCCATCCTACAAATCAACATTATTCATAGATGCTTCATATCACAACAATCAATCAATTCACCATGCCAAATCAAATTATTAATTAATCGACCTAGTTGATTACATGTCATCACGACCCATGCTTGGTCAGCACATTCAATACTATCTATAAGTCTGACCATAGTCTAGGACTACTCACTCGAAGCTGATAAATAGATAGTATAGCTCGCACTAAGTTGATGAGGTTAAGGTATACTGCTCTCACTAAGCTGACATATCGCTGGCAGGCTGATATAGTATATCGGTATACTACTCTCACTAAGCTGACATATCATCCGCAGGCTGATATAGTATACCCCCAATACTCACTTTAAGCTGATAAAGTGTATTGCTCGCGCTAAGCTTACATATTGCCCGCAGCTTGATATAGTACACCAGTATACCGCTCTCGCTAAGTTGATATATCAAAGCCCGTAGCATGATATAGCATACTATCCTGACCATTCAATCTATTCCATCTTTTATCCTTCTCGATAAAATAGTCTTGTGTGGAGACACGGTCGGCCTTAACCAAAATATTATAATTTCACTTTTTGAATATCCCACCAGTTTCAACAGCCCATAACATCTTTTTGCCTCTATAAACCAACGCCCGGTAATTTTTCCCTTAATTACCAAAATTAAATAATTTAGGAATAAATTCCTACAATCATCAGTACTTCAATTCAGTATAAAATAAAGCTCAATTAAATAAACGAGCTGCACCATGACAATCAACATAAAATTCCGGTTAGTGACCATCCCGGCCTAATTTTCGGAAAATTAATTAATTAATTAATTTTGAAAATCAATAAATAAATGCAATAATTCCAATTTAGGCTGTAATGCCTAATTGGAAGCCGAGACAAGCCTGAAAAATTACCGAGACTCATTCAATAAATGATAGAGCATGTCTACATGCTAAGTACACTAACCATTTACCTAACATGCATAAGTAAATTCTTAATTTAATTATTCTAATCTAATTTATCCACCTAATTGCACTTAATTAAATGTAAACAACCCCTAAGCATCAGTAGCCTACTAAAAAGGATTAGTGAGCAAAACTCACTTGTGAAAAAGCGAAGATCGAATCACCGCAACGGCGACGCGACGGCGACCGAAATCCAAATTTCCGCGCGTCGGTGGACACTTGGGCCGGGCCTACAAGCCTTGCAGGCCCACAGAAAAAGTTGGGCTTGGGCCAAACTTGGGCCGACTTGCTTCACGGGCTTGGGCTCTAAACTAGGCTTGTTGAACCCGTGGACTGAACTTTGAAGATGGGCTGAAACTCGGGCTTCGAATGGGCCTGATCCAAAACTGAAGTTGGGCTGAACAAATGCAAGCTAGGCTTGCCTGAAGATGGGCTTAGGTTGCTTCGCGGGCCTCAAGACTGGGCTGACTTTGGATGAATTCTTGGGCCGAAGTTGGGCCGAATCCCAATGGGGTGAACCGCGGGTTTGGCTTGCGGGCTGCAGAGAGGAAACTAGCGGCTTCAACGGCGAAAATAGGCCGATCGAAGCTCCGGCAAGTGGGTGGCTCGTTCACTAATTCATCCAGGAAGTCTACTTTTTACTCGGACATTTGGCGAAAGGTCAGCTGGAGCAGAAATCGGCAGAAGTGAAAATAAAGTAGGAAAACGATCTAGCGGTGGTGTGGCTGCTTCGGCAACTTCCTTGGCTACTGGTGGTCCTCAAATAGCAAGGATGGAGGGTGAGAGAGGGTCTTGGATAGTGGAAATGAGAGAGAGATGGAGAGGATAGAGATGAGGGAGAGAGAGAGTGAGATAAGGATGAGGGGGAGACAAGGGCCCCTTGCCTTATTTTTCCAAAGTTTTGTCCCTCTTAAAGCTTGTCCAAGAAGCCAGCCTTCCATGGCTGAGATTGAGCCATACCAACACCTCATACAACCTCTCAAATGGTCCAATTTTGCTAGGGTATGGAGGAGCTACGATATTGGCACCATCTTTCTTCAATTGGACACTTGTTTCTCCTCAATTCAACCTCAAATGGCCTCTACAAAATTAATTGATACCTCATTGATTATCTTAGTATTTTTCCTCACCTATGTATCCACCATGCTTCTCAAATTTGCCATCAAAAACAATTACCGGCTTTTTCTGCTCAAAAACAACCCGGCGACGACTTTTTCCCAAAAAGTGTAGGGTGTTAGAAAAATCTTCTAATACTGAGTCGACACTCCTAGAATTTATTGTGACATGACAAAAACTTCAATTTCTAAAATCAGACTTGAATTCATGGTTAATTTCAACTTTGCGTGTTTTTAGTGTGACATAGGCTACTAAGTAACTTTTAGAAATTTTTAGTGCAAATGACCCGTGGTCAATTTTCTTCAAGCCACAATAAACCCACTCGACTCATTGGCGACTCTCGGTTGTCGTAAAAATATCGAGGGTCCAAATACGAACACAAGGTACCAAAACAATAAGAAAATCAATCTAGTGTCAGCCGACGAGAATTTTCCAATTTAGTGGTGTCACCCACGATTAGCCACACATCTCAGTCAATCCGACCTATCTCTAATCTCTAATCAATTTACGTCTATGCCGTAATGATCTCGGCAGATGAACACGGTCGAGCAGCCGATTCCTAGTCAAATTCTCAAATCTATTTGCCTTAAAATCCTTAATGGTTTCTCCGGATAGTCTAGTTATCTCGAGAGTAATCAACTCTGAGAACAGCCATATAGTCGCGTCAATTAAATGCCCAATTTATTTAGTAGAAAACATGACTGAAAATCTAGGATGTCACATAGTCGGCAATCCATCGGTGATGGGGCCAAATTTGTTCACCGGCTTCGAGCTTTGCCGGCTAGGCTTTGCTAGTGGACCAGCAAGTCTAAAGAAGAAGATGATGAACAGTATTTTTGAGAGCAAAAACAGAAAACATAATTATTAGTGAGGGCAATATTGGAAAGAAAAAAAATCATTAAGCCCTCACTTAGCATTCCAAAAATGCTGAAAGCCCAAAGCAAGTAAAGATCTACCTGCTTTGGGCTTTCAACATTCCAAATGCAAGTATTTTGCCAATAAGGCCTCAAAAAGCTAAACCAAAATTTTAAGATATTTCCCAAGGGACTTTGGCTACGTTTGGTTCAGCATTTGCAATGGGTTTTGAGTCCAATGCAAATGCTGAAAGCCTAAAGCTACTTGGGGAAAATGCAATTGTGTTTGGTAAAAATTTTTTGCAAATGGACTTTGAATTGAATGTGCGTTTGGTAAATAAGACTTCGGCAAGGGGCTTTGATGGGTATATATATATATATATTCTTTTCTTTTCTTTTCTTTTTTTTTTTTTGAAAATTCAGCTAAGCCCTTCGCCGGACCGGCGAAAGGCTGCGGCCGCCGCCGGCGAGCGGATCTGGTGCCGGCGACCGTCGGATGAGGTCCCCGAGGTCGGGCGACCTCCGGCGAGGGTCGCGCGACCCACCGAGGGCCACCGGAGGTCGCCCGACCTCGGGCGACCAGGGTCGCTCGACCCAAGGGCCGCGCGACCCGGGCGACCGCCGCCGGGTCTCGCGGCCGAGGCGGCCCTCGCCCGGGTCTCGCGAGGGTTGCACAACCCGACGCCATCGCGCGACCCGGGCGAGGGCCGCTGCGGCCACGAGACCCGAGCGGCGGTCACACTGGGTCACACGGCCCCGGGTCGAGCGACCCTCGCCGAGGATGGCCCGACCTCGGGCGACCTTCGGCAACCCTCGCTAAGGGTCACCCGACCTCGGGCGACCTCAGCCAACGGCGGCCGGTGCAGATCGGCTCGGCGGCGGCCGTCGCCCTTCGCCGGTCCGGTGAAGGGTGTGCGTTTTTCAATTAAAAAATAAATAAATACAAGGTCAATAACAGAAATATAAAAAATTAATGAGGGCAATTTAGGAAAAGAAAAAATGTTTTCAGCATTTCCAAGGGCTAGCTTTTATTTGAAATCTCCGTCAAATGAAAGCTCCGTCAGATTGGTTGCCAAACACCTACATTTTGGCTGAAGGAGCTTTGAGGGCTGAATGGGCTTTCTAAATGCCCATCCAAACGCACTCTTTGTAGGCTGAAAGCCCTTTAAGAATGCTGAACCAAACGGGACCTATGTATGATATGTTTGGAAGAGAAGAATATGAGGAGAGGAATATACATTTCATTTATGCATTGCAAATGACTATTAAGGCATAAAAATGTATTTTTGTCTCACTTTTTTCTTTTGAAAAACTCTCTTTTACCTTTAACTGTCAAAAAAAAAATTTGAAACAATCATAAAATGGGAGAAAACTAAATCAACTAGATTTCTAAAAACAATTATTAAAAAATTAATAATAACAATTTTTCGTTGATTATAATTAGCTTTTTTAATTATATGATTATTTATCTTGTTTAGATATTCTAATAAAAAAAAGTTATATCCAATCAAATTCGGCCAATGAGTAAAAATACACAAATAAAATTATTAATTTTTGAAAACCATGGCATGCAATCACTAGATGGCTTAGTGGCGTTGTGCTCCTGATTAAGAAGCGAGCTCGACTGGATTGGGGCCCGATGGACTGGGCCACAATCATCTACATTTCCTAGTTGTACAACTTTACAAGCGTATGTCAAAAGAGAAATCTCATCCTCCTGAATATATGTGAACTTTAGCCAAACAAGTCTATTGCAAAATTATATTCTCATATAAACCGAATGTCACAATTTGTTTTTATTTGACAACATGAGTTGTCATCATTTTACAGCACCTGTCGATTGCCAGAGTTAGATGTACCATGAGCCAGTGTTAGATGTACTATGAATTTACGCCGGGTATGAATTTATGACTCAAGCCTAGTTTTAGGAGGGACACAAAAGCTTGCTTTGGACAACATCTCTAAAATTAAAAGGTCCCATAGAACAAGATTGTGTTGTATATCTTTTTATTATCCTCGTTAAACTAAAGTAAATATCACAAAACGAAATGAGAGCAGGATTGCATTTGATCATGCAGTTCCAAACTCCCAGATTCCTAACCCAGCGAACGTGTTGTGCCCAAAAACACGAAAAAGAGAACCGAGGATCAGCTAAGGATATGATGAAAGTCCATGTAGCAAAAAACTCTATACTAGATAAGTGCGGACATAACATTATATTCTCCCAACCAACAACCCGAAATATTATCCACCGCTATTTGTTTGGACAAATTGAAAGCATCAATTATTTTTCTTTTGTAATTATCGACAGCCTCCCCAACACTAGAGCGACTAGCAGTGGCGCTCTCCTGTAAGAATACTACTAACCATTACACAGTGTCCTCGTTTTCTTCATTCCTAATTCAGTTGCAAGGGGACAAAATCCCTTACTTAGGACAGGGTAAACGCTCCTAACATAAATCCCATGAGAGTTGTCAGATAATATATAATATTTTATTAGGATTTATGTTTGCTATGATGTACTGTTCACTCTTGGCCTATATTATATATCCCTACTCCACAATCACAATCTTTTTCATTTCTCTCTTCTCCTCTCACTATCTCAACTACAATAATGAAATTCATTAGGCTCTGCCTCACGAGATGTGGATACAAGAACACCCTCATTACTAGAGCCACCCAACGTCGTGTCATATCAAGAAGGCTAGTCGTGAAGGAACAATTTGAGTGTCATATATTCACAGAATAACAGTCAGGAAAGTGCATGAAAAATGTTAGAATTTCCAAGCTCCAAGAGCAAAATGCGCGATAACCATGCAATTCATATGAAGACAAAAGAAACTGACTATATACATATGTATGTATATATTAGCCTCATATTCTGACAAAACTAAGATGATAAGCAATGGTTCTGCGGGAAATTGGCCAAAAAATAGTCAAGCTCAAACACAGTTTTCATACTTTAAGTGAACGATAGCCTGCTAGCCTATTTGATACCTTTAAGTTTTAACAGAATTGAGCCTTCAAATTTGACCAGGCAGTGGTTGATCTAGACATTCTTTTCTCGCTTATTCTCTTCTTTTCTTCAGCCTCTGCTACTTTCTTTTGCTTATCTTTATAGCCCGACTCCGCTTCTTCGGACTGGACCAGCAAGACCTCCCAATCAGACAGAAGCTTGTCCCTCTTAGACTTCACTTGCTCCTCTTCCTTGATGAGGTCATCCATTAACTGCTTATTCAAGATGTGAGTCTCGTGGCACTTCTTCATAGCAGAGAACCTTTGATCCCTTAGTAGTTTATGCAGCTCTAACTCAGCATTGTCCTGCTCAAATGTTAAGAAGTCGGAAGTGAAATCATTGAAATTGGCCTGAAATGTCTCAATTGCTATTTGTTGCTCCGACATTAATCCAGTTCTGGCTGAGTTTAAGGTTGATAGTGCCTCAGATAGCCTCTCTTTCATATTGGATTTAAAGAGATCCGAAAGGCAATTCTTCAAAGACTGTTTAGCCTTCTCAACTTCTTCTAAGCTAGGCATTTCAGCCTTCAAAGCACCATCATAGTGGCTTGAAGTTGATCCTGCATTAACATCATTAGTCTCTTCAGCATTGACGAATTCCTCCAGACCAGTAAAATAGGAGTCAAACTTATCAGTAGGTCTAGCTGGCTGAAGATTCACTGGAGGAGTAACTTTTGAGACATGAACTTTGGCTTTAATCATCAAAGAGTTATTTGCTATGTATCCCCTAGTATGATTATGAAGCTCCCTCAATGTAATGAACCTTTTGAAACCCCGTTCACTCTCTCTGGCATTGAACTTGTGTTTCATCTCTGCAGAATTCAGAAGACACTGATGAATTCAACAAATACCCATTGGTACCTTGCTTATCTATCCTGTATTTGAATTTGAGTGCATTCCAAATGTCTTTGACAGATTTTATCTCGGTGAATGGCTTTGGATCCTCTATAGGCATCAAATTAGGATCCATAATGTAAGAAATCTTCAAGGCAGTGAGAAAAAACATTATCTTGTCTCTCCAACAAGCAAAGTCGTTACCATCAAAACGGGCCATTGTAATCATGTCTTGATTTATAACTTTGATGAACTCTGACTGCGAAATATTGCGATATCCGGATTTCGCACTGACTCTATCGTTGAACAAATAATTTCTTTAAATTGTTGGTAAGAAAGAGGATTGAGAAGATTGGAATTACACTTGAGGCATGAATATACTATGTTTGAGGAATTATTTGTTGCACAATGTTGTTGATGGTTATTAGCAAAAATCATCCAAGATATAGCAAAATCTCAAACAAAACCAAATAACAACTCTAGTATTTCCCCAAGAACTCTCAAAAGAGAAACGATTGAAAATAATGATTGCACTCTTTTAAGAAAGTGGAAAATTGAGAAGTAAAATATTGAGAGGGAAACGACGAATTTATAGCAGCGTTTTAAAATAGATACAACATTTCCTCTAAAATGTTCTGATTATTATACAGGATCCCTTTTTGTGTGAACAAACATACTATTTCAAAAGGCAAAGTGTAAAATTGGACAAAAAGAAATAATCATTTTTATTTTTTGTTTTGAATTTTATAACTTTTTGAAAAATACATCCTTTCAAAGGTTATAAGACGCCTAAGAACTTATAAATTCAAAAAATTAAAAATTAAAATTTACAACCGTTGACTAGTGGAAATTCTTGTCCATAATCACTCATATCTTTTCATTGTGGGACAATGTACCTGTTTGTTTGTTTTACAAACAAACTACCAACACATTTTCAACCAAATCCCAATATTTTTGCAAATTTTCTAATCAAATTCCACCGGTTTCAAATCCAGACAAATTCCGATGGCGTGGTAAAATTTCCTCTCATGTCCACATAATTGTTCAATGACCTCGTCAACTAGATTTAGCCGGATTCAATGTTGAAGAGACTTGATTGAACAAATTAAAAAGTATAGGGACTTTATTATAAAAACGTGAAAATACAGAGGCAAAAATTAGAATTTTTCTTATTGTATCTTCAATGGACACGAATGGAGTATTAAATTGGTTTATTTCTATTTGATAATAAATAAATCCTGTTGCCATCGATCAATTTCAGTATATTTTATATTTTAAAAAGGTGGGACTTTCTAGTGCAACATTTGCTAGCTATGGCCCGTTATCCTAACTCAATCAATTATCAAACCAAATCTAATAATCTATTAATATAAAAGAAAATTTTCCCCGAAGATGGAGGCCCTTTAAGCTTTCGTGGTTTATTGCCAAGAAATTAAGAAATTCCCATGTTAATGAGCATCTTTTATCCAGTATTATTTATACAATCTGCAAAACATATTACAAAATAAGGTAACCAATAAGATACATCTAACCTAAATGCAACAAAGCAAAAAGGCATTGGATTTTTCGCACTTTAATCAATAAATTATCATGAAAATGGGAGAACTTTTCATCTAATTATGGGTTAATATCATGAAAAATCCCAAACAAATATATTTTGGACAAATTTATCCAAAATTTTTATCATCAAGAATCCTAAACTAGTACATCCGTTAATTTTACTGGCAAATTGTTAAGTTAAATGAGACAAGATAGCTGACGTGTGTGCCGGTTTTGAGTTTTACCTTCAACTTGTCACAAGCGTACCAACTTATGGTTGGTATATTAATCCAATTTAACAGAAACTAATAAAGGTAAATGTGTTACATATGCATTAGTTTGGCTTTTTTTTTTGTCAAAATATTAGTTTCAAAAAATTTGTCTCGGATGTACCACTTTGGGATTTTTCGTGCTATTAACCCTTTATTAATGGGTTATATATCCAATTAAATCATCTTTTAGCAAATATATCCGTAAATATTACCACTTTACTACAATTAGTTGATCAAATGAGTTTGAAGCCCATTAAAATAAGAGGAGCATATATGATCATTTGATTAGATGAATCTGACCCCAACGATGAAGTTCCATAAAGTTAACACCCAAAGAAATAGAGCACTATGTTCCCAAGTTCCTAAACATTAATACCGAAAGAAATAGAGCACTCTGTTCACAAGTTACAAGAGCAAAATATTTGCACGGACCCCGCAATTCATCTAAAGATAATTAGAAACTGACTAACGAAGCAGATATTTGGCCTAATATCCTATTCAAATTAACATAATCCAGTAATAATTTTGTCAGAACACAGTTTCATATACTTGAAAACGAATGACCACTAAAAAATTTTAACAAAATAGAGCCCTCAAGTCAGACCGAGCTGTGGTTGGTCTGGACATTCTTTTCTCGGCTATACTCATCTTTTGTTCAGCCTTCGATACTATCTTCGGATCCATGTAATAGACTAGCTTTGCTTCTTCCAACTCGACCGACAAAATCTCCCAATCCGAGAGGAGCTTGTCCTTCCTACAGTTCGCTTTCACCATCTTTGTTGTGAGCTCTCTCTCTCTCTCTCTCTCTCTTGGTGATGTCCTCCATCAACTGCTTACACAAGATGGGAGTTTCGCTACCCTACTTTTAAATCCTCTTATATGAATCAATGGATTTGATCTCTCCAAAAGAGTCTTGCCATGGCTGTTAAAGAAAATTCTTACCTGTCAAGAGCTTCCAAAAAATCACAAAACACCTGTTTCAGAATTCCTTGTATCTTTCTTTTCTCACTCTTCAAAACTCGTAAGATATTACAGTTTTATTTTAATTGCCCAGGATCATCATTCAAACAATTCAGTTTTCTTAGTTGTACAATTTTACAATTTTATGTTATAAGAAAGTTCTCATCCTCCTCAAAAGTCTTCATAAGAAAAGTTCATTCAAATGGACTCCATATCGTCATCAATTTGCTGCCCTCGTTGAATGCCGCTGTTATGGTTACTACGGTTTTGCATTGGGTATAAATTTATGACTCTAGGTCTATTTCTAGCTTGGACACAAAAGTTTACTTTGGACAAAACCTCTAAAAGGCCCCATAGTTAAAGATTGTGTTTTAGGTCCTTCATTTTCCTCGTTAAACAAAGTAAATATCATAAAACGAAATAAGAACCCGATTGCATTTGATTATGCAATTCCATACTCCAAAGTTCCCAACCCAACGATTGTGTTGTGCCGAAAAACACAAAGGAGAAAAACCACATGGATCAATTAGGGACTTGATGAAAAGCCAAGGAGCAAAAGCCCCTCTCCAGGGAACTACGGATATATCATTATGTTCTGTACCCCACAACCAAACCCGTTCGGTCATCTTGATTCCTAATCCAAATAAGACTGGATATGATATGATATGATATGATATGAAATAGAGATTTTGTTATATCTTATCTATTGTTTGGTAAATTACAGTAATAAAATCGAATATATTCACATTATATTATTTACATTGTTTGGTGTAAACGGTAAATCAGTGTAAATGAATGTAAAAGTTCATAAATGGAAACAGTAAAAATCTCTTACGACATTCTTACCTACTTTATTTTCATTTGTTTTTAGAATTTTTCTCTTTTTTTATTTTGTTTTTTCTTTTTTGCCCTTTCAAAATCCTATTAAATAGTAAACTATACTAATATACCTAAAATGCTAAAATACCTAAAATATATAATAAATATAAATATAGATTAAATTCGACTATATAAATAAAAATAAGATTAAATTAAAAAAATTGTTATCTTTGTTATTTTGAATTTCGTATATTAGAATTTAAATAAATTTATATTGAAATTTAATTTTAATTTCATTAATTTAATAAATTTGTTACTCAAGAAAATAATTTTCCTATTATGGATATAAAAAAATCTTATCTACCTTTATCTTAACTCCCTATGAGATAAATTTATTTGGGTTATATCTCTCATATATATATGCCTTTATCTTGTTTTAAGCAAGTGCCAAACATGGAATAGAATAAATTTTATCCTGCCTTGAATTTTATCATAACTCAAAATGTTCGTCATTGCCATTTGTTTGCACAAATTTTTTATTGGTCAAAAGAAAATCGTATTTATTACTCAAAAGGATGTAAAAGTACATAGTCTTCATGACAAAGCAAATCGAAACAAAGCATAAATATTAAAAACAAAATCAAATCCAAAACACAAGGAGGATTGATGGGGCATTTGCAAAGTTAAGTACAAACTCATTCCGCATGAACAGATCTATCAGACAAAATCGACAGTCGATCATTGGATCTCATGTCTTTGTCAATGATAAGCACACGCCGGAAATTCCTTCTTCAATAATTATGACGTTGCCTATTGGTGGTGTACGCCTAGGTTCGGCTTCCTCTACACCATTGTCATACGGAAACAATCATAATAGGTTAAACAAACACAGATATAACATGTGAATGAGCAAATCTTCATAATTCAATGAGACGCCAAAACTCGAGAATCTATACACGAACAAAGGAGAGGGACATCGAATCCCCAAAAACATATTTATTAAACTCTCAAATCTAGATCATGAGAAGATAACACCCAAATCTAGAATTAGATTGAGAGACTTCAAACTCTCATATCGAGAATTAGATCGAGAGAAGAAAGCTCCCAAATCTAAATCGAGAGGGAAGAAAAAGTAAGAAAAGAACAATAACACCTAAACAAAATCAACAAAAGAAAGAGGAGAGGGTGAGACTAGCTCAATTGTTTTTCTTTTGTAATTAGCAATAACCTTCCCAACACAAGAGACACTTGCTTGTGTCTCTTTTCGTGCATGAACACTTCTAACCATCAGAAGTATGCTCGTTTAGTCATTCCTAACTCAATTACAAGGGGAAAATCCCCTACTTAGACCGGGTAAACTCTCGCAATACAGATCTCCAAGACTGTAATGAAATCCATAGGCTCCACCTAATGAGTTGTGGATACCGGAACATCCTTATCACTAGAGCCACCCAATGTGGAGTCATATCAAGAAGTTTTCATGTGAAGGGACAACTCAATCATCACATATTGACAAAACAATAGTCAGGAAAGCGCATCAGAATTGTGAGAATTTCCAAGCTCCAAGAGCAAAAAGCACGAAGACAACGCAATTCATATGAGGACATTAAAAAAACCGACTCTACAGACATATATATATGTATATTATTTGACACTCATGCCGACTAAACTAACACGATATAGGATCGACCACATAAGCCACACCAAGCAATTGTTCTGCCGAAGATTGGCCAACAAATAGTCAGGCTAAAACACAGTTTCCATACTAGAGTGAACAATTACTCATAGCCTATTTGAAACCTTAAAGTTCTAACAGAATTGGGCCTTCAAATTTGACCAAGCAGTGGTTGATCTAGACATTCTTTCCTCAGCTATTCTCTTCTTTTCCTCAGCCTCTGCTACTGCCTTCTGCTTATCTTCATAGCCCGACTTCGCTTCTTCAGATTCATCCCACAAGATCTCCCAGTCTGAGAGGAGCTTGTCCCTCTTAGACTTACCTTCTGCCATCTTTCTCTTGAGCTCTTCGTCTTCCTTGGTTAGGTCGTCCATTAACTGCTTATACAAGAGGTGAGTCTCATGGCATTTCTTCATAGCAGAGAACAATTGATCCTTTTGCAAATTTTGCAGCTCAAACTCAGCATTGTCCTGCTCAAATGTTAAGAAATCAGAAGTGAAATCATCGAAATTTGCCCGAAATGTCTCAATTGCTATTTGTTGCTCCGACGATACTCCAGTTCTGGCCACGCTTAAAGTTGATAGTGCCTCAGATAGCCTCTTTCATATTCAATTTAAAGAGATCCGAAAGGCACTCCTTCAAAGACTGCTTAGCCTTCTCAACTTCTTCTAAACTAGGAACTTCAGCTGTCAAAGCACCATCTCGGTGGCGCGAACTTGATCCTATGCTAGCACCGTGAGTCTCATCAGCATTAATGAGTTCCTTCATACCAGTAAAATAGGAGTCAAAGTCAGCTGGTCTAACTGGCTTAATAGGAGTAACTGCTAAGACGCAAACTTCAGCTTTAATCACCAAATTGTCATTTACTAGGTATCCCCTAGTACGATCATGAAGCTCAGTCAACAGAATGAAACTTGTGAAACCCCAGTCACTCTCTCTTGCATTGTAATCATGTTGCGCATCTGCAGAATTCAGGAGACAGGGTCACATTTTCGAAAAGTTCTTTACTAGCACCAGATCATGATATGTTGTATTGTACGACAAGCAAAATATTAACAACAGAAGAAGAAAACACCTTCCCATGATCAGCTTAGACAACCAAATTCATGCAAAAAAAGAAACCGACAATACATGACATTTTCAACACCAACAGACGTAACCATCTTAAACTTAATTTGCTGGACCGACATATGGTCATATAGATGCAGTCAAGCCCCAACTTCTCCATCCACTGGACCAGTTGCTTACAAACTAACTAGTTGAATTCCTTAATCAGTAACGTTGGGTTGTTGTACGCGCATGTTAGAAGCTCACCCACCTTTGAGAGGTTTAACAAATGAGATACAGAAAACCCATTTTTCTCTCAGCCCAATATCTCTATTTCCACTTCTTCTCACCTATTCTTTTATCATCTGAACTCTTCTTATTCAAGTCACAACACCAATTTCTCAAAATCTAGATGTAGAATCAATCAGAGAGAAACCAATCATACACTCAGATTAAAAAGAAGAGATTCCAAGAAAAATTATTTCAATTCAAGAACAAACCATTTCTAACAGAGCGAACATCATTGATTTGATCGATCACACTCAAGCTGAACTTGGCTTTTCTCGACCACCCGTTCGGCAACGTGGAAGAGTCAGGGACATCGACGTACAGCGACAAATAGTTCGTGCTGTTCTTATTCCCCTTGGGGCATACCAGAATTCTCCTGCTCAAAAAGGATCGGGGACGACATACTAATCACTTGGCAACACGATGAACATGCGATCATCAAGAAAACAAAAGTGAAGAGAGAGAGAGTAACATAAAAGGAATGTTGAAGTACCATCTGCAACCAGAAACTCTGAATACTTCAGAATAAACCCTCCTCGCATTTTGCTTGGAGAAGTTGCTGATTTTCCACGTGAATTCTCCCTATTAACATCATTCTGTGCATCCATTTCTTTCTTTCTTTAAATTTGGCCGCTGCTTCTGCAGATCAAGTTTCGAAACACAAACGTCTCTTCTTAGCCAACGCTCTGATTGCGAAGAAGGCGGAGGACGAGATTGTCCTGCAGGATGGAGGAAAGCAAAAGAAACGAAAAGAGAACAAGAGAACTTCCTCGTGAAGTTAAAGTGGAGGAAAAGTCAGGACTCGTCCGTTCAGGTTCAAAGGAAAAAGGCATATCATCATATCATCCACTCTTCTGGCTAGCACAGGGGAAAAATGAAAGAGAGAGAGAGAGAGGGGAAAAAAAGGAAGGAAAAGAGAAGAAAAAGGAAAAGAATAAAAATTTAATATAAATAATTAAATTTAAAAACATTCACATCAACGCTAATAATGCCGCATAGGATGACTTGCATTCTTATCAATAAATTATTATTTAAATTGGCCAAATAGATTCAATTGGTATCATTGTGAAAATGTTTAGCATTAAATTAGTTCAATTAAAAAATTTAGGATTGAATTACAATAACTTTATAATTTTCCCTATATTTTCGTATGTCTCATAAGGATGCAGTACATGAATAAGTTATTTTCGAAATCATTTAGGTAACAAGATAATCAATCAAGGATATGTACAATCGAAAAAAGATATGAAGAATATCCTAAATATATGCATGATGATTAGAGATATAGAAAATCAATGGAAATAAAATAATTATCTATAATATAGGGATATTTCTTAAATCATCTCTAACAAAATTAGCGAGTATGGATCAAGACTAATTGTGCCTAGGGTCAATTTCGAGTCAACCACGAGACACGATTTATTGTCGTGTTCTTGTCCAACCCACCAAACATGCAATTGACCTGTATAACCCATTTAAGTTAAGGGGTTGGTGGAGTTGAAATGAACCGTATGTGACTCGTTTAGACACGATTAACTAAAATGACATTCCTCCACCCTCTTCACTATTAAGATTTTAAAATGATGAATTTCATTAGCTATTTTTCTTTTTCTTTTTTTAATTTGATATGATGATAATTTATCTGTCTATTTTAAAATGATGAATTTCATTAAAAGGCGTATTATCATATCATCCACTCTTCTGGCTAGCACAGTGAAGCTTGTGATTTATTTTTTGATACGGCCAGTAGTAGAAAATAATTTTTAATTGGTGGTACTAAGAATGAAGCGGCTAATTCATTAACAGGGGCTGCAACAATGGCCCGGTGTCATTATGTTAATTTGTTTTCAGTTGAAATCTGAATTGCAGTTGCGCCTCCTAGTCTCGTCCATGGCGATGGGCAAGGTCGAGGTCACGAAGGCCATGGACAGAGCTCAAATATCGAGATATGTCATCCATTGCAATAGGCTCGTGGTCGACCATGGATGAATGATAGAGACGACACATAAACACGTTCAACCATGGATAAACGATGCCAGCGATTTTAGTCATTGACGGGCAGATCTCGAGATGGAGAAAATAGAGGGAATTGCCCATGCTTACTTGGATGCAACGGTGGTCAGCTTGGTCACGGTGCCGGCGACTCTGCTGGTGGTGACGGCGGGGAGGAACGGAGGTCGAGCGCTAATGGACCGAGGAGGAAGAAGAGAATTTTTTCTTTTCTTTTTTTTGTTCGAAAAAGAGAGGGAGTGAATTTTTTTTTAAAAAAAATTATCTAGATTCCATCAGCTGCTAACATGAAGGGAACAATTGCCTCATAGCCTATTTGAAACCTGAAAAAGTTTTAACAGAATTGATCCTTTAAATTTGACCAAGCAGTGGTTGATCTAGACATTCTTACCTCAGCTATTCTCTTCCTTTTCTTAGCCTCTGCCATTTTCTTCTGCTCATCTTTATAGCCAGACTTCGCTTCTTCAGACCCGACCAGCAAGATTTCCCAGTCTGCAAGGAGCTTGCACATCCTAGACTTTACTTCCTCCATCTTTTTCTTGAGCTTTTCCTCTTCCTTGGCGAGGTCGTCCATTAAATGCTTATACAAGATGTTAGTCTCTCGGCTCTTCTTCACAGCAGAGAACCTTTGATCCGTTTGTAGTTTATGCAGCTCAAACTCAGCATTGACCTGCTCAAATGTTATGAAGTCAGAAGTGAAATCATTGAAATTGGCCTGAAACATCTTGATTGCTAATTGTTGCTCCGATG
The DNA here is from genome assembly GCA_014182715.1 of Eucalyptus cloeziana. NCBI lineage: Eukaryota > Viridiplantae > Streptophyta > Magnoliopsida > Myrtales > Myrtaceae > Eucalyptus > Eucalyptus cloeziana. The sequence goes on along the minus strand of CM024644.1, from coordinate 20,993,873 downwards.
ATAATCCAGTTCTGGCTGAGTTAAAGTTGATAGTGCCTCAGATAGCCTATCTTTCATATTCAATTTAAAGCGATCCAAAAGGCATTCCTTCAAAGACTTCTTAGCCTTCCCAACTTCTTCTAAGCTAGGAATTTCAGCCGTCAAAGCACTATCATGGCGGCACGAAGTTGATCCTACACTATCACCATTAGTCTCAGCAGCACTGACGAGCTCCTCCAGACTAGTCAAATAGGAGTCAAACTTATCAGTTGGTCTAGCTGGCTGAATGTTCACCGGAGGAGTAACTGTTAAGACGCAAACTTCGGCTTTAATCACCAAAGTGTCATTTGCTAGGTATCCCCTAGTACGGTTATGAAGCTCAGTCAACGGAATGAAACTTGTGAAACCCCCAGTCTTTCTCTCTTGCAGTGAAAACATTTTGCCCCCCTGCAGAATTCAGGAGACAGAGCGACGAATTCAAAAACTTATTTACAACACCAGAGCATGACATGTGGAAGAAATATTGGAGAACATCAAGAACTAGAGTTTTGTATTGTTCGTCAAGCAAAATATTAGCAACAGAAGAAGCAAACACCTCCTCATGATCAGCTTAAGCAACCCAATTCATACAAAAATGAAACTGACAATGCGCCACAGTTTTAAGACCTCGAGACGTAACCATCCTAGAAGTTTAAGTTGTGGCTCCCTTTTTTCCGGACCAACATATAGATCATAGCAGATGTAGTCAAGCCCCAACTCCTCCATCCACAGGACCAGTTGCTTACAAACTTAAATTGCTATATTCCTTAATTAGTAACAACCACCTTTGAGAGGTTTAACGAATGATATACAGAAATGCTATTTTTTCCCTCAGCACAATATCTCTCTTTGCACTTCTTCTTGTCCATTCTTTTATCATTTAAACCCTTCTTCTTATTCATGTCATAGCATGGAATTCTTTTAAAATCTAAATGCGCACAATCAATCAAAGAGAAACCTATTAGACACTCACATTAAAAAAATGGTTAATATCCTGAAAATCCAAACTGATACGCATGTGATAAATTTATCCAAAATTAATTTTTTTAACCACGAAAAACCCAAAAGTGGTACATTTGTGACAAATTTACCCCAAGTAATCATAAAAAATCTCAAACTAGTATATTTATGATAAATTTATCTCAAACTAATTTGTTCAACCGCCACAAACCTCATACTCTCTGTTAAATTTGGATTAATAACACAAAAAACCCAAAAATGATACAATTGTGGAAAACATATAGTTTAATCTCAAACTAGTACACTAGTCCACTAGTCCACTGTTACAAGTCATCCAATTTAGTAATTTTACAGTAAAATTTAATGAAACTAACATAGGTTAAATTTATTACAAGTATATCAATTTAGGGTAAATTTGTAGTTTTAGGTTTTTGGTGATCAAAAAATTAATTTGAGGTAAATTTGTCACATGTATACTAGTTTGGGCTTTTCAGGATATTAATACTTAAAAAAAAAAAGAGAGATTCTGAAAAAAATATCAATCGAATTCAAAAACAAACGCACTCTAATAGAGCGAACATCATTGATTTGATCAATCACACCCAAGCTGAACTTGGCGTCTCTGGTCCACCCTTACGGCAACGTCGCGAAATCAGGGACACCGAGAAAAAGGAACAAATGGTCTGAGCCATTCCCTTTGGGGGATACCAGAATTCTCCTGTTCAAAACGTATCGGAAGACGCAAGAATCACTTGGCAACACGATGAACATGCGATCATCAAGAAACACCGCAAAAACAAGAAAACAAGAATTGACTCGCCATTTACAACCAGAAACTGTAAATGCTTCAGAGCAAAGCATTTGTGCATCCTGCTCAGTGAAGTAGCTGATTTTCCACGTGAATTCTCCCCGATCAACATCATTTTGCGCATCCATTTTATTTATTTATTTATTTATTTATTTGGACTGCTACTTCTGCACGATCAACTTTCGCAAACAACACAGATGTTCCTTCTTAGACGACACTCCAACTGCGAAGGAGGAGAAGGAGGAGAGTTTCTTACAATACAGGAGTTGGGAAATTTATGCGGTACTGCTCATGAGTACGTCGTTGGTTCTTCGACTTCAAGCTGACGGAATGTTGCATGTCTCGGGCTTTTACGGAAGGAGGAACGGGGGAAAAGCAATTAAAAAGAAACACAGAAAACGAGACACCTTCCCATGAAGTTAAAGAAGAAAGATCGGGAGTGGCTTATTCGGGTTCAGAGAAAAAATTCGTATCATTCGCACTTTTGATTGGCATATTGAAAGCCGATCGGTTACTATCTCTCAATCTCGCAAGCTTTACTGGAATGAAAAATTCTAAAACCGCATTTTAATACGACTCCAAAAAGATTTCAAGATAAGAACAAAGCGAAAAAGAGAATTGTTATTGTTATCGGATGACAATCTAACATAATAAGATAATCAAATGCACAGTTAAAGAGAGAAAAGGAGAATTTCATAAATATATGCACAAAAATCAAGATAGATGTCATAATTATCTCTAATTTGTGAAAATATCATAAATATTTCTAACAAAATTAGCAAATTTGAATTGAGACTAATCATACCCAAGTCAATTTCATGTCAACCTCAAGGCATGATTAATAATGGTCATGTTCCTGCTTAACTGACGCACCGAAATTGACTCGTATAATCTGTTTAGACACGATTAATTAAAAGATTTTTCTTCATGCTCTTCATTCATAAGATGCCAAATTGATGATATTCCATTGTCTGTGACCATGTTTTTCAATTTGATCTGATGATATTGTGTTGATGGATTATTGCAATTTCTAAATAGATTTTATGAAAAGTTGAGAATATTTCATGTCCCGTTGGAGGGTTGATTTTGTGCTAGCGAGTCACGCACTCCAATGACTCTTCAAGACAATACTTAATCATGTTACACAAGTCGTGTCAACCGCTTAATTTTTTGGGTCAAGTAAACATCAATTTGTGTCTAGTAGATTGACACAATAATTTAATTGTATTGTATTCGAGTTCGACTTGTTTTGTAGTATACCCTTATGTCAACACAACAAGAACACGAATTGCCACCCTAATTAGTAGCATTCCTTTTCTATTTTTTTAAAAAATTGTTTGAAATTTCTATCGGCAGTCCCTTTGTTCAGGTATTTGTGCTAGGACGGTCGGTGCATTACCAGTGAAACTCCTGTAGGTGCGTTAGATGGTGTTTACTGCCTGACGCTTCAGCACGTCAACTATGCTCCCTTTATGGCCTTGTCTCATCATTTTACAGCACTAGAAGCGGCCACGTTGTTCCTAAACAATGTTATGACTTGCATGGGCTACCTCTAAGCATTGTAATAGGTAGAGACAAGTTATTTACTAGTTTAGTTTGGCAAGAAACCTTCAAGCTGATGGTAACGCAGCTGCATCTATCGACAGCAAATAACCCCAGTCAAATGTGAAAATCGAGAGACTCAATCGTTATTTGGAGACTTACTTGAGGTGTGTGCGTTAAGCTCAGCGAGACAGATGGAATCGATGGTTATCCTAGGCTGGATGGTGGTGCAATACCACCTTTAGTACTAGCATCCGGACAACTACATTTCAGACTTCGTATGGTTCTTCCCCACCAACTCTAGGGCTTGACATTCATGTGTTGGCACCTCTCAACGCAGTGGCTAGCTCCTAAAAGAAGCTTCACTAAGCCGAATGAAGCATTCTGTTTACTTTCGTGGTCTATCCTAAAAGAAACGTATATGTTCATTTCGAAATCTGAAAACGGAGGCGCAATCTGAAAAACGCAGGCGCAATTAGCCTTGGGGGCATCCTGCCTTTGCTAAGATGAATAGTTGTAGATTCTTTTTCCTGCAATATAGCATCAATATGTAAGAAGGATATATTACTTGGTCTTCAATTTCCTAATCCTATCACAAGCTATTCTCTCATGATTTGTTTCTAGGAAGATGAGCATGATGACCTAGAAGGTATTTTACAAAAAAAATAGTTGTAGGTATTTTTCCTTCATTCAATTCTACAATATTCATTTTTTCATCTTTCTACTCTTATTAAACTTATTATCTATTTCTCCATCTTCATATTCAATAATCTTGTCAACTTCTTCATTGTTTTGCAGGTCTTTGAACATTTTCTAATTGAAAAATCCATTTTTCTTGGAAGTTGAATGTCCTTCTGTCTAATTGTTATTGATACTACTAAGTTCTTTTCTTCAGCATTTGCACATATTGAAATGGTTTCTCATCTTCCAGTATCTCGCTTATGTGTTCTTGGATCAATTGTTAGTGACATGGCCTTGTAAAAGATTTTATATATTAGTCTAGATTCTGAGATCTTTCAATCATGAAGGATATTGAGGTTTTATATTGACCATATTTTCTCATAACATTTGGATCTTTCATCCAAATGGTAAAAATTTGGGTAGCAATTGAAATATATAGGTTCATGGATTCTACAATCTCTGGTAAGAGCGTGTGAACTTATTGTGCCTACAATCCTTTAGACACAACCAATATAAGTGTTTAATTTCAATCTCTGTTGGGGATTTTAAAGCAATTTGGACTAATCCTAAATGTAAATAACTGAATTTCCTTTCTTTGTGACCATTCTACATTCCTTTAGAAAGCTATTAGAAGTTTCCCAATTTTCCTATAGTGCGACTTTTTTGTCGTGATTGATTTGCATAATCTCTCCTAAATCAAAAGCTTCCTCTATCCTTGTATGCATGGTGTACATCAGTATCCACTATATTCCATTTTTCTGAACTTTTTTGTTAGCAAGTGCAATGCACATGACTTTGACTTTAGAGGTGCAAAATGTGCTTTTATCTCTTGAGGAAAACTCACTTTTATTTCTGATTGTTGTAAAAATGAAAAATATGGACTATGGGAGAAACAAAATTAACTAAAATGCTAAATTAACTATAATAATGAAAAAAATTAGCAAAAAGTTTATAATAACAACTCTTTGTTTTTTTTTTTCTTAATTTTTTTCTATAATTAGTTATCTTGTTTTAGATATTCTAATAAAGAAAAGTGATGACCGATTAAAATTCGGTTAAATTTGGGTAAAAACTACCTAATACAAATATTTGACTTTAAAAGAAAAATTCCGTGTGGAGCATGATTGCTTGCTGGCTGAGGCGCATCCAATGGGTGCTTGCTATGTGGCAGTCCCAGTGCCAGCTAGGTGTTGGGCCAGCGCCATGTTGGCGTTCATAGCGGTCAATTGAGCTGACACGTGGTCGTTTGAGGTTAGGTTGGCTCAGCTGGATTGGGGTCCGATGGACCTGGGCCACAATCCTCCATTTTCTAGCAAATTTATGCGTTGGGAAACATTTCCCGTTTGAGTTAATTTACATTCTGAATAGGCCCTCCATTTGTCATTTTTTCCTCTCGGTAATAACTTAATCTTGTAAAATTTGGGATGTGAAAAAAAGCACCATAATCTTTAGTGAATTTAGAATAAATACACTTATCAACACTATTAATTTTGAAACCATTTGATAATATAACTGAATCAAATTTTTCATACCAATGTTTAGGTGCTTGCCTAAGCCCATAAAGAGATTTGACCAATTTATATATTTTCTTTTTGTTTGCAAGAAGAACAAAACATTCTATTTTTAAAAAAGAAATTTTGACATCAATTTGATGAACACGGAGAGCATAACTGGATGCTAAAACAAAAGAATTCGAATAGATGTTATCCATGCTACAATAGCATACTTATAAAAAAGTTCTATTGTTTTCTTTTTGTCTATACCCCTTGGCCGCATTTAGCCTTCAATCGAGAGAATTATTACATAAACGTAAAAATTTGAAGATGGTTCAGAATTCCATCCAAGTGATGTCCTTTGACATAGGTAACATCCTTTTCCCATAATCATTCCAACTCGAAGGTAATTTTTCAATAATTACTTCAACTTGAAAGGATTCTGGAATGTCAATCTTGAGGGCTCGAATTTCATTGACAAGCACTTGTAATTCATGGACTTGTTCCAACAATGGTTTAATATCAACAAATACCTATTGGTACCTTGCTCATCTACCTTGTATTTGAATTCGGTACATTCCATATGTTTTTGACAGATTTTATCTTGGTGAATAAATCATAAAAACAACTAGACAACGTGTTTAGAATATGCCAACAACAAAGCAATTAATCATCTTCACGTTTTTTCTTCTCCTTATTTTTCAATGGCTTCTACAGTGGATTGTCCTCCTTCAATGGTGGGCTCTGGATTCTCTATAGGCATTAGATTGGGATCCATAATGTAGGAAATCCTCAAAGCAGTGAGAAGAAACATTATCTTGTCTCTCCAACAAGCAAAATCGTTACCATCAAAACAGGTCCTTGTAATCATGTCTTGATTCATGACTTTTATGGACTTTGACTCTATTGTTGCAGAAATAATTCCTTAAAATTGTTGGTAAGAAATAGGATTGGGAAGATTGGAATTAGACTTTGAGGGGGTGAATACATGTCTTAAGGAATTATTTGCCCCACGACATTATTGATGGTTACTAGCAAAAATCATCATGGACAACAAAATCTCAAACAAGATCAGATAATGACTCTAGTATTTCTCCAAGAACTCTCAAAAAAGGAACAATATAAAATAATGGTTGTATTTTTTAGGAAAAGGAAAATCGGTAAGTAAAATATTAAGAGGGAAACAATGAATTTATAGCGGCGTTTTAGAACAGATACAACATTTCCTCTTAAATATTGTAGCTATAATACAGGATCCCTTTTTTGGTGAATAAACCAACTGTTTCAAAAGGTAACCGTAAATTCTTATAAAAAGAAATAATCGTTTTTGTATTTTTTGTTTTGAATTTTATAACTTCTGAAAAGATACAACCTTTCAAAGGTTATAAGTCACCAAATAACTCTGACAAAAAAAAAGAAAGTCATCTAATAACGGTTATGTAAAAATTATAAATTTGAAAAAAAAAAAATAACAACAGTTGCCAAATCTTGTCAAAAAAATTTATATTTTCCCATAATTGCAATTTTCAAAGATAATACACACATTTGTCTTCTCCAAACCTCATTGTATAATGAAATATGTCTACAGCTTCCCATGTGCCTCCCTTTGTGATATTTTCAGGCCCCGTAGCTCTCAATGGGCTTGCTAATCTGTGCCCCGACATGCTTTGTCAAGATAATTAGGGCCTATATGATAACATTTATGTTTCTCCCGATTTCTGTTATTTTGTTCCCCAGAACAAAAAAAAAATAGAAATCCGTTTGATAACGCCAACTTATTTTTCTATTCCTCGGAATAAAAAAAGTAGCCAGGGAATAGATTTTGAACAGAAATGAAAAAAATAAATTCTTATTGATGGGTTATATATCCAATTAAATCATATTTTAGCAAATATATCCGTAAATATTACCACTTTACTACAATTAGTTGATCAAATGAGTTTGAGGCCCATTAAAATAAGAGGAACATATATGATCATTTGATTAGATGAATCTGACCCCAACGATGAAGTTCCATAAAGTTAACACCCAAAGAAATAGAGCACTATGTTCCCAAGTTCCTAAACATTAATACCGAAAGAAATAGAGCACTCTGTTCACAAGTTACAAGAGCAAAATATTTGCACGGACCCCGCAATTCATCTAAAGATAATTAGAAACTGACTAACGAAGCAGATATTTGGCCTAATATCCTATTCAAATTAACATAATCCAGTAATAATTTTGTCAGAACACAGTTTCATATACTTGAAAACGAATGACCACTAAAAAATTTTAACAAAATAGAGCCCTCAAGTCAGACCGAGCTGTGGTTGGTCTGGACATTCTTTTCTCGGCTATACTCATCTTTTGTTCAGCCTTCGATACTATCTTCGGATCCATGTAATAGACTAGCTTTGCTTCTTCCAACTCGACCGACAAAATCTCCCAATCCGAGAGGAGCTTGTCCTTCCTACAGTTCGCTTTCACCATCTTTGTTGTGAGCTCTCTCTCTCTCTCTCTCTCTCTTGGTGATGTCCTCCATCAACTGCTTACACAAGATGGGAGTTTCGCTACCCTACTTTTAAATCCTCTTATATGAATCAATGGATTTGATCTCTCCAAAAAGAGTCTTGCCATGGCTGTTAAAGAAAATTCTTACCTGTCAAGAGCTTCCAAAAAATCACAAAACACCTGTTTCAGAATTCCTTGTATCTTTCTTTTCTCACTCTTCAAAACTCGTAAGATATTACAGTTTTATTTTAATTGCCCAGGATCATCATTCAAACAATTCAGTTTTCTTAGTTGTACAATTTTACAATTTTATGTTATAAGAAAGTTCTCATCCTCCTCAAAAGTCTTCATAAGAAAAGTTCATTCAAATGGACTCCATATCGTCATCAATTTGCTGCCCTCGTTGAATGCCGCTGTTATGGTTACTACGGTTTTGCATTGGGTATAAATTTATGACTCTAGGTCTATTTCTAGCTTGGACACAAAAGTTTACTTTGGACAAAACCTCTAAAAGGCCCCATAGTTAAAGATTGTGTTTTAGGTCCTTCATTTTCCTCGTTAAACAAAGTAAATATCATAAAACGAAATAAGAACCCGATTGCATTTGATTATGCAATTCCATACTCCAAAGTTCCCAACCCAACGATTGTGTTGTGCCGAAAAACACAAAGGAGAAAAACCACATGGATCAATTAGGGACTTGATGAAAAGCCAAGGAGCAAAAGCCCCTCTCCAGGGAACTACGGATATATCATTATGTTCTGTACCCCACAACCAAACCCGTTCGGTCATCTTGATTCCTAATCCAAATAAGACTGGATATGATATGATATGATATGATATGAAATAGAGATTTTGTTATATCTTATCTATTGTTTGGTAAATTACAGTAATAAAATCGAATATATTCACATTATATTATTTACATTGTTTGGTGTAAACAGTAAATCAGTGTAAATGAATGTAAAAGTTCATAAATGGAAACAGTAAAAATCTCTTACAACATTCTTACCTACTTTATTTTCATTTGTTTTTTAGAATTTTTCTCTTTTTTTATTTTGTTTTTCTTTTTTGCCCTTTCAAAATCCTATTAAATAGTAAACTATACTAATATACCTAAAATGCTAAAATACCTAAAATATATAATAAATATAAATATAGATTAAATTCGACTATATAAATAAAAATAAGATTAAATTAAAAAAATTGTTATCTTTGTTATTTTGAATTTCGTATATTAGAATTTAAATAAATTTATATTGAAATTTAATTTTAATTTCATTAATTTAATAAATTTGTTACTCAAGAAAATAATTTTCCTATTATGGATATAAAAAAATCTTATCTACCTTTATCTTAACTCCCCTATGAGATAAATTTATTTGGGTTATATCTCTCATATATATATATATATGCCTTTATCTTGTTTTAAGCAAGTGCCAAACATGGAATAGAATAAATTTTATCCTGCCTTGAATTTTATCATAACTCTAAATGTTCGTCATTGCCATTTGTTTGCACAAATTTTTTATTGGTCAAAAGAAAATCGTATTTATTACTCAAAAGGATGTAAAAGTACATAGTCTTCATGACAAAGCAAATCGAAACAAAGCATAAATATTAAAAACAAAATCAAATCCAAAACACAAGGAGGATTGATGGGGCATTTGCAAAGTTAAGTACAAACTCATTCCGCATGAACAGATCTATCGAGACAAAATCGACAGTCGATCATTGGATCTCATGTCTTTGTCAATGATAAGCACACGCCGAAAATTCCTTCTTCAATAATTATGACGTTGCCTATTGGTGGTGTACGCCTAGGTTCGGCTTCCTCTACACCATTGTCATACGGAAACAATCATAATAGGTTAAACAAACACAGATATAACATGTGAATGAGCAAATCTTCATAATTCAATGAGACGCCAAAACTCGAGAATCTATACACGAACAAAGGAGAGGGGCATCAAATCCCCAAAAACATATTTATTAAACTCTCAAATCTAGATCAGGAGAAGATAACACCCAAATCTAGAATTAGATTGAGAGACTTCAAACTCTCATATCGAGAATTAGATCGAGAGAAGAAAGCTCCCAAATCTAAATTGAGAGGGAAGAAAAAGTAAGAAAAGAACAATAACACGTAAACAAAATCAACAAAAGAAAGAGGAGAGGGTGAGACTAGCTCAATTGTTTTTCTTTTGTAATTAGCAATAACCTTCCCAACACAAGAGACACTTGCTTGTGTCTCTTTTCGTGCATGAACACTTCTAACCATCAGAAGTATGCTCGTTTAGTCATTCCTAACTCAATTACAAGGGGAAAATCCCCTACTTAGACCGGGTAAACTCTCGCAATACAGATCTCCAAGACTGTAATGAAATCCATAGGCTCCACCTAATGAGTTGTGGATACCGGAACATCCTTATCACTAGAGCCACCCAATGTGGAGTCATATCAAGAAGTTTTCATGTGAAGGGACAACTCAATCATCACATATTGACAAAACAATAGTCAGGAAAGCGCATCAGAATTGTGAGAATTTCCAAGCTCCAAGAGCAAAAAGCACGAAGACAACGCAATTCATATGAGGACATTAAAAAAACCGACTCTACAGACATATATATATGTATATTATTTGACACTCATGCCGACTAAACTAACACGATATAGGATCAACCACATAAGCCACACCAAGCAATTGTTCTGCCGAAGATTGGCCAACAAATAGTCAGGCTAAAACACAGTTTCCATACTAAAGTGAACAATTGCTCATAGCCTATTTGAAACCTTAAAGTTCTAACAGAATTCGGCCTTCAAATTTGACCAAGCAGTGGTTGATCTAGACATTCTTTCCTCAGCTATTCTCTTCTTTTCCTCAGCCTCTGCTACTTCCTTCTGCTTATCTTCATAGCCCGACTTCGCTTCTTCAGATTCATCCCACAAGATCTCCCAGTCTGAGAGGAGCATGTCCCTCTTAGACTTACCTTCTGCCATCTTTCTCTTGAGCTCTTCGTCTTCCTTGGTTAGGTCGTCCATTAACTGCTTATACAAGAGGTGAGTCTCATGGCATTTCTTCATAGCAGAGAACAATTGATCCTTTTGCAAATTTTGCAGCTCAAACTCAGCATTGTCCTGCTCAAATGTTAAGAAATCGGAAGTGAAATCATCGAAATTTGCCCGAAATGTCTCAATTGCTATTTGTTGCTCCGACGATACTCCAGTTCTGGCCACGCTTAAAGTTGATAGTGCCTCAGATAGCCTCTCTTTCATATTCAATTTAAAGAGATCCGAAAGGCACTCCTTCAAAGACTGCTTAGCCTTCTCAACTTCTTCTAAACTAGGAACTTCAGCTGTCAAAGCACCATCTCGGTGGCGCGAACTTGATCCTATGCTAGCACCATGAGTCTCATCAGCATTAATGAGTTCCTTCATACCAGTAAAATAGGAGTCAAAGTCAGCTGGTCTAACTGGCTTAATAGGAGTAACTGCTAAGACGCAAACTTCAGCTTTAATCACCAAATTGTCATTTACTAGGTATCCCCTAGTACGATCATGAAGCTCAGTCAACAGAATGAAACTTGTGAAACCCCAGTCACTCTCTCTTGCATTGTAATCATGTTGCGCATCTGTAGAATTCAGGAGACAGGGTCACATTTTCGAAAAGTTCTTTACTAGCACCAGATCATGATATGTTGTATTGTACGACAAGCAAAATATTAACAACAGAAGAAGAAAACACCTTCCCATGATCAGCTTAGACAACCAAATTCATGCAAAAAAAAGAAACCGACAATACATGACATTTTCAACACCAACAGACGTAACCATCTTAAACTTAATTTGCTGGACCGACATATGGTCATATAGATGCAGTCAAGCCCCAACTTCTCCATCCACTGGACCAGTTGCTTACAAACTAACTAGTTGAATTCCTTAATCAGTAACGTTGGGTTGTTGTACGCGCATGTTAGAAGCTCACCCACTTTTGAGAGGTTTAACAAATGAGATACAGAAAACCCATTTTTCTCTCAGCCCAATATCTCTATTTCCACTTCTTCTCACCTATTCTTTTATCATCTGAACTCTTCTTATTCAAGTCACAACACCAATTTCTCAAAATCTAGACGTAGAATCAATCAGAGAGAAACCTATCATACACTCAGATTAAAAAGAAGAGATTCCAAGAAATATTATTTCAATTCAAGAACAAACCATTTCTAACAGAGCGAACATCATTGATTTGATCGATCACACTCAAGCTGAACTTGGCTTTTCTCGACCACCCGTTCGGCAACGTGGAAGAGTCAGGGACATCGACGTACAGCGACAAATAGTTCGTGCTGTTCTTATTCCCCTTGGGGCATACCAGAATTCTCCTGCTCAAAAAGGATCGGGGACGACATATTAATCACTTGGCAACACGTTGAACATGCGATCATCAAGAAAACAAAAGTGAAGAGAGAGAGAGTAACATAAAAGGAATGTTGAAGTACCATCTGCAACCAGAAACTCTGAATACTTCAGAATAAACCCTCCTCGCATTTTGCTTGGAGAAGTTGCTGATTTTCCACGTGAATTCTCCCCTATTAACATCATTCTGTGCATCCATTTCTTTCTTTCTTTAAATTTGGCCGCTGCTTCTGCAGATCAAGTTTCGGAAACACAAACGTCTCTTCTTAGCCAACGCTCTGATTGCGAAGAAGGCGGAGGACGAGATTGTCCTGCAGGATGGGGGAAAGCAAAAGAAACGAAAAGAGAACAAGAGAACTTCCTCGGGTTAAAAAGAAAGAGAGAGTTCAAAGAGCATATCATCATATCATCCAGAGAGGGAAAAAAAAAAAGGAAGGAAAAGAGAAAAAAAAAGTAAAAAGAATATAAATTTAATATAAAGAATTAAATTTAAAAACATTCACATCAACGCTAATAATGCCGCATAGGATGACTTGCATTCTTATCAATAAATTCTTATTTAAATTGGCCAAATGGATTCAATTGGTATCATTGTAAAAATGTTTAGCATTAAATTAGTTCAATTAAAAAATTTAGGATTGAATTACAATAAATTTAGAATTTTTTTTTTTGGGTATTTCTCCCTATATTTTCGTATGTCTCATAAGGATGCAGTACATGAAATAGTTATTTTCGAAATCATTTAGGTAACAAGATAATCAATCAAGGATATGTACAATCGAAAAAAGATATGAAGAATATCCTAAATATATGCATGATGATTAGAGATATAGAAAATCAATGGAAATAAAATAATTATCTATAATATAGGGATATTTCTTAAATCATCTCTAACAAAAGTAGCGAGTATGGATCAAGACTAATTGTGCCTAGGGTCAATTTCGAGTCAACCACGAGACACGATTTATTGTCATGTTCTTGTCCAACCCACCATACATGCAATTGACCTGTATAACCCATTTAAGTTAAGGGGTTGGTGGAGTTGAAATGAACCGTATGTGACTCGTTTAGACACGATTAACTAAAATGACATTCCTCCACCCTCTTCACTATTAAGATTTTAAAATGATGAATTTCATTAGCTATTTTTCTTTTTTTTTTTTAATTTGATATGATGAATTTCATTAAAAGGCGTATCATCATATCATCCACTCTTCTGGCTAGCACAGTGAAGCTTGTGATTTATTTTTTGATACGGCCAGTAGTAGAAAATAATTTTTAATTGGTGGTACTAAGAATGAAGCGGCTAATTCATTAACAGGGGCTGCAACAATGGCCCGGTGTCATTATGTTAATTTGTTTTCAGTTGAAATCTGAATTGCAGTTGCGCCTCCTAGTCTCGTCCATGGCGATGGGCAAGGTCGAGGTCACGAAGGCCATGGACAGAGCTCAAATATCAAGAAAAAAATAAACAAAGCCGTCTTCTTGCAGTCGGCTCATGGTCAGCCATGGCGACGGGTGAGGTCGAGGTCTTAAAGGCATGGACAGAGCTCAAATATCGAGATATGTCATCCATTGCAATAGGCTCGTGGTCGACCATGGATGAATGATAGAGACGACACATAAACACGTTCAACCATGGATAAACGATGCCAGCGATTTTCGTCATTGACGGGCAGATCTCGAGATGGAGAAAATAGAGGGAATTGCCCATGCTTACTTGGATGCAACGGTGGTCAGCTTGGTCACGGTGCCGGCGACTCTGCTGGTGGTGACGGCGGGGAGGAACGGAGGTCGAGCGCTAATGGACTGAGGAGGAAGAAGAGAATTTTTTCTTTTCTTTTTTTTGTTCAAAAAAGAGAGGGAGTGAATTTTTTTTAAAAAAAATTTATGTAGATTCCATCAGCTGCTAACATGAAGGGAACAATTGCCTCATAGCCTATTTGAAACCTGAAAAAGTTTTAACAGAATCGATCCTTTAAATTTGACCAAGCAGTGGTTGATCTAGACATTCTTACCTCAGCTATTCTCTTCCTTTTCTTAGCCTCTGCCATTTTCTTCTGCTCATCTTTATAGCCCGACTTCGCTTCTTCAGACCCGACCAGCAAGATTTCCCAGTCTGCAAGGAGCTTGCACATCCTAGACTTTACTTCCTCCATCTTTTTCTTGAGCTTTTCCTCTTCCTTGGCGAGGTCATCCATTAAATGCTTATACAAGATGTGAGTCTCTCGGCTCTTCTTCACAGCAGAGAACCTTTGATCCGTTTGTAGTTTATGCAGCTCAAACTCAGCATTGACCTGCTCAAATGTTATGAAGTCGGAAGTGAAATCATTGAAATTGGCCTGAAACATCTTGATTGCTAATTGTTGCTCCGATGATAATCCAGTTCTGGCTGAGTTGAAGTTGATAGTGCCTCAGATAGCCTATCTTTCATATTCAATTTAAAGCGATCCAAAAGGCATTCCTTCAAAGACTTCTTAGCCTTCCCAACTTCTTCTAAGCTAGGAATTTCAGCCGTCAAAGCACTATCATGGCGGCACGAAGTTGATCCTACACTATCACCATTAGTCTCAGCAGCACTGACGAGCTCCTCCAGACTAGTCAAATAGGAGTCAAACTTATCAGTTGGTCTAGCTGGCTGAATGTTCACCGGAGGAGTAACTGTTAAGACGCAAACTTCGGCTTTAATCACCAAAGTGTCATTTGCTAGGTATCCCTAGTACGGTTATGAAGCTCAGTCAACGGAATGAAACTTGTGAAACCCCCAGTCTTTCTCTCTTGCAGTGAAAACATTTTTCCCCCCTGCAGAATTCAGGAGGCAGAGTGACGAATTCAAAAACTTATTTACAACACCAGAGCATGAAAAATGTTTTTGAATTCGTCAGAGTTTTCTACCTCCAAAATTTGCAACAGAAGAAGCAAAATGTTTTCACTGCAACCAAATTCAAAAAAGAAACTGACAATGCGCCACAGTTTTAAGACCTCGAGACGTGACCATCCTAGAAGTTAAGTTGTGGCTCCCTTTTTTCCGGACCAACATATAGATCATATCAGATGTAGTCAAGCCCCAACTCCTCCATCCACAGGACCAGTTGCTTACAAACTTAAATTGCTATATTCCTTAATTAGTAACAACCACCTTTGAGAGGTTTAACGAATGATATACAAAAATGCTATTTTCTCCCTCAGCAAAATATCTCTCTTTGCACTTCTTCTTGTCCATTCTTTTATCATCTAAACCCTTCTTCTTATTCATGTCATAGCACCGAATTCTTTTAAAATCTAAATGCGCACAATCAATCAGAGAGAAACCTATGAGACACTCACATTAAAAAAATGATTAATACCTTGAAAAATCTAAATTGTTATACATGTGACAAATTTATCCCAAATTAATTTTTTAACCACGAAAAACCCAAAGTAGTACAATTGTGACAAATTTACCCCAAATAACCACAAAAAATCCCAAACTAGAATATTTATGATAAATTTATCCCAAACTAATTTCTTCAATTCCACAAACCTCAAATAGGTATATTTGTAACAAATATATCATTTGTTAAATTTGGATTAATAACACAAAAAACCACAAAAATGATACAATTGTGATAAACATATAGTAAAATCTCAAACCAGTACATTAGTCCACTGTTACATGTCATCAAACATAATAATTTGATAGTAAAATTTAACGAAAATTAACTTAGGCTAAATTTGTTACAAGTATACCAGTTTATAGTAAATTTGTTAAAGGTGTACCAGTTTGGGATTTTTTATAGTCAAAAAATTAGCTCTAGGTAAATTTATCACAGGCGTACTAGTTTGGGTTTTTCAAGGTATTAATCCTTAAAAAAAGATTCAAAAAAAAAAAAAAAAAAAAAAAAAATCAATCGAATTCAAGAACAAACGCTCTCTAATGGAGCGAACATCATTGATTTGATCAATCACACCCAAGCTGAACTTGGCGTCTCTGTCCACCCCTACGGCAACGTCGCGAAATCAGGGACGCCGAGAAAAGGGAACAGATGGTCTGAGCCATTCCTTTTGGGGTATACCAGAATTCTCCTGTTCAAAAAGTATCGGAAGACGCAAGAATCACTTGGCAACACGATGAACATGCGATCATCAAGAAACACCGCAAAAACAAGAAAATAAAAATTGACTCACCATTTACAACCAGAAACTGTAAATGCTTCAGAGCAAAGCATTTTTGCATCCTGCTCAGTGAAGTAGCTGATTTTCCACGTGAATTCTCCCCGATTAAAATCATTTTGCGCATCCATTTTATTTATTTATTTATTTGGACTGCTACTTCTGCACGATCAACTTTCGCAAACAACACAGATGTTCCTTCTTAGACGACACTCCAACTGCGAAGGAGGAGAAGGAGGAGAGTTTCTTACAGTACAGGAGTTGGGAAATTTATGCGGTACTGCTCATGAGTACGTCGTTGGTTCTTCGACTTCAAGCTGATGGAATGTTGCATGTCTCGGGCTTTTACGGAAGGAGGAACGGGGGAAAAGCAATTAAAAAGAAACACAGAAAACGAGACACCTTCCCATGAAGTTAAAGAAGAAAGATCGGGAGTGGTTTATTCGGGTTCAGAGAAAAAATGCGTATCATTCGCACTTTTGATTGGCATATTGAAAGCCGATCGGTTACTATCTCTCAATCTCGCAAGCTTTACTGGAATGAAAAATTCTAAAACCGCATTTTAATACGACTCCAAAAAAATTTCAAGATAAGAACAAAGCGAAAAAGAGAATTGTTATTGTTATCGGATGACAATCTAACATTATAAGATAATCAAATGCACAGTTAAAGAGAGAAAGGAGAATTTCATAAATATATGCACAAAAATCAAGATAGATGTCATAATTATCTCTAATTTGTGAAAATATCATAAATATTTCTAACAAAATTAGCAAGTTGAGACTAATCATACCCAAGTCAATTTCATGTCAACCTCAAGGCATGATTAATAATGGTCATGTTCTTGCTTAACTGACGCACACGAAATTGACTCGTATAATCTGTTTAGACACGATTAATTAAAATATTTTTCTTCATTCTCTTCATTAATAAGATGCCAAATTGATGATATTCCATTGGCTGTGACCATGTTTTTCAATTTGATCTGATGATATTGTGTTGATGGATTATTGCAATTTCTAAATAGATTTTATGAAAAGTTGAGAATATTTCATGTCCCGTTGGAGGGTTGATTTTGTGCTAGTGAGTCACGCACTCCAATGACTCTTCAAGACAATACTTAATCATGTTACACAAGTCGTGTCAACCGCTTAATTTTTGGGTCAAGTAAACGTCAATTTGTGTCTAGTAGATTGACACAATAATTTAATTGTATTGTATTCGAGTTCGACTTGTTTTGTAGTATACCCTTATGTCAACCCAATACGAACACGAATCGCCACTCTAATTAGTAGCATTCCTTTTCTATTTAAAAAAAAAAATTGTTTGAAATTTCTATCGGCAGTCCCTTTGTTCAGCTATTTGTGCTAGCCTGCTAGGACGGTCGGTGCATTACCAGTGAAACTCCTGTAGGTGCGTTAGATGGTGTTTACCGCCTGACGCTTCAGCACATCAACTATGCTCCCTTTATGGCCTTGTCTCATCATTTTACAGCACTAGAAGCGGCCAAGTTGTTCCTCAACAATGTTTATGAGTTGCATGGGCTACCTCTAAGCATTGTAATAGGTAGAGACAAGTTATTTACTAGTTTAGTTTGGCAAGAAACCTTCAAGCTGATGGTAACGCAGCTGCATCTATCGACAGCAAATAACCCCAGTCAAATGGGAAAATCGAGAGACTCAATCGTTATTTGGAGACTTACT
Source organism: Eucalyptus cloeziana (assembly GCA_014182715.1). Taxonomy (NCBI): domain Eukaryota; kingdom Viridiplantae; phylum Streptophyta; class Magnoliopsida; order Myrtales; family Myrtaceae; genus Eucalyptus; species Eucalyptus cloeziana. Next base: position 20,975,607 of record CM024644.1, on the reverse strand, counting down.
TGAGGTGTGTGTGTTAAGCTCAGCGAGACAGATGGAATCGATGGTTATCCTAGGCTGGATGGTGGTGCAATACCACCTTTGGTACTAGCATCCGGACAACTACATTTCAGACTTTGTATGGTTCTTCCCCACCAACTCTAGTGCTTGACATTCATGTGTTGGCACCTCTCAACGCAGTGGCTAGCTCCTAAAAGAAGCTTCACTAAGCCGAATGAAGCATTCTGTTTACTTTCGTGGTCTATCCTAAAGAAACGTATATGTTCATTTCGAAATCTGAAAACGGAGGCGCAATCTGAAAAACGCAGGCGCAATTAGCCTTGGGGGCATCCTGCCTTTGCTAAGATGAATAGTTGTAGATTCTTTTTCCTGCAATATAGCATCAATATGTAAGAAGGATATATTACTTGGTCTTCAATTTCCTAATCCTATCACAAGCTATTCTCTCATGATTTGTTTCTAGGAAGATGAGCATGATGACCTAGAAGGTATTTTACATGAAATAGTTGTAGGTATTTTTCCTTCATTCAATTCTACAATATTCATTTTTTCATCTTTCTACTCTTATTAAACTTATTATCTATTTCTCCATCTTCATATTCAGTAATCTTGTGAACTTCTTCATTGTTTTGCAGGTCTTTGAACATTTTCTAATTGAAAAATCCATTTTTCTCGGAAGTTGAATGTCCTTTTCTCTAATTGTTATTGATACTACTAAGTTCTTTTCTTCAGCATTTGTACATATTGAAATGGTTTCTCATCTTCCAGAATCTCGCTCATGTGTTCTTGGATCAATTGTTTAGTGACATGGCCTTGTAAAAGATTTTATATATTAGTCTAGATTCTGAGATCCTTCAATCATGAAGGATATTGAGGTTTTATATTGACCATATTTTCTCATAACATTTGGATCTTTCATCCAAATGGTAAAATTTGGGTAGCAATTGAAATATATAGGTTCATGGATTCTACAATCTCTGGTAAGAGCGTGTGAACTTATTGTGCCTACAATCCTTTAGACACAACCAATATAAGTGTTTAATTTCAATCTCTGTTGGGGATTTTAAAGCAATATGGACTAATCCTAAATGTAAATAACTGAATTTCCTTTCTTTGTGACCATTCTAAATTCCTTTAGAAAGCTATTAGAAGTTTCCCAATTTTCCTACAGTGAGAATTTTTTGTCGAGATTGATTTGCATAATCTCTCCTAAATCAAAAGCTTCCTCTATCCTTGTATGCACGGTGTACATCAGTATCCACTATATTCCATTTTTCTGAACTTTTTTGTTAGCAAGTGCAATGCACATGACTTTTTGACTTTAGAGGTGCAAAATGTGCTTTTATCTCTCGAGGAAAACTCACTTATATTTCTGATTGTTGTAAAAATGAAAAATATGGACTATGGGAGAAAACAAAATTAATTAAAATGCTAAATTAACTATAATAATGAAAAAAAAAATTAGCAAAAAAGTTAATAATAACAACTCTTTGTTTTTTTTTCTTAATTTTTTTCTATTATTAGTTATCTTGTTTTAGATATTCTAATAAAGAAAAGTGATGACTGATTAAAATTCGGTTAAATTTGGGTAAAAAACTACCTAATACAAATATTTGACTTTAAAAGAAAAAATTCCGTGTGGCGCATGATTGCTTGCTGGATGAGGCGCATCCAATGGGTGCTTGCTATGTGGCAGTCCCAGTGCCAGCTAGGTGTTGGGTCAGCGCCATGTTGGCGTTCACAGCAGTCAATCGGGCTGACACGTGGTCGTTTGAGGTTAGGTTGGCTCAGCTGGATTGGGGCCCGATGGACCTTGGCCACAATCCTCCATTTCTAGCAAATTTATGCTTTGGGAAACATTTCCCGTTTTGAGTTAAATTTACACTCTGAATAGGCCCTCCATTTGTCATTTTTTCCTCTAGGTAATAACTCGTGCTTTAGTTATCATTCTCTCTACATCTAGATATTAATCCTCTTGATTGGGTAAGGAAGTCCTGAAGGTTGGAGAAGCTACAAAAGTCAAATTATGAAATTCCCAAGAAGCCAACGAAAACAAAGATGTAGAAAACACTTGAAAAGAGAATAGATAAAATCCCAATGTAGTGGTATTTTAAACTAGACAATTACTAAGCAAAGAGTCAATTGTATAAAAATGATGTGGAGGGGATAAAATGATGAATTGCCCACGGATATCAACGTTCGAAGCATCTATTTACAATTTCACGAGGCACAAATGTTGAAGAAGATTCTCATCTTCTGGCCAGTCCTTAGTGTAGACAATCTTCATTCCATATGTGAAATTCCACCCAAATAGATTCCATTTGGCCAGTGAGTACAATGTTAAATTATTCTAATCTAAATAGAGCAAAAATTTAAGAGGGGAAATTGTCTAATCAATTCTAAACCTATTATATGTATGCCAATTTAGTCTTAAACTTTCCAAGTTTACCAATTTAGTTCTAAAATTTTGCGCAAATTTCCAATATAGTCATTCTTACCAATTTTATAGGAAATGGCTAGCATGGCTAAGTGCCACATAAGACGGCCAACAATAACTTAATTGTCATGATAAGCGATTTTCAATGAAAATTGGCCAAAATGATTGTATTGGAATTTTAAGCAAAGGTTTAGGATTAAATTGGCAAAATTGAAAAATTTAAGACTAAATTGATATCTATATAATAAGTTTAGGGCTAATTAGGTAATTTTCTCAAATTTAAGATATGACCAGTGAAACATAACAACATTTGTGATTGCGTTTTTCTTTTCAAGAAAAAGTTGCCAAAGATCTTTTGGAAAAAGAGAAGAAAAAATAGAAAGAAGAGAGTAATTTTGTATGGAAAGAACACCAATTTACAAACTTACTTCGTAAGATATAACTCTATATCATAAAATAGCGGGTCATATTCAAGCACCTTACTAGTCTTGCTCCTAGCACTGCTAAATTATTTTCTAAATTATTTTTTATATCTCTGACATTATTTCGAGAATGTTTTCATGAGAGAGACAAGGAGTACAAGGATACAAGATAACACAAGAATGTTATTACAATGGAAACAGTCGTGGATTAAAAGAGTTAATAATCTCTCTTGCACCACCGAAAAAAACAGAAGTTAATTATCTAATTGAAGCATTGTGATAAACTTTCCTTCCTCGAGGCTTTGAGAGCATTTGTCCAAAAATACTTCTTTTATAGATAGAATATCAAGAATTGTGGGGTCAAAGTTTGACCGTCAAATATACTTTCCCCCAAACTAAACCGACACTAGCTCATTTTCCAATCCCACCGTAGTCCACCTTGCTCGATACCTCGCGGAAAGATTCTTATTCTGAAAATAAATTTAGAAACTAAATAAATATTGCGAATTTTCTTGAAACTAGAAATTGAATTTGTATATTTATGCAAATAATCCAACTATTCTTTTTGTGATACATTCCATGGATGATGAGATTTTCATAAACACTCCTCCCCCACCGGGCGAAAAAAAAAAAAAAAAAGATCCTAAAGAGAATGAAGCATATATCTGGAAAAGGAAACTGAAATATCCAATAGATTTTGCAAAATTAACTTACTCGTCTTTTTCATGCCAAGTCGATGAGCAAAGGTGAAGATTGCGAGTAGTGAGGAAAGTTATCGATTTCTTTATGCTTTCAAAGTTCTTATCGATTCCTATTATTTCAAGTGCTTAAAATATTGCATGTAATTAATTAAATTCAATATTATTGTAATTTTATGTTTCATGTTTTTTTTAATTGGATGACGAAACCTAATGACTAGGTTTGATTGATGTGAATCCTTATTTTGTTATATTTTTCTATATATTCTAATATTTTGTGAAAATATGCATTTACACCAAAATTTAGAACAATATAACAAATATAGTCCAAGAGTAATGTAAAGCATGAGTATCTTGCTAGTTTATAATAAAGTTTGCATGTGGATTATATTTATAATATATAATTCACCAATCAGAATTTCCAGAGACTAAAAATGAATGGAAATATGACGTTTATGTATGATATGATTGGAAGATAAGAATATGAGGAGAGGGATATACATTTCATGTATGCATTGCAAATGACTATTTAAGGCGTAAATGTGTATTTTTATCTTACTTTTTTTATTATAGAAAAACTCTCTTTTACCTTTAACTGTCGTTGAAAAAAAGTATAAAATGGGAGAAAACTAAATCAACTAAATTTCTAAACAAGTACTAAAAAATTAATCACAACAATTTGTCTCTGATTGTAATTAGCTTTTTTAATTCTATAATATGTGAACTTCACCAAACAAGTCTATCGCAAAATTGTCTTCTCACATAAATCGAATGTCACAAGTTATTTTTCTTTTACAACATGAGTTGTCATCATTTTACGGAATTTATCGGTTGCCAATGTTAGATGTACTACGAATTTACGCCGGGTATGAATTTATGACTCAAGCCTATTGCTTTGGTCAACATCTCTAAGATTAAAAGGTCCCGTGTAACAAGATTGTGTTGTAGATCTTGTTATTACCTCATTAAACTAAAGTAAATATCACAAAACCAAACGAGAGCTGGATTGCATTTGATCATGCAGTGCCAAACTCAAAATTCCTAACCCAACGAACGTGTTGTGCCCAAAACACCAGAAAGAGAACCACGGATCTGCTAAGGACATGATGAAAATCCATGTAGCAAAAAGCCCTATAAGCGCGGACATAACATTATATTCTCACAACAAAAAACCCGATATGTTATCCATCGCTACTTATTTGGACTAATTGAAAGCGTCAATTATATTTCTTCTGTAATTACTGATAACCTCCCCAACATTAGAGCCACTAGTAGTGGCACTCTCCTCGAAGGAACACTACTAAACCATTAGACAGTGTCCTTATTTTCTTCATTCCAAACTCAATTGCAAGGGGACAAAATCCCTTTCTTTGGACAGGGTAAACGCTCCTAACATAACTCCCATGAGTTGTTAGATAATATATAATATTATATTAGGATTTATGTTTGCTATGATTTACTGTTCACTCTTGCCCTGTATAATGTATCCCTCGTTCTCACTAGACTCCACAATCACAATCTTCCTCATTTCTCTCTTCTCCTCTCACAATCTCACAAGACGTGGATACAAGAACACCCTCATTATTGGAGCCGCCAAGCGTGGTGTCATATCAAGAAGGCTATACGTGAAGAAACAACTTGAGCATCACATATTCACATAAGAACAGTCAAGAAAGTGCATTAAAATAGTTAGAATCTCCAAGCTCCAAGAGCAAAATGCGCGATAACCATGCAATTCATATGAGGACATAAGAAACTAACTCCATAGACATATGTATGTATATATTAGCCTCATATGCTGACCAAACTAAGATGATATAGGATCAAACATATATGCCCCTCTAAGCAATGGTTCTGCTGGAAATTGGCCAAAAAATAGTCAAGCTCAGACACAGTCTTTATACTTCAAGTGAACAATAGCATCCTAGCCTATTTGTTACCTTTAAGTTTTAACAGAATTGAGCCTTCAAATTTGACCAGGCAGTGGTTGATCTAGACAGTCTTTCCTCGCTTATTCTCTTCTTTTCTTCAGCCTCTGCTACTTTCTTCTGCTCATCTTTATAGCCCGACTCCGCTTCTTCGGACTGGACCAGCAAGACCTCCCAGTCAGACAGAAGCTTGTCCCTCTTAGACTTCACTTCCTCCTCTTCCTTGATAAGGTCATCCATTAACTGCTTATTCAAGATGTGAGTCTCGTGACACTTCTTCATAGCAGAGAACCTTAGATCCTTTAGTAGTTTATGCAGCTCCAACTCGGCATTGTCTTGCTCAAATGTTAAGAAGTCGGAAGTGAAATCATTGAAATTGGCCTGAAATGTCTCAATTGCTATTTGTTGCTCCAATGATAATCCAATTCTGGCTGAGCTTAAAGTTGATAGTGCCTCAGATAGCCTCTCTTTCATATTGGATTTAAAGAGATCCGAGAGGCAATTCTTCAAAGACTGCTTAGCCTTCTCAACTTCTTCTAGGCTAGCCATTTCAGCCTTCAAAGCACCATCATGGTGGCTTGAAGTTGATCCTACATTAACAGCATTAGTCTCAGCAGTATTGACGAGTTCCTCCAGACCAGTAAAATAGGAGTCAAACTTATCAATAGGTTTAGCTGGCTGAAGATTCACTGGAGGAGTAACTTCCAAGACGCAAACTTTGGCTTTAATCATCAAAGAGTAATTTACTATGTATCCCCTAGTGCGAGTATGAAGCTTGCTCAATTTAATGAACCTTTTGAAACCCCAGTCACTCTCTCCGGCATTGAAATCATGTTGCATCTCTGCAGAATTCAGGAGACAGTGACGAATTCAAAAACTTGTTTGCAACACCAGAGCATGATCAATGGAAGAAACATTGGAGACCATGAACCAGAATGTCATATTGTCCAGAAGAAGTGAACACCTCCACACGATCAGCTTCAGCAATCTAATTCGTAAAAAAGTCTGGTAAACTGACAATGCACAACATTTTTAAGACCACCAGATGTAATTATCTTAAACTTATATTGTGGCTCCTTTTTTACTTGACCAACATTTGGATCATATAGGCACAGTCAGAGCCCCAACTCCTCCGTCCACTGGACCAGCTGCTCACAAACTTAACTTAGCTAAATTCCTTAATCAGTAACCTCGGCATCGTTGTGCGCTCATGCTAGAAACTCCTGCCTTTGAGAGGTTTATCAAAGGAAACACATAAAACATATTCTCTCAACTCAATATCTCTCTTTCTATTTCTTCTCACTCATTCTTTCCTCATCTAGACTCAATACTCTTTTTTCAAGTGGTGACACTAGTTTCTTAGGGCGCGCATGACAACCATAGATTTTTCTATTTCTATTTCTTGAAGAGTTTCTAAGCAAAAATAACCATTTGATAACGACACAAAATTTCTACTCTAAAAATAGAAATTCGTTTGATAACGATACAAAATTTCTTTCTTTCGGACGGCGGTAATCGGCGGCGACGAATGAAGGACCGATTGACGAACGAGAAGAATTTTTATTTCTTATTTCTATTTTAGAAATAGAGAAGTAAAAAATTTTAGCTTCTAATTTCTATTCCAAACCTATTTCTGAAACAAGAATCTATTTCAGAAATTGAAAAATAAAATAATATTACCAAATTTATATTTCAGAAATAGGTCTAGAATAGAAAATTTGTTTTTGGAATAGAAATTCTGGTTTGTCATACACCCCCTCAAGATCTAAATGCATGATCACGTAGAGAGAATCCTATCATTCACTTAGATCAAAAGCAAAAGATTCCAACAAAAATCAATCCAATTCAAGAACAAACCTCTGGTAATAGAGTGAGCATTATTGGTTCGATCGATCACACTGAAGCTGCACTTGGCTTTTCTAGTCCACCCGTCCGGAAACGTCGCAGAACCAGGGATTTCGAGGTACAGTGACAAATGGTACGTGTCATTCCCCTTGGGGTATGCAACAATTATCCTGAACAAAAAGGATCGGACGACGCAAGAATCACTTGGCAACACGATGAACGTGCGATCGTCAAGAAACAACCGGACAAATAGAAAAATAAGTACAACGAAAAAAAAATAGAAAAGACATTGAAGTACCATTGACAACCAGAAACTGTGAATGCTTCAGAGTAAAGCTTCTTCGCGCTCTGATGAGTGAAGTTGCGGATTATCCAAGTGAATTCTCCCTGATTGACGTCATTTTTCACGTCAGCGATTTCCATTTTTAATTTTTTATTTGGCTGCTGCTTCTGCTCAAACATCTTTCGCAAACAAGGCTGATCTTTCTTCTTAGACGACACTCCAATTGTGAAGGAGGAGGAGGAGGAGGAGGAGAGTAACCCACCAAGAAAACAGAGAACTGAATCAAAAGAAACGTTAAAAATAAAAATAACAATTTGAAATGTGATCCACATGGAAATTGAATAAAAACAAATCAGAAAAGAATCGCCAGATGATCAGCTCTGATTGATATGTTATTTCCAAGTGGATTTGTTGAAGATTCCGCACTATAAAATATGCCCTTTTTTTTATTCCCGATATGTCGCTTCAGTATCTTTTCATTACAGAAGATGGAAAAATTAAGATGTACCCCCGACAGGAGCACTCGTGTCGAACGTTGTTACCCTTCGACTACAAGGTGATGGTACGTTGGAAGTGTCGTTCTTTTATAGGAGGAATGATGGAAAAGCAAAAGCCAAAAAAAAAGAAAAATAAGTGCTATATAGTTTTAAAACTTGTCATAAAAGTACATCTGAATCGTAAGACTTTAAAGAAATATAATCAAGTCCCAAAATTTATTAAGAAAGTGCTATCGTTATCCTAACTCTATCTATTATCAAATACAATTTAGTAATCTATGAACAAAAAAAAGAAGATTTTCCCAGAAGATGGAGACCATTTCGTGGTGTATTGCCAAGAAAAATAGAAATGTCCATGTTAATAAGCATCTTTTTTTCAGTATTATTCATACCATCATCAAAACATTATACAGAATAATGTAACCAGTGAGATACATCTAACCTAAATGCAATAAAACAAAAAGGCGTTGGAAATTTCACTCTTTAATCAATAAATATTAATGAAAATGGGAGAACTTTGTCATTTAATTATGAGGTTAAATATCCATTTTTAATGATCTTTTAGCATATATGTCGGTAAGTATAACCGCCTTACCACAATCAATTGATCAAATGACTTTGAAACCCATTAAAATAAGAGAGCATATACAATAATTTGATTAGATGAATCCAACACCAATGAAACAAAGCACTCTATTCTGAAGTTCCAAAACGCTAACACCTATAGAAACAGATCACTCCGTTCCCAAGTTCCAACAGCAAAAAATTTATAACCACCACGCATTTCATCTAAAGATAATTAGAAACTGACTATAAATGCAGATATTTGGCCTAATAATCTGTTCGAGTTAACATAGTCCGGCAATAATTTTGCCAGAACACAGTTTTTTGTACTTCAAAACAAATGACTACTGAAATTTAGCAGAATAAAACTTTCAAGTCAGACCGAGAAATGGTTGATCTGGACTTTCTTTCCCCGGCTACTCTCTTCTTTTCCTCAGCCCCCGCTACCATTTTCTGCTCCTTGTCATAGCCCGACTTTGCTTCTTCCGACTCGACCAACAAAATCCCCCTAGTCCGATGGGAGCTCGTCCTCTCTACACTTCACTTTCTCCATCTTCCTTGTGAGCTCTCTGTTTCTTCCTTGGTGATATCCTCCATCAACTGCTTATTATACAAGATGGGATTTTCGTGGCCCTACTTTTGAATCCTCTTAATATGAATTAACGGATTTAATCTCTCAGAAAGAGCCGAACAATGGCTGTTAAAGAAAAACTCTTACCTGTCAAGGGCTTCCAAGTAATAAAAAATGTCTTGTGTGAGAATTCCTTGTCTCATTCTTCAAAACTCGAAAGACATAATTGCCCAGTATCATCTTTCCAACCTTCTACTTCTCTTAGTTTTACAATCTTACAAGCATATGTTACAAGAAAGTTCTCATCTTCCTTAGAAGTCCTCCTCATAATAAAAGTTCATTCACAGTAGACTCCATGTTGTCATCAGTTTGCATCACTGGTCGCATGCCACCGTTATGTGTACTAGGATTTTACATTGGATATGAATTTATGGCTTGAGTCTACTTCTAGCTTGGACACAAAAGTTTACTTTGGCCAAAACCTCTAAGAATAAGAGGCCCCGTAGAACAAGATTGTGTTTTAGGTCATTCATTATCCTCGCTTAAACAAAGTGAACATTGCCCAATGAAACGAGAGCCCAAGTGCATTTGATTATATGAAGTTTCAAACTCGAAAGTTCCTAACCCAACAATTGTTTTGTACCCAAAAGCACCTAAAAGAAAAACCATGGCAAGAACTATGGATATAACATTATGTTCTGTACCTCGCAACCAAAACTAAAATGTCTTTCATTGCTGTTCGTTTGGAGAAATTGAAAGCGTCAATTGTTTTTCTCCTGTAATTACCGATGGCATCCCCAACACTTGTTGTGGCTCCCTCCTTGTATGAACACTCCTAATTATCAGTTAGTATCCTTGTTTTATGATTCCAAACTCAATTGCAAGGGGACAATCCCTTACTTAGGACAGGGTAAACTCTCCTAATACAAATCCCCGAGACTATAATTAAAATCTAAAGGCTCCGCCTCACGAAAAGTGTATAAGAACATCCTTATTACTAGAGCCACCCAATGCGGAGTCATAGCAAGAAGGTTTTATGTGAAGGAACAAAGTGATTATCCACATAACCGATAGAATGATAACAACGCAATTCATATCAAGACATCAAGAACTGACTATATATATGCTTGACTATACGAACAGGATAGGAGATCAACCACATAAGCCACAAATTGACCAACGAAAAGTCAAGCTAAAACGCAGTTTCCTTTCTTAAGTGACCAACTGCTCATGGCCTATTTGTAATCTTAGAGCTTAAACAGAATTGGGCCTTCAAATTTGACCAAGCAGTGGTTGATCTAGACATTCTTTCCTCTGCTATTCTCTTCTTTTCCTCAGCCTCTGCTACTTTCTTCTGCTCATCTTTACAGCCCAACTTCGCTTCTTCAGCCTCAACCAGCAAAATCTCCCAGTCTGAGAGAAGCTTGTCCTTTCTAGACTTCACTTCCCCGTCTTTCTATTGAGCTTTTGCTCTTCCATGATGAGGTCACCCATTAACTGCTTATACAAGATGTGAGTGTCCTGGCTCTTCTTCATAACAGAGAACCTTTGATCCTTTTGAAGTTTCTCAGCATTGTCCTGCTCAAATGCTAAGAAGTCAGAAATGAAATCATTGAAATTGGCCTGAAATTTCTCAATTGCTATCTTTTTTTCTGACAATAATCCAATTCTGGCCGAGCTTAAAGTTGATAGTGCCTCAGATAGCCTCTCTTTTATATTCAATTTAAAGAGATCCGAAAGGCATTCCGTCAATGACTGAATAGCCTTCTCAACTTCTTCTAAGCTAGGAATTTCAGCCGTCGAAGCACCATCTTGGCAGCACGAACTTGATCCTACTCTAACGCCATGAGTCTCAGCACCATTGACAAATTCCTCCAGAGCAGTGAAATAGGAGTCAAACTTATCAGTTGGTCTAGCTGGCTGAATGTTCATCGGAGGAGTAACTGTTGAGATGCAAACTTCGGCTTTAATCACCAAAGTGTCATTTGCTAGGTATCCCCTAGCACGGTTATGAAGCTCAGTCAAGGGAACGAACTTTGTGGAACCCCATTCTTTCTGTCTCGCAGCGAAAACATTTTGCCACTCTGCAGAATTCAGGAGACAGAGTGACGAATTAGAAAACTTATTTACAAGCAAGATATGTGGAAGAAACATTGGAGACCATCAAGAACTAGAATTTTGTATTGTTCGTCAAGCAAAATATTAGCAACAGAAGAAGCAAACACCTCCCCATGATCATATAGATCATATTAGATGCAGTCAAATCCCAACTCCTCCATCTACTGGACCAGTGGCTTACAACTTAACTTGCTAAATTCCTTAGTCAGTAACAACCACCATTGATAGAATTAACGAATGAGATACAGAAAAGCTATTTTCTCCCTCAGTTCCATATCTCTCTTTGCAGTTCTTCTCGCTTATTCTTTTATCATCTAAACCCTTCTTCTTATTCATGTCACAACACCGAATTCTTTTGAAATCTAAATGCGCACAATCAATCAGAGAGAAACCCATCAGACACTCACATTAAAAAGAAGAGATTCCAAAAAATTCAATCGAATTCAAGAACAAACCCTTTCTAATAGAGCGAACATCATTGATTTGATCAATCACACCCAAGCTGAACTTGACGTCTTTGGTCCATCCGTATGGCAACGTCGCAGAATCAGGGATACCGAGGAAAAGCGACAAATCGTCCGAGCCACACCCTTTGGGGTATACCAGAATTCTCCTGCTCAGAAAGTATCGGAAAACGCAAGAATCACTTGGCAACACGATGAACATGCGATCATCAAGAAACAACGCAAAAACAGAAAAATAAAAAGTGAAAAAAATTGAAATACCATTGACAACCAAAAACTGTGAATGCTTCAGAGTAAAGCTTTTGTGCATCCTGCTCAGTGAAGTAGCTGATTTTCCACGTGAATTCTCCCCGATTAACATCAATCTGTGCATCCATTTTTTTCAATGGACTGCTACTTCTGCACGATAACTTTCGCAGACAACACGGACGTTACTTAGACGACACTCAAATTACAGGAGTTGGGAAATTTATGCGGTACTCCACATGAGTACCTGTATCGAACGTTGTTGACTCCTGGACTTCAAGGTGACGGTATGTCGCAAGTCTCGGGCTTAAATAGAAGGAAACCCTTCACTAGAAAAACTTCCCCGTGAAGTTAAAGAGAAGAAAAATCGGGAGTGGTTATTCAGGTTCAGAGGAAAAAGGCGTATCATTCGCACTTTCAGTTGGGATATCGAAAGCAATTGGGTTTTATTCGCACTTTAATACGGTTCCAAAAAATACCAAGATAAGATTATGGTGGAAAAAATAATTGTGTAATATCTATAGATTTTTAAGGAAAAGTATTTGAAAAGTCAAAAAACTGTTATATTGATACTAATATAATCATAAACTTTCGATTTGATTAATTTAATCTTAAACCTTTTTTAATATTTGTACCAATTGAGTCCATTAGTCAATTTAAGCCAGAAATTGCTTTCTTGGATGCTTGTCATCTCATATGGGGCAGTCAGCGCCGAAATGGACTTTTTATTTAATTTTCAAATAATTTTTTGCATTTTTTTTATTTTCTATTTCATTTTCTTTTTCTTCTATTTTCCTACCTTGTTTTTTTTTTTTTCCCTTTCTCCTTTTTCCTTTTTCCTTATTTCCCTCTTGCCAGTTGCTGGCTTTGATGATGGCCATGAAGTTCGTCAATCGCCAGAAATGGCCAAGGTTGGGCAAGGCGACCCCTCATCAACCTTGGGCGAGGCCTCCTCAAGGCAACCTCGACGGATCTAGTGCAAGCGACCTCATCCAACCCTCAACAAAGGTTTTTTTTTTTTTTTTGTCGATCTTACTCTAGTCCCGCTCTAACTCTCACTCTCAGACTTTTGCCCTAACTCTTTACAGAGTATGGGAGTTAAAACCCACATTTGAAATTAAATCGTCCCTACCTCATTCTCCCTGAAAATGTGGGGATTTAAACCCCCCATCTCTCCATTCCATGTTGGAATGAAATCCCAGTAAATACATCACAAAGGTTGGCAACTGACGAAGGGGGAAAATGAGAGAGGAAAAAAAATGAAGAAAAAAGGAAAAAGAATAAAAAAATTTAAAAAATGAATATAAATAATTAAATTTAAAAACATCCACGTCAACGCTAATAGTGCCACATAGGATGACTTGCATTCTTGTCAATAAATTCTTATCTAAATTGGCCAAATAGATTCAATTGGTATCATTGTGAAAATGTTTAGCATTAAATTAGTTCAATTAAAAAATTTAGGATTGAATTAATACTATTACAATAAGTTTAGATTTTTTTTTTTTTGTTGGTATTTCTCCCTCGATTTTGCTATGTCTCATAATGATGCAGTACATGAATAGGTTATTTTAGAAATCATTTAGGTAACAAGATAATCAATCAAGGATATGTACAAGCGAAAAAGATACGAAGAATATCATAGATATATGCATGATGACTAGAGATATAGAAAATCAATGGAAATAAAATAATTATCTATAATATAGGGATATTTCTTAAATCATCTCTAACAAAATTAGCAAGTATGGATCAAGACTAATTGTGCCTGGGTCAATTTCGAGTCAACCACGAGACACGATTTATTGTCATGTTCTTGTCCAACCCACCAGACATGCAATTGACTTGTATAACCCATTTAAGTTAAGGGGGTTGGTGGAGTTGAAATGAACTGTATGTGACTCGTTTAGACATGATTAACTAAAATGACATTCCTCCACCCTCTTCACTATTAAGATTTTAAAATGATGAATTTCATTAGCTATTTCCTTTTTTAATTTGATATGATGATAATTTATTGATGGATTATTGCAATTTATAAATAGATTTTGTGAAAATTTGAGGAAATTTTGTGTCATTTTGGTGGTTGATTTCTTTTGAGTGAGCTTATCTCATGTCATGACAGGTCATGTACTTGTGTTGACTCGTCAACCTGATATTTAATCACGTTGCATGAGCCGGTGTTGTGTCAACTAGTTAACTTTTTGGTCAAGCTCGTGTCAAAGAGATCAACACGATAATTGTATTCGAGTTGACTTGCTTTGCATAATACCCTTATGTCAACACGAACACGAACACAATCCACTAACATGGATTGCCACCATAGTTTAATTAGCATTCCCTTCCTATTTTTATTTATGTATAAAATGTTGTAAGGCATTCCCTTTGCTTAGGTATTAAATGCAATGAATGTCAGTGCTTTATCAGTGAAACGCATTTAGTTAAGCTCGGTGGTTATCCTTGGCTGAAACACATCTAATATTCTCGATATGTAGTGATGCAAATTTAAGGACGTTTTCGAAAATGTATTTGTACTAACAACAAAATTAGTGTCATCTTAAATTCTGTCGCCATAGTAATTCTTGACGGATTTTCAAAACTCCAATCCTATAACCAACTCCCTCTTTTATCAAATATATAGATGTATGTATGTGTGTATATACATTGATAGCAGGTTTGTATTAGTTTTTTTTTCGTTTTAGCCTATGTCCTTTGGTATAGGATGGCCATGTCATTTCCCATAATCTTGTAAAATTTGGGATGTGAAAAAAAGCACCATAATCTTTAGTGAATTTAGAATAAATACACTTATCAACACTATTAATTTTGAAACCATTTGATAATATAACTGAATCAAATTTTTCATACCAATGTTTAGGTGCTTGCCTAAGCCCATAAAGAGATTTGACCAATTTATATATTTTCTTTTTGTTTGCAAGAAGAACAAAACATTCTATTTTTAAAAAAGAAATTTTGACATCAATTTGATGAACACGAAGAGCATAACTGGATGCTAAAACAAAAGAATTCGAATAGATGTTATCCATGCTACAATAGCATACTTATAAAAAAAAAAGTTCTATTGTTTTCTTTTTGTCTATACCCCTTGGCCGCATTTAGCCTTCAATCAGAGAATTATTACATAAACGTAAAAATTTGAAGATGGTTCAGAATTCCATCCAAGTGATGTCCTTTGACATAGGTAACATCCTTTTCCCATAATCATTCCAACTCGAAGGTAATTTTTCAATAATTACTTCAACTTGAAAGGATTCTAGAATGTCAATCTTGAGGACTCGAATTTCATTGACAATCACTTGTAATTCATGGACTTGTTCCAACAAGGGTTTAATATCAACGAATACCTATTGGTACCTTGCTCATCTACCTTGTATCTGAATTCGAGTACATTCCATATGTTTTTGACAGATTTTATCTTGGTGAATAAATCGTAAAAACAACTAGACAGCGTGTTTAGAATATGCCAACAACAAAGCAATTAATCATCTTCACGTTTTTTCTTCTCCTTATTGACCCTTTCAATGGCTTCTACAGTGGATTGTCCTCCTTCAATGGTGGGCTCTGGATTCTCTATAGGCATTAGATTGGGATCCATAATGTAGGAAATCCTCAAAGCAGTGAGAAGAAACATTATCTTGTCTCTCCAACAAGCAAAATCGTTACCATCAAAACAGGTCATTGTAATCATGTCTTGATTCATGACTTTTATGGACTTTGACTCTATTGTTGCAGAAATAATTCCTTAAAATTGTTGGTAAGAAATAGGATTGGGAAGATTGGAATTAGACTTTGAGGGGTGAATACATGTCTTAAGGAATTATTTGCCCCACGACATTATTGATGGTTACTAGCAAAAATCATCATGGACAACAAAATCTCAAACATGACCAGATAACGACTCTAGTATTTCTCCAAGAACTCTCAAAAAAGGAACAATATAAAATAATGGTTGTATTTTTAGGAAAAGGAAAATTGGTAAGTAAAATATTAAGAGGGAAACAATGAATTTATAGCGGCGTTTTAGAACAGATACAACATTTCCTCTTAAATATTGTAGCTATAATACGGGATCCCCTTTTTGGTGAATAAACCAACTGTTTCAAAAGGTAACCGTAAATTCTTATAAAAAGAAATAATCGTTTTTGTATTTTTTGTTTTGAATTTTATAACTTCTGAAAAGATACAATCTTTCAAAGGTTATAAGTCACCTAATAACTCTGACCAAAAAAAAAAAAAGTCATCTAATAACGGTTATGTAAAAATTATAAATTTGAAAAAAAATAAAAATAACAACAGTTGCCAAATCTTGTCAAAAAAATTATATTTTCCCATAATTGCAATTTTCAAAGATAATACACACATTTGTCTTCTCCAAACCTCATTGTATAATGAAATATGTCTACAGCTTCCCATGTGCCTCCCTTTGTGATATTTTCAGGCCCCGTAGCTCTCAATGGGCTTGCTAATCAATGCCCCGACGTGCTTTGTCAAGATAATTAGGGCCTATATGATAACATTTCGGTTTCTCCCATTTCGTTCTTTTGTTCCCGTAACCAAAAAAGAATAGAAATCCGTTTGATAACGACAACTTATTTTCTATTCCTCGGAATAAAAAAAGTAGCCAGGGAATAGATTTTGAACATAAATGAAAAACAAAAAAAAAAAAAGTAACTTCTTATTCCTGGAAACAATTTCTAGAAATAAATCATTTTTCTTTTGTATTTTTCTTTTGTTCTTCTTCCTTGCCGGGCTCGCCCCCGGCCACCGCCGATCACCGTTGCCACACCCCCTTTGCCGACCAACAATTGACGCCACTTGCTACCCAGCCATCACCACTCAACCGTCACCACGGCCCCCCGCCCACCACTAGTCGACGCATCGCCAACCGCCGCACGACCGCCAACCGTCACCGTTGCCCGCCGCCTGCCCCATCGACGGCCATGGGAGGGGGCAACGACCCGTGGCTATGGGTGGTGGTCGTGTGGCGGTGAGCGACGGGCAGTGGAGACGGTTGATGAGTCATGCAACGGCGGGAGGGGTTGGCGGTCGGTCAGCGGCAGTCCATGAGCAAGAAAAAAACGAATAAATACAAAAATTTATGAATCGTACCAAACGCATTCGTAGTCTTCTTTTATTCCAAGAATATAAATTTTATATAGTTACCAAACACGTTATTTTACTCAGAAATTATTCTAGGAAGTAGAAATACAAAAGAACTATTTCAAAAAAAAAAAAAATTGTTTCCCGAAATAGAAGTGTTACCATTCACACTCGTAAGGCACATTTGATAACGTTTTGTTCTCGAAAACAATTTCTAAGCATTTTAAGCCGTTTGTAACTGTCCAAAATTTCAATTCTCGTAATAGAATTGTATTTGGTACCATCCTCAAAATTTCTACTTCTAATCATTTCTTTTTATTTTATAAATAATTTTATTATTTTTTCCCTTTTTTTTTTTTTTTCTTCTTTTTTTTTTTTTCCTTTCTTTTTCCTCTTCTTCTTCTTCTTTCTAGGTAGCCGATCGCCGGCCCTCGACAAAGCCGTGCCTCGTCGGTCGAGCCTTGGCCGGGCGAGGTCAAGCCTTGCCCAACCATAGCTAGGCCAAGCCTTGCCGATAGTTAGGTGAGCCTCGGCGAGCTCGCCGGACCTCACCCCCGGCTTGGCGAGCCTCCGACGAGCTTGCCGGACTAGTCGGTGATGGGCGGCGGGCGGCGGGCGGCGGGCGGCGGATGGCGGTGGACATGTGACGGCGATGGCAGCGGCAATTGAAGAAGAAGAAAGAGGGAAGAAGAACAAGAAAAAAAGAAAATAAAAGAGAGAAAATAGGTGCTTAATTCTAAAATTGTTCCGGGAACAAATAATCAACTTTTTTTAACTTCTTGATTATGTTCCAAATATACTTGAAAACAAAAAGATAGAAATTTATTCCCGGAAACAAAAAATTTACCAAATACATTTCTATTCCAAATCTACTCTCGGGAACAAAAGAATAGAAATTTGCATTGCTTGGCAAGTTAACAAACAGGCCCTTAATTTCCAGGCCTCTTTACTTGAGTCCATGAGCTCCAGTCCAATTAAAATGCTGGTAGATGGACATCATTAAAATGTTCTTTAATATCTATATGCAATCAGATGTACATTCACTGAATTCCTATCAGCCAATTAAAAACTAGGTACTTGCACCGTCAGCATAATTCTCCTTTTTTTTTCTTTTTCTTTTTCTTTTTTTGCAGGATGCAGGCAATACGCAATAAAGCTAGAAACGCACGTCCGAAATCAAGATACGTTCGAGGAAAACAGTAAAGCCGCTTCTCAACCCCCATGATCTCGACTGCAATTCGCTCCCGAGACAACATATTCAACGACACAACTCCAACAGACGACATTTAACAACTAACGCGAGGAGCCGGCAACAGATTGCACCGAGACGAGTACGAACGAGAACTCGATCGGCCCGCAATCATTTCCAAAGGACTCCGCACAGTCCGCTCCAGATCAGATCCGCCATAAACCGAGGCGCACAACCACCACCACTCTGATCCAACCGCGATCGCAGACAGCAAACGGGGCGAGCCACGCGGAAGCGACGCAACGCAATCCGAAACTCCGATCCGGTCGGAACCGGCGACTGCTCTCGGCCCTGACGGCCGGGGATTAAAAAAAAAAGAGGAGGAGCCGAGCGCGAGCGTCGCGAAACGCGAGAACGAGAGGAGGGAGGGACCTGGAGGCAAGGAGGGAGCTCGGGCTGGTAGAGAGATCGGTGCTTCTGGAGTTCGGAGAGCTCTCTCGGGAATGCCGTAGTCCGATCCGGCGGGGAGCTCCAGCGAGAGAGAGAGCTCTAGAGAGAGAGAGAGAGAGAAGGGGTAGTTGAGAGAGAAAGTGAAGCAGAAGATGGCGGAGGAGTGCTCGTTGGAGTGACGGGTTTTTATGTGATGTATAAATAAGTCGTCAAAATCTAGATGTCGACAAGTTCTTGGATGAGAAGAGCTTAGTAACGACACACTTTCTTCCTTCTCCATTAAGGATCAACGCAATTTGATCTTAATGCGCGGCGTGTTGATTCATTGTCTATCCAACTAATTTTAACCGGAAATTACTTAGGTACTGCATGGTAAAATTTCTATTTCTCAGTTTCTCAATTTCTCTGTTCCCCGGAACAGAGAAATTGAGAAACCCGTTTGATAACACAAACTGATTTCTCTATTTCTGAAACTGATTTCTGTTTCAGAAATTGTTTTGGAGGAGAAATGAGAAGCTAGAAATTGTAGCTTCTCTAATTCTAAAGTAGAAATAGAAAACTATTTCTCCACTTCTTCCTTCCAGACTCCTCTCCTCTCCTCACTATCGTGCTTTCCCCATTCCTTCTCTTCACGACGCCGTTTTATTTTAAAAAAAATTAAAAATTAAAAAAATTAAAAAAAATTAAAAAAATTAAAAAAATTAAAAAAATTAAAAATTAAAAAAAAAAAAAATTAAAAAAATTAAAAAAAATTAAAAAAAAATTAAAAAAAAATTAAAAAAAAAAAAACCTAGAACCTAGTTTAAAACTCATTGTTTTATTGAGAAAATAAAATTTGGCGTCCAAACCCGACACCACATTTATTTTCTATTTTCTTGCCTAATCACCCTTTTTGGAAATAATCTCGCGCAACTTTTTTTTTTTTTCTAAAGCTTTGGAAATAAATTCGTACGTGCTCCCGTACTCAAAATTAATCGATCAAACTTTGCACGCACCTAGTTTAAAACATCCTTGTTTTATTGAGAAAATAAAATTTTGCGTTCAAACCCAACACCCCATTTATTTTCTATTTTCTTGCCTAACCACCCTTTTTTGAAATAATCTTGCGCAACTTCTTTTTTTTTTTCTAAAGCTGGAAATAAATTCGTACGTGCTCCCGTACGAAATAAATCCGAAAGCTTTAGAGAAAAAAAAAAAGTTGCGCGAGATTATTTCCAAAAAGGGTGGTTATAAAGAAAATAGAAAATAAATGCGGTGTCGGGTTTGGACGCCAAATTTTATTTTCTCAATAAAACAAGGAGGTTTTAAACTAGGTTCTAGGTTTTTTTTTTTTTTTTTTAATTTTTTTAATAAAACGGCGTCGTTTTGTTTTCAGGCATCCATGTCGGGCGCCGGTCCATCCACGTAGGACGGCCGGCGCCGGCTTTGTATCCACGTAGGCATTTTCCGAGCTAAATTTGCCGGAAGGACTAAATCGGCACCAAATAGAAAGGTTTAGGACTAAATCGGTACCAAAAAAAAAGGTTTATGACTAAATCCGCACAAAGACAAAAAAGGTTTAGGACTTTTTTGGCACTTCTCCCTAAATTAAAGTGATTTACCAACTTTTATCAAATTAAATTACCATCACAAGCACCAAGAAGAGTGAAGTAAAAGGATGGGGACAACATGATTCATAGAAATAGAAATTTTTTTCTGTTATCAAACGGATTTGCTTCGAAATAGAAATTTTGAAGTCGTTATCAAAACGTTTCTTTTACCTTAAATTGGTGGGAATAGAAATTGAGAAATTGATTTTCGGCGAAATCAATTTCTTTCAGAAATTTTGTCATGCGCTAAATATGGATCTCGGTAGTGCTACACAAGACGCCTAGCACTAACACAAACAATTTTTTTATTTTTTATTTGAAATTTTAATTGTTTTTTACTTTTATTTTTCTTTCCTTTTAGTTTTTCTTTTCTTTTTGTCTTTTTTCTTTTCCATTTTTTCCTTCCTAGCCGATGAGGGTTACCAACAAAACCCTCACCAGTCACAAGTGACAACCAGCCAACCCTCGCCAATCATAGCTAATTGACCCTCACCAACCACCAGGTGAGGGGTGGCTGACCCCGCATGTGACCAACAAGGGTTGGCCAGCTGGCCGATGACCCTCATCAGTTAGGAACGAAAAAATGGAAAAGAATGAATGAAAAAAAATTATAAAAATAGTCTACATTAGTGCCGGTCATGCCACGTAGGAAATGTTGACGATTTTCGGTTAACTTGGCCGAATGGTAACAATTGGTGAAACTTGAAAAAATTTAGGATTCAATTGACAAAACTGAAATATTTGATAACTTTCCTGATATGTTTTACACAATAATTGCCTATGTTAGATTAGGTTTTGTAATGTTTAGATATGTTTTACACAATAATTGCCTATGTTACTCAATAGGATTAGCTTAACGATTTAGGAACGGACTTATGTTGTGAATTAGGGGCATACTACAAACTCATACCAGCAGATGCAAATATATTTGGGTCACTAGCTGAATTTTAACTGGCATTTTGTAAGGCAGATTCATTTTTGACTGGTGATAAAGACAATTCGTGGAACAGAGATTCACTATCACAATGTATATAACAATCAAAAGTAAGATTAGAATTCGTTTCTTGGGAGGTTATGACAAATTTATGATGAATTACTATTGGAATTATACACTAGTATCAATCTTTCAATTAAATTATACGTTTTAGGTATATGTTTGATCTATCGACTTGCGTCATCTAACAATGTAGTTCTCAAACCATTTTTTCTCGCATTGTTTTCCTCCATGCATACTAAGTTGCTCTTGGTTCCTCTGCTCCGACTCCCTTCATGCTAAATTTACAGATATGGAATCATTTGGCAAGAATGTTGTGCAGTCAGGTAGCAGTTAATCGCTGTCCAAGTGAAGAGCCTCCCCAATGGTGGTTGTGGCATGACGTCGATGATGGGTGGAACGGCGGTGGCCATGGCGAGTCTGGCGACCGCTGAGAAGGGAGAGAGATGCACCATGTCGAGGTTTTCTCCAAAAAATAAAGAATTGTGTGTTACGTGCACAATTGATGATTAAAGGCTTGATAAATGCTTGCCAAGTGTCCCGCCAACGGTAACTTGCTGCTCAGCTGCAACATATTCGTTTCCTTCTCTTATCCTCGGATCCGCCACCACCTTTAAAACATTCACATCTCTCTCTCTCTCTTGTGGCAAAAGACTAACACCCAAAAAAACAAAGTACTCTGTTCCCAAGTTCCAAAACTCTGAAACCTATAGAAACAAAGCATTGTGTTCTCAGGACATGCGGACCCTGGAGTGCCATAACTTGGCAGAAATGGACACTTAAGTGTCATAATTTACGAAAGGTACACTTAAGTACTAAAATCGGAGCAAAATGGATCAATTTGTATCAAGCTATCAACTCAAAGTCCGGCCAAGCTGCCGACGTGGCATTTTTCCGGCGAAGCAAGTGCAAACGATCTGTTTTGCACACCGACGTGGGCAAATAATGTAAAACGGCATCGTTTTAGGTCGACGTGATAAAAAAATATATAAAAATTAAATTTAATTAAAATATTTAAAAATAATAATTCAGCCCTCGGCCACCGCCCTCGCCTCCCGCCGTCGCCGGGAAGGGCCGGCGACCGAGGGGGAGGGTCGCCGAGGTCGCCACCGCCCCCTTTTTTAAATTTTTTAATTTTAAAATTATTATTTTTTAATATTTTAACTAAATTTAATTTTAAAATTATTTTTTTATATTTTAACTAAATTTAATTTTAAAATTATTTTTTATATTTTAACTAAATTTAATATAAAATTTAATTTAATTAATTTTTATATTATTTTTTTACCACGTTAGCCCAAAACGACGCCGTTTTTGCATTATTTGGTCACATCAAATGTGCAAAACGGGTCGTTTTGCACTCGCTTCGCCGGAAAATGCCACATCGGCGTTTTGGCCGGACTTTGGCCGGAGTGGCACTTAAGTGATCCGTTTTTCTTCAAATGTGGCACTTTAAGTGTACCTTTCATAAATTATGGCATTTAAGTGTACCTTTCATAAGTTATGGTATTTAAGTGTCTCTTTGTGCCAAGTTATAGCACTTGAAATGTTCGTCGTGTTCTCAGGTTCCGAAAGCAAGAAATTGTAACCACAACGCAAATCATCAAAAGATAATTAGGAACTAACTACCTATACAGATATTTGGCCTAACTCCTGTTCAAATTTACATAATCTAGCAATAATCCTGCCAATACGCAGTTTCATATACTTGAAAGCGTATAGTCACTAAAAGTTTCAACAAAGTAAAGCCTCTAAGTGACCAGGCAGCGGCAGATCTGGACATTCTTTCCTCGGCTATTCTCCTCCTCTCCTCAGCCTGCGCTACTTTCTTCTCCTCCTCATCGTAGCCGGACTTCGCTTCTTCCAACTCAAACAACAAAATCTCCCAGTCAGAGAGGAGCTTCTCCTCCTCTCGAGCTCCCTCTCTTCCTTCGTGATGTCCTCCATCAACTGCTTATACAAGGTGTGAATTTTGCAGCCCTTCTTCATTGCCAAAAAAATTCTATCCATCTGTATCTTATGCAGCTCGAATTCAGCAATTGTCCTGCTCAATAAGAAGTCGGAAGCGAATTTGTCGAAGTTGGCCAGGAATTTTTGGATTGCCTCACGCTGCTCAGTAGATAATCCAGCTCTGGCTGAGCATAAAGTTGGCAACACCGTGGACAATCGCCCCCTTCATATTCACTCTGAAGAGATCTGAAAGGCATTCCTTCAATGACTGCTTAGCCTCCTCAACTTCTTCCAAGCTAGGAGTTTCACATGTGACCAACATCTTGACTTTGCAAACTCGATCCTACTCGAACACCATTAGTCTCAGCTTCTTCAATGAGTTCATCCAGACCCGCAAAGCGAGCATCAAAATTATATATCGGTCCCGCTGAACGAGTATTTACAGCAGGAATGACCCTTAAGGCGGAAACCTCTCAATCACCAACGTGTCGCTCTCTAGATAAGCCTTAGTATGATCATGGAGCTCAGTCAATGGAATGAAAGACGCAAATCCGCATTTGCTCGAGACTTCAGTGGACATGTGCTGTTTGGCTGCATATTTTGAAGGAACTCAGGAGACGAACAAATTCCAAAATCACCTCCATATCGCACACCACATATCACGATATGAAATACGTATAACCTGCAGCAGTGAACACATCAGGGTAGACCTTCTCTGCAGTCTGCTTGCTGAAGTTGCTAAAAGTGCACCCGAATAAATACTTAAGAGCTCTTCAATCACTGTGATGATAAAACTGGATGAACTACGTTCAAGACATTGCAGAATCAAAGGAAGTGAATCCAATGGAAGGTCGCGGAGCGGTATTTTAGGATATGAGAGTTATCAACTACAGCAACTGAACGAAATCTTAAATAGGATCTATATCCTTTCCGCTAAAAAATATATTTAGATATTCAAGTTACCTTCTATATGAAATTGACAAATCTTTAACACTAAAAGTAAACGTCCTAAACTTGCATAAAAAAAAAAAAAAAAAGATTATGTCAAAGTCCTAGACGTTTTTATAGGGAGTGCAATCGAAATCCCAAACCTTCTTTGAAACCCTACAATGTAATCCTAACCCCCTCAGCGAAGGAGCTCGATCACTGGAACCATTTAGAAATCACACGATTGTTAAGCATTATTTCGGCTGTAGGGTTAATACTACAAAAAACCCCAAACCAATAGATTTGTGATAAATTTTCCCAAAACTAGTATTTTGACAATCAAAAATCTTAAATTGGTACACCTATAACGATTTTACCATTTGTTAATTTCCATTAAATTTTACCGTCAAATTATTAAGTTAGATAACACATGATGCCTCTCACATGCAAAAGAGAAATATCGCATTTCCATGCGCGAGAACAAAGCACTTTTATTGATGAGGCCCGCAGCCAGAAACATCAAGGTTCAGCTTTTGTAAATTCACTAGGCAAGGCATGTAGCCATAAAGAAAAAAGCAAGGTCTTCGTCATCATATATACAGCACAAATGTACAAACCGTTGCACTTCTAAGGCTCTAGCAAACGAATGAACCGTAAATTATACCTATATAGGCAAACTTAGTGCCCCACAACATCGTCCTGGTAAGAGAATTGGAGTTCACAAAGCTTCGATGTAGCAAAATTCTGCACCCTCAGGTACTAGTAATATGGTCTTTGATCTGAGTTTGTAGCTTCCCATGTTATGCTTGCACATCTCAGATGGCACTTCATTGCTTAATGCGAACCGTGCTGCCATAAACACGGTGCTTTCGGCACATTCTGCAGCTTGCCAGAATCCTTCCACGGATAAAGCCTGCAGCAAATATGTATCCACAGCTCGACATAAAGAAACTTGCGATGGCGGACTAATTCAAAGCATAATGAACCCGTTCGAGGAGTTGCACGACCTGATTGACTGGAATGGGAGAAAATGGTACTGAACTCAATTTGACCGTGTCTGGAGCACAAAGAAGTAGTGATAGCACGGAGCTCCAAAAATTGAGAGAGCAGGTCACCATCTAGAACCTTAGGTATCCCGACCTGCAACAAAAGAATCAGGAGCAACCTTGAGAACACAGGTAAGAAGGACGAAACGAGCGCAGATAATGTCGTCGTGCCGAGGCTCTTCTTTCAGTCACAAGGACTTTCCAAATTCAATAACTCTCATGGAGACAAGGAGCGGGAAAGAGTTAACGGCACAACAATAAACACAGAGGAGTTGAAAATTATGAAGAAAACAAGTTGATAGGAAGAGCATGGAGCAGTCGATTCACACATTCTAACATACAGTTTTTCACTTACTACTGAATTTTTCCAACTGTTTGTGGCGTATTTTACATTGCACCGAAGCAGGGTTACCAAAGCAGAGTTCGCTTGCCGTGTGTCGTAGTTCTTCTGCATCTCTCCGTTGAGGGGTTCGTTATGTATAGCTGCATGTGGTCACTGGACCAAGTCACCAAATCCATGCACGATTCAAGTCATATTCTGATGTAGCTGTTAAACGAGTGGGTTAGGTCATAAATGGTCCGACCCAAATTGACCCATTAACTCATTTATGCCTAATGTAAATTTTTTGACTTATACCCGACCTGACTCATACTCGACCCACTTAACTAAATTTTAGACTTATTTCTTTTATATATATAATGGTACTGCTAAAATAGTTGGATACAACAAAAATTTAATGAACAATTTTTATAATTTTTAAAATAATTATTTTAGTTAAACAAATATGGGTCCATAAATGGGTCAATGACCCATTTTGACACCTCTATATTCTGACAACAGAAACTCCTTTATATCTTCATCAAGTTTCATGTTTCCCCAATTTTCTCCTGAGGACGTGTTAGACTCAAAGCTATTCTCTTCGTTTCACTCACGTGGCATATAAATACCTCTGTCGGTAAATAGCACCACCAGCCCAAAGTATCAAATATTTTCGAAAATCAAACCAAAATTATATATTTTCGAAAAACTAGTTGAAGCTCGATTAACTTGATTTGATTCCACGAGCTGAGTATCAATAAGTCCGAATATCAAAAGTTTATGGATCTTCACTTTGCTAGATCTGAAATACCCAGATTCTTGTAGAATGTTCTTATACCAAATGTCGAATGGTGAGTTGATTTTGATTGATCGAAATCAAATTCTATGCATATCAAACCAGATCAATCGACACTTATGTTTATAATTCGAGTCCTTAAAGAAAAAATTTCAATTTCTATCCCGATTGATATTATCATACATGAAATGGAACTGCAACTATGTATTACCATATATCAAAATAAAAACTAGTTGTCACGTGTTAATATCACTAAATGATGTGGAGAGAGTAAACAATTGCCTCATTTATGTCAGTACGTGTCACTCTTTTGTAAACATTTTTTTAGAGATTTTATGTGTTGGGGTGGATTTAATTAAATTTTGTTTTAGCATTTATCATATTTTTCATGAATTTTAGGAGTTCATATAGTATAATGGAAATATGTAGGTACGTGCCGCTCTTTTTAATTTGTTTTTGGAATCTAAAATAACCATTTTTTTCAATTTCCGATTTTTGATCGGAAAAGAAAGTGTCGTCGTTCTTCAAAAAACGATAGAAAATCGAAAATAGCCTCGCTCTCGTACTCCCTCTTTTCCCTCCATTTTCCGTCACTATAAAAGGGGAGGACCTCCTCCTCTCGTACTCCTCCTATCTTCTGGCTCGCTTTTCTCCTTCGATTTTTCAGATTCTCTCTGCATTTTCCGCAGGTACTCCGTCAAATCTCTCAGCTCGACTCGGCCTTCTCTTCAGCCTTCTTCGGCAGTACGAGCGCGAAGATGATGGCCAACATCACCGTCTGCGCGCGGTTCCGGCCTTTGAGTTCGAAAGAGAGGCGCGATCACGGCGATTCCGTCTGCGTCGAGCGGATCGACGACGAGGCCTTCACTCAAGGTGCTTTGACGAGCCTCATTTCTCTACTACTTCTGCAATTGCACTTGAGAAGAATCCGGTCCGATGAGGTTGTGTGCGTACTGGAAGCAACGGTAGTCGCGGTTGATTAAGTTATTTCTCATCGATTGCGTCGAGTTGTGGCGTTTGTACTTTCGAGCGAGGTTTTTTGAATTCTCCTCTCGTATTGGCTGGGATCGTGGTGGTTTCGATTGATTAAGCTGTGGTTGTCTCGACGTCGATGGTTGTTAGGATGAGAAGGAAGGAGAGATGAAGTTCAGCTTCGACAAGGTGTTCTACGACGACTCGATGCAAGATGATGTCTATTCGTTCCTGGCTCGTCCTATTGTTCGAGGTATATCTAGCATCGCCACGGTACCTGATAGATGTGACGTCAATCATGATGTCAGCTCGTTCGTGTTCATTCGTAGATGTGAAGTTGATTCGCTCCATAGAGCGAGAATCATAGATCACAGCATTAGGTGCTCATGTCGACATGCACATGAGATTAATCGAGTATTTTCATGCAAATCTGCTGCTTTCTCATCCTTTAATTGATGATTGAGATGAATGAATTAATTACATCCAGATCCACTGCTTTCTTCTGTTAGTAGGCGTATTCGTCGCGAGAATGTAATATTAGCACAGCACGCGCTATCTGGTTCACTTCCTGGTTTATTAATATTTTAGTTTGTGTGTTTCTTTTAAATGTAACAGATGTGGTGAATGCAATAAATGGGACGATCATTACCTATGGACAGGTGAGACACTATGCTGCAACAGATGATGCGAGGTTTCTGTTGTCTATTGATTCCTTAACTCTTTACCTTGATGCATCACTTGAACAAAGTAGATTTGTTATGAGGTAGAGTGGCATGATTAGATGCGTGCATGTGTAAATGTGGAGGAGAGGATGCTAATAGGTGGTTTACAAATGAATGGAGTAGAAGTAATCCTATGATTGGTGCCATCATAAGTCTCGAACAACCTCTTTCGGTTCAGAATTCTTTCGAAGTTTTCCAGTTTGACATTTTGTATCGCATCTCCATATAGAGATGCCCTGTCCTTGTTCTAACTAGATGTTACGATCATAGCTCCAATCTTCGCAGAACTAGAACTGCATCTATGATACTTTACACGACTTATTTTCTGGATATGCTAAATAAATTATAACAATCATTTTCTCTTTTCTAACAACAAACTCAATTTATTTCTGGAACAGACTGGAGCTGGAAAGACATATAGCATGGAGGTGATCAGTCTGCCCACCGAACAGCGTTAGTTGATGGCTGTTGATTGATACATACTAGTTCAGTAACAATATTTATGAATCAGGGACCCAGCATCCTCGAATGTGATGATGCCAAGAAAGGTCTCCTTGCAAGAGTGGTTGCTGGAATTTTCAGAGCAATCAGTTCTGCTGATTCAATCAAGTATACAATCAAATTGTCCATGGTGCGCCTACGTGAGCTGCTACTTGGTGCTTCACTTAGTTATTGATGCAATGCTCTAATCTTAACGTTTTCCAACTTTTTCAGGTAGAGATCTACATGGAGAAAGTAAGGTATAGATTTCCATGACTGCATTTGAAGACATTCATGTTGAGATAATGGTTTTCTTTAGTTTAATTATTGCATGCTGTATGTCATTCTCCTGAATCTCATTCAAGAATCCCAGGAAGTTTCATAAATAAAACCTCATGGACATCATTTATTTTCCTTCTTCCAGGGACCTTTTAGATCTTTCAAAGGATAACATACAAATTAAAAAGACCAAATCGCAAGCAATATCCTTACCTGAAGTTACAGAGGTGATTTACCAGCTCAGCGACTGCTTTCAATCCACTAACATGCAGATAGTAGCTAGGTGGTTTAAATCGCTGGTTTTTTATGTGCTGTGGGCCCGAAGAATGCATTTTAAGATGCTTATGTGCCTCACAAACATTCACAAAATGTTTCTGAGAAAAAGATGTTATCTTGGTCTTTAGACTCCAATGGTGTTTCCGACTATACCACAAGTGGAATGACTAGAAATTAGTTTTCTGCTCGACTAACATAAATCTACCTATCCTTTGTTGTATACGCAAAACTGGATAGCTTATTGGGTTAAAACCATCTACACTTACATATTATCTTATGCTTTCTTTCTGTGGGACCCCCTTGATGTTTTCTCCCTTCCCTCCAGATATCTCTATCAGACATTGCTGAAGCGTTACAAAGTTTATCTGTAAGATACAAGCTCCTTTTCATTTGACTGTATTCCAATCTTCCCTGGGTTGATCTTCTAGTTCCATCCTCTGAACTCCAGAGTGGAATATGCAACAGAGCAGTTGGAGAGACCCGTATCCTTTCTCCCTTCTGTTTTGGCTTGTACTTGTTCTTCATCTTCAATAGCCATATCAGTACTTTCTTAAAAATATCTGCCACCTTCCCTAATTATTCATCAAGTTTCAAACTTAAGCTGAAACAGAAATGAACGTGAGCAGCAGCAGAAGCCATTGTATTTACATATTCTCAGTGCACCAAGAATCAACCATACAGAAGAGGTATGGTTGGTCTCTTATGGGATTGCAATTTATCGGCAATTTTTTTCGTTTCTCATATAAAATTTCGTGTCTTGAGCATGGCCAGAACATTTGGAAAGCTAATTCTTGTGGACCTGGCTGGCTCTGAGAAAGTTGAGAAAACAGGAGCAGAAGGCAGGGTTCTTGAAGAAGCTAAAACCATCAATAAGTCCCTGTCAGAACTTGGAAATGTAGTACATGCCTTGACATGTGGTCCAAACGGAAAAGGAAACCATATTCCTTATCGGAACTCCAAACTTACTCGAATATTGCAAGATTCTCTTGTGAGACTGCCGCATATTAGCCCTTCCATTATCCTGCTATCATGTTATGCAGAACATAAACAATGCGGTCGTCTCACAGGGAGGGAACTCTCAAATGGCATTACTATGTTGCTGTTCACCCAGTCCTTCAAATGCTTCAGAAACTCTGTCAACCCTCAGGTTTGGTGCCAGGTATGTAAGTTGAAAGTCAAACTAATCTAGGGCAGGGTATGTTCTTATTCTGATGTCAATGTTCATTAGGAATACAATGAGAAAAGAAAATGTTTCAGAAAAATCACCTATGAGCTCCCCAGGCATATCGACCACGAAGCAACCTACCCATGAGTAGATAAGTTCTTTTTTGATCAACTAATTGCAACAGACATTAACACAATATCTACGAGATAGAGAATTTGCACCTTGAGCTTTTTAAGTTCTGATTCATCAACTATATATCCTGCCTTGGTTAATGTGTGCCGTGCGGTTGGGGATGCCGCGCGTGCTTTCTAATTCCAATTTCTCTATCATTTCTTCAGGGCAAAGCATATAAAAGCATCACCACGTGTCCACAGTACCAAAGATAAACATGCTAAGACACTGAGGACATCCTTCCCATCCAAAGATGAATCGTGTGACAAAGTTACAGATAAGGTTAAGGTTTACCAGACTTCTCATAAAAATCAATTGACCAATCTATTTCACTCTCTCACATTTGGCATTTACAGTCAAGGGAAAGCATGGATGCGGAAGATGTCAAGTCGCTTCAGCATTTACAGGCGGTTGCCTGAGTCGCGCGGGCCCCGGGTCGAGCGACCCTCGCCGAGGGTCGCCCGAGGTCGGGCAACCTCCGGCGGCCCTCGACCGGGTCGCGCAACCCTCGCCGGAGGTTGCCCGACCTCGGGCGACCTCCAGCCGACGGCCGCCGGCGCAGATCTGGCTCGCCGGCGGCCATCACTCTTCGTCGGTCCGGCGAAGGGGGCCGCTCCTTTTTCAATTAAAAATAAATAAATACAAAGGGGCAATAACGGAAATATGAAAAATCAATGAGGGTAATTTAGGAAAAAAAAAAAGGTTTTCAGCATTCCCAAGGGCCGGCTTTCATTTGAAAGCTCCTTGAGGTTGGTTGCCAAACATCCATATTTGGGCTGAAGGGGCTTTGAAGGCCGAATGGGCTTTCTAAATGCCCATCCAAACGCACCCTTAGCATTCCAAAAATGCTGAAAGCCCAAAGCAAGTAAAAGATCTACTTGCTTTGGGCTTTCAACATTCCAAATGCAAGTATTTGGCCAATGAGGCCTCAAAAAGCTAAACCAAAATTTTAAGATATTTCCCAAGGGACTTTGGTCTGTGTTTGGTTCAGCATTTGCAATGGGCTTTGAGTCCAATGCTAATGCTAAAAGCCTAAAGCTACTTGGGAAAAATGCAATTGTGTTTGGTAAAAAAAATTTGCAAATGGACTTTGAATTGAATGTGCGTTTGGTAAATAAGACTTTGGCAAGGGGCTTTGATGGGTATATATATATGTCTTTTTTCTTTTCTTTTCTTTTCTTTTTTTTTTTGAAAATTCAGCTAAGCCATTCGTCGGACCGGCGAAGGCCGCGCCGCCGGCGAGCGATCCGGCGCCGTGGGTCGTCGGATGAGGTCGCCCGAGGTCGGGCGACCTCCGGCGAGGGTCGCACAACCCTCGGCGAGGGTCGCGCGACCCGCCCGAGGGGACACCGGAGGTCGCCCAACCTCAGCGACTGGGTTGCTCGACCTGGGGCCGCGCGACCAGGCGACCACCGCTTGGGTCTCACGGCCGCAGTGCCCCTCGCCTGGGTCTCGCGAGGGTCACACGACCCGACGCCATCGC
Source organism: Eucalyptus cloeziana (assembly GCA_014182715.1). Classification (NCBI taxonomy): domain Eukaryota; kingdom Viridiplantae; phylum Streptophyta; class Magnoliopsida; order Myrtales; family Myrtaceae; genus Eucalyptus; species Eucalyptus cloeziana. Next base: position 20,943,608 of record CM024644.1, on the reverse strand, counting down.
GCGACCCAAGCGAGAGCTACCCGTGGCCGCGAGACCTAGGTAGCGGTCGCCCGGGTCGCGCGGCCCGGGTCGAGCGACCCTCGCCGAGGGTCGCTCGACCTTGGGCGATCTCGGCGACCCTCGGCCGGGTCGCGCGACGGCCTGGTCGCGCGACCGCCGGAGGTCGCCCACCTCGGGCGACCCAGCCCGACGGCCGCCGGTGCCGATCCGGCTCGGGCGGCCGTCGCCCTTCGTCGGTCCGGTGAAGGGCTATGCATTTTTCAATTAAAAAATAAATAAATACAAGGGCAATAACGAAAATATAAAAAATTAATGAGGGCAATTTAAGAAAAGAAAAAATGTTTTCAGCATTTCCAAGGGCTAGCTTTCATTTGAAAGCTCCTTCAGATTGGTTGCCAAACACCTACATTTTGACTGAAGGGGCTTTGAGGGCTGAATGGGCTTTCTAAATGCCCATCCAAACGCACCCATTATAGGCTGAAAGCCCTTTAGGAATGCTGAACCAAACGGGACCTATGTATGATATGTTTGGAAGAGAAGAATATGAGGAGAGGAATATACATTTCATGTATGCATTGCAAATGACTATTAAGGCATAAAAATGTATTTTTGTCTCACTTTTTTCTTTTGAAAAACTCTCTTTTACCTTTAACCGTCAAAAAAAAAAAAATTGAAACAATCATAAAATGGGAGAAAACTAAATCAACTAGATTTCTAAAAACAATTATTAAAAAATTAATAATAACAATTTTTCTTTGATTATAATTAGCTTTTTTTAATTATATGATTATTTATCTTGTTTAGATATTCTAATAAAAAAAAGTTATATCCAATCAAATTCGGCCAATGAGTAAAAATACACAAATAAAATTATTAATTTTTGAAAACCATGGCATGCGATCACTCGATGGCTTAGTGGCGTTGTGCTCCTGATTAAGAAGCGAGCTCGACTGGATTGGGGCCCGATGGACTGAGCCACAATCATCTACATTTCCTAGTTGTACAACTTTACAAGCGTATGTCAAAAGAGAAATCTCATCCTCCTGAATATATGTGAACTTTAGCCAAACAAGTCTATCGCAAAATTATCTTCTCATATAAACCGAATGTCACAATTTGCTTTTATTTGACAACATGAGTTGTCATCATTTTACAGCACCTGTCGATTGCCAGAGTTAGATGTACCATGAGCCAGTGTTAGATGTACTATGAATTTACGCCGGGTATGAATTTATGACTCAAGCCTAGTTTTAGGAGGGACACAAAAGCTTGCTTTGGACAACATCTCTAAAATTAAAAGGTCCCATAGAACAAGATTGTGTTGTATATCTTTTTATTATCCTCGTTAAACTAAAGTAAATATCACAAAACGAAATGAGAGCAGGATTGCATTTGATCATGCAGTTCCAAACTCCCAGATTCCTAACCCAGCGAACGTGTTGTGCCCAAAAACACCAAAAAGAGAACCGAGGATCAGCTAAGGAAATGATGAAAGTCCATGTAGCAAAAAACTCTATACTAGATAAGTGCGGACATAACATTATATTCTCCCAACCAACAACCCGAAATATTATCCACCGCTATTTGTTTGGACAAATTGAAAGCATCAATTATTTTTCTTTTGTAATTATCGACAGCCTCCCCAACACTAGAGCGACCAGCAGTGGCGCTCTCCTGTAAGAATACTACTAACCATTAGACAGTGTCCTCGTTTTCTTCATTCCTAATTCAGTTGCAAGGGGACAAAATGCCTTACTTAGGACAGGGTAAACGCTCCTAACATAAATCCCATGAGAGTTGTCAGATAATATATAATATTTTATTAGGATTTATGTTTGCTATGATTTACTGTTCACTCTTGGCCTATATTATATATCCCTACTCCACAATCACAATCTTTTTCATTTCTCTCCTCCTCTCACTATCTCAACTACAATATGAAATTCATTAGGCTCTGCCTCACGAGATGTGGATACAAGAACACCCTCATTACTAGAGCCACCCAACATCGTGTCATATCAAGAAGGCTAGACGTGAAGGAACAATTTGAGTGTCACATATTCACAGAATAACAGTCAGGAAAGTGCATGAAAAATGTTAGAATTTCCAAGCTCCAAGAGCAAAATGCGCGATAACCATGCAATTCATATGAAGACAAAAGAAACCGAATATAAACATATGTATGTATATATTAGCCTCATATTCTGACCAGACTAAGATGATAAGCAATGGTTCTGCGGGAAATTGGCCAAAAAATAGTCAAGCTCAAACACAGTTTTCATACTTTAAGTGAACGATAGCCTCCTAGCCTATTTGATACCTTTAAGTTTTAACAGAATTGAGCCTTCAAATTTGACCAGGCAGTGGTTGATCTAGACATTCTTTTCTCACTTATTTCTCTTCTTTTCTTCAGCCTCTGCTACTTTCTTTTGCTCATCTTTGTAGCCCGACTCCGCTTCTTCAGACTGGACCAGCAAGACCTCCCAATCAGACAGAAGCTTGTCCTTCTTAGACTTCACTTGCTCCTCTTCCTTGATGAGGTCATCCATTAACTGCTTATTCAAGATGTGAGTCTCGTGGCACTTCTTCATAGCAGAGAACCTTTGATCCTTTAGTAGTTTATGCAGCTCCAACTCCGCATTGTCCTGCTCAAATGTTAAGAAGTCGGAAGTGAAATCATTGAAATTGGCCTGAAATGTTTTAATTGCTAATTGTTGCTCCGACATTAATCCAGTCTTGGCTGAGTTTAAGATAGTGCCTCAGATAGCCACTCTCTCATATTGGATTTAAAGAGATCCGAAAGGCGATTCTTCAAAGACAGATTAGCCTTATCAACTTCTTCTAAGCTAGGCATTTCACCCTTCAAAGCACCATCATGGTGGCTTTAAGTTGATCCTACATTAACATCATTAGTCTCAGCAGCATTGACGAATTCCTTCAGACCAGTAAAATAGGAGTCAAACTTATCAGTAGGTCTAGCTGACTGAAGATTCACTGGAGGAGTAACTTTTGAGACACGAACTTTGGCTTTAATCGTCAAAGAGTCATTTGCCATGTATCCCCTAGTATGATTGTGAAGCTCCCTCAATGTAATGAACCTTTCAAAACCCCGTTCACTCTCTCTGGCATTGAACTTGTGTTTCATCCCTGCAGAATTCAGAAGACACTGATGAAAACTTGTTTACAACACCAGAGCATGATAAGTGGAAGAAACATTAGACCAGGAACTAGAATGTCATATTGTCCAGAAGAAGTGAACACCTCCACATGATCAGCTTCAGCAATTAAATTTGTGAAAAAAGGTCAATAAATTGACGATGCACTAGATCACCAGATGTAATAATCTTAAATTTATGTCGAGGATCATATAGGTGCAGTCAAGCCCCAACTTGTCCATCCTCTGGACCAGTTGCTTACAAACTTAGCTAAATTCCTTAATCAGTACCCTTGGGATCATTGTGTGCGCATGCTAGAAGCTTACCCGCCTTTGAGAGGTTTATCAAAGGAAATACAGAAAACATATTCTCTCAACTCAATATATCTCTTTCTATTTCTTCTCACTTATTCTTTTCTCATCTAGGCTCATACTTTTTTCTTTTTTTTTCAAGTGGTGACACCGATTTCTCAAGATCAAGATGCATGGTCACTCAGGGAGAATTCTATCATACACTTTAGATCAAAAGCAAAAGATTCCAACGAAAATCAATCCAATTTAAGAACAAACCTGCTGTAATAGAGTGAACATTATTGATTTGATCGATCACACTGAAGCTGAACTTGGCTTTTCTGGTCCACCCGTCTGGAAACGTTGCAGAATCAGGGATTTGGAGGTACAGCGACCAATAGGCCGAGTGTTTCCCCTTGGGGTATGCTACAATTATCCTGAACAAGAGGGATCGGATGACGCAAGAATCACTTGGCAACACGACGACATGCGATCATCGAGAAACAACTGCATTTATAGAAAAATGAGAATAATAAAAGAAATAGAAAAGACATTGAAGTACCATTTACAACCAGAAACTGTGAATGCTTCAGAGTAAAGCTTCTCCACACTCTGCCATGCGAAGTTGCTGATTATCCACGTGAATTCTCCTGGATTGACGTCATTTTGCACGTCAGCGATATCCATTTTTATTTTCTTATTTGGCTGCTGTTTCTGCATAATCATCTTTCGTAAATATGAGTGATCTTTCTTCTCAGACGACACTCAGATTGCTAAGGAGGAGGAGGAGGAGGAGAGTAATCCACCAAGAAAACAGAGAATTGAGTCAAAAGAAACGTCAAAGATAAAAATAACAATTTGAAATGTGATCTACATGGAAATTGAATAAAAACAAATCAGAAAAAGAATCGCCAAATGATCAGCTCTGATTGATATGTTTTTTCCAAGTTGATTCGTCGAAGATTCTGCACTATAACATGCCCTTTTTTATTCCCCATACGTCACTTCAGTATCTTTCATTACAGGAAGTGGAAAAATTAAGAGGTACCCCCCCACAGGAGTACTTGTGTGGAAAGTTGTTACTTTTCGACTACAAGGCGATGGTATGTTGGAAGTGCCGTTATTGTACAGGAGGTATGATGGAAAAGCAAAATGACAAAAGAAATAAGCACGTTCTAACCCTAAAAGTTATCATAAAAGTATATTTGAATCGTAAAATTTAAAAAAAAAAAAAGAATTGCAATCAAGTCCTAAAATTTGTTAAGAATGTGCTATCGTTATCCTAACTCAATCAATTATCAATCCAATTTAGTAATCTATGAATCAAAAAGAAGATTTTCCAAGATGGAGGCTATTCTATGATATATTGCCAAGAAAAATAGAAATTCCCATGTTAATAAGCAGCTTTTTTTCAGTATTATTTATACCATCAGCAAGACATTATACAAAGTAACCAATGAGATACATCTAACCTAAATGCAATAAACGAATCTTAATCAAAAAATTGGAATGAAAATGGGATAACTTTGTCACTTAATTATGGGGTAAGCATTACCGCCTTACTAAAATCAATTGATCAAATGACTTCGAAACCCATTAAAATAAGAGAGCATATACAATAATTTGATTAGATGAATCCGACACCAATGAAACAGAGCACTCTATTCTGAAGTTCCAAAACACTAACACCTATAGAAACAAATCACACTGTTCCCAAGTTCCAAGAGCAAAAAATTTCCAACCACCACGCATTTCATCTAAAGATAATTAGAATCTGACTATGAATGCAGATATTTTGCCTAATATTCTGTCCGAATTAACATAGTCTGGCGATAATTTTGCCAGAAAATAGTTTTTTGTACCTCAAAACGAATGACCACTGAAGTTTTTAACAAAATAAAGCTTTCAAATCGGACCGAGCAGTGGTTGATCCGGACATTCTTTCCTCGGCTACTCTCTTCTTTTCCTCAGCCTCCGTTACCAACTTCCGCTCCTTCTCATAGCCCGATTTTGCTTCATCCAACTCGACCAACAAAATCCCCTGAGTCCGAGAGGAGCTTGTCCTCCCTACACCTTACTTTCTCCATCTTTCGTGTGAGCTCTCTCTCTCTCTCTTCCTTGGTGATATACTCCATCAACCACTTATACAAGATGGGAGTTTCGCCGCCCTAGTTTTAAATCCTCTTAATATGAATTAACGGATTTAATCCCTCAGAAAGAGCCGAGCCATGGCTGTTAAAGAAAACTCTTCCCTATCAAGGGTTTCCAAATAATAAAAAATGTCTTGTGTGAGAATTCCTTGTCTCATTCTTCACTCATTCTTCAAAACTCGAAAAACGTGGGGGTTTCAATATTAATTGCCCAGGATTATCTTTCCAACTATCTATTTCTCCTAGTTTTACAATTCTACAAGCATATGTTACAAGAAAGTTGTTATCTTCCTTAGAAGTCCTCCTCATAATAGAAGTTCATTCAAAATAGACTCCATGTTGTCATTGGTCTGCATCACTGGTCGAATGCCACTGTTATGGGTACTATGATTTTACATTGGATATGACTATGGTTTGAGTCTATTCCTAGCTTGGACACAAAGGTTTACTTTGGCCAAGACCTCTAAGAATAAGAGGCCCCATAGAACAAGATTGTGTTTTATGTCATTTATTATTCTCGTTAAACAAAGTGAACATCGCCCAATGAAATGAGAGCCCAAGTGCATTTGATTATATGCAGTTCTAAACTCGAAAGTTCCTAACCCAACAATTGTTTTGTGCCCAAAAACAGCAACAAGAAAAAACATGGAAGCCCCTTTTCCAGAGAACTGTGGATATAGCGTTATGTTCTGTACCTCACAACCAAAACTAAAAAAATTTTCATTACTGTTCGTTTGGAGAAATTGAAAGCGTCAATTGTTTCTCTTCTATAATTGCCGATAGCGTCCCCAACACTGTTTGTGGCTCTTTCCTTGTATGAACACTCGTAATTACCAGTTTCAAACTCAATTGAAAGGGGACAATCCCTTACTTAGGACAGGGTAAACCCTCCTAACACAAATCCTCGAGACTATAATTAAAATCCATAGGCTCTGCCTCATGAGAAGTGTATAAGAACATCCTTATCGCTAGAGGCACCCAATGCAGAGTCATATCAAGAAGGTTTTATGTGAAGGAACAAAGCGATTATCCACATAACCAACGGAACGATAACAACGCAATTCATATTAAGACATTAAGAACTGACTATATATATGCTAACTAAACGAGCAAGATAGGAGATCAACCACATAACCCACTCTAAGCAGTTGTTTTGCTGAAAATTGGCCAACAAAAAGTCAAGCTAAAATGCAGTTTCCATACTTAAAGTGACCAAACTGCTCATAGCCTATTTGTAATCTTAAAGTTTTAAGAGAATTGGGCCTTCAAATTTGACCAAGCAGTGGTTGATCTAGACATTCTTTCTTCTCCTATTCTCTTCTTTTCCGCAGCCTCTGCTACTTTCTTCTGCTCATCTTTGTAGACCAACTTCGCTTCTTCAGACTCGACCAGCAAAATCTCCCAGTCTGAGAGAAGCTTGTCCTTCCTAGACTTCACTTCCCCTGTCTTTCTCTTGAGCTCTTTCTCTTCCTTGATGAGGTCATCCATTAACTGCTTCTACAAGATGTGAGTCTCCTGGCTCTTCTTCATAGCAGAGAACCTTTGATCCTTTTGAAGTTTATGCAGCTCAAACTCAGCATTGTCCTGCTCAAATGCTAAGAAGTCGGATGATTGTCCTGAAATGTGTCAATTGCTATCTTTTGCTCTAATGATAATCCCATTCTGGCCAAACTTAAAGTCGTTAGTGCCTCAGATAGCCTCTCTTTCATATTCAAGTTAAAGAGATCAGAAAGGCATTCCTTCAACGACTGCTTAGCCTTCTCAATTTCTTCTAAGCTAGGAATTTCAGCCGTCAAAGCACCATCTTGGTTTGCACGAACTTGCTCCTACTCTAACGCCGTGAGTCTCAGCACCATTGACAAATTCATGCAGACCAGTAAAATAGGAGTCAAACTTATCAGTTGGTCTAGCTGGCTGAATGTTCACCGGAGGAGTAACTTTCAAGATGCAAACTTTGGCTTCAATCACCAAAGTGTCATTTGCTAGGTATCCTCCAGTACAGTTATGAAATTTGATCAATGGAATGAAACTTGTGAAACATGCTATGTATAAGAAACATTGGAGACCGTCAAGAACTAGAATTTTGTATTGTTCGTCTAGCAAAATATTAGCAACAGAAGAAGCAAACACCTCCCCATGATCAGCTTAAGCAACCAAATTCATACAAAAATGAAACTGACAATGCACAACAGTTTTAAGACATCTGGACGTAACTATCCTAGAAGCTTAATTGTGGCTCCTTCCTTTTTTGTGGACCAACATATGGATCATATTAGATGCAGTCAAATCTCAACTCCTCCATCTACTGGACCAGTGGCTTACAAACTTAACTTGCTAAATTCCTTAATCAGTAAGAACCGCCTTTGGGAGGTCTAGCTAATGAGATACAGAAAAACTATTTTCTCCCTCAGCTCCATTTTTGCACTTCTTCTCGCCTATTCTTTTATCATCTAAAACTCTTCCACAAATTCATGTCATAACACCGAATTCTTTTAAAATCTAAATGTGCACAATCAATCAGAGAGAAACCTATCAGACACTTACATTAAAAAGAAGAGATTCCAAAAAAAAAAAAAAAAAATCAATTGAATTCAAGAACAAACCTCTTCTAATAGAGCGAACATCATTGATTTGATCAATCACACACAAGCTGAACTTGGCAGCTCTGGTCCACCCGCATGGCAACGTCGCAGAATCAGGGACACCGAGAAAAAGTGACAAATGGTCCAAGCCATTCCCTTTGGGGCATACCAGAATTCTCCTGCTCAAAAAGTATCGGAAGACGCAAGAATCACTTGAAACAACGCAAAAACAGAAAAATAAAAAGTAAAAAGTAAAAAAATTGAAATACCATTTACAACCAGAAACTGTGAATGCTTCAGAGTAAAGCATTTTCGCATCCTGCTCAGTGAAGTAGCTGATTTTCCACGTGAATTCTCCCCGATTAACATCATTTTGCGCATCCATTTTTTTCATTGGACTGCTACTTCTGCACGATCAACTTTCGCAAACAACACGGACGTTACTTCTTAGACGACCCTCAAATTGCGAAGGAGGAGAAGGAGGGAGCTTCTTACATTACAGGAGTTGGGATTTATGCGGTACTCCACATGAGTACCTGTGTCGAACGTTGTTGAGTCTTGGACTTCAAGGTGACAGTATGTCGCAGGTCTCAGGCTTTACTAGAAGAAAACCCTTCTTCACTAGAAAAACGTAAAGTTTTTTTTTTTTTTTTTCTTCACTAGAAAAACGTGGGAGTCGAAACCCCCCTGAAATGAAATCTTAAAGTCCCCTAAAAAGAAGAAAAATAAAAAGAAGAAAAATCGGGAGTGGTTTACTCAGCTTCAGAGGAAAAAGGCGTATCATTAGCACGTTTCGTTGGCATATCAAAAGCCAATGATTTTTATTTGATGAAAAATCTAACGCTACACTTTAATACGATTCCAAAAAAAATCAAGATAAGATTATTGTGGAAAAATTAATTGTATGATATCTGTATAGTTTTAGGGAAAAGTATAACAAAAATTATAAACCTATTATATTGGTATCAATATATTTTTAAACTTTCAATTTAGCTAAATTAATCCTAAATATTTTCATATTGTTGCAAATAAAGTCCATCGGCCAATTTAAGCTAAAAATTGCTAGCTTGAATGCCGACTATCTTACATGGGACAGCTAGTGTTGCAATGGACACTTTATTTAATTTTTAATAATTTTTTCGAATTTTTTATTATTTTATTATTTTCTTTCCCCTTTTCTTTTTCTTCTTTTTGTTCCTTTTTTTTTCTTTTCCTTTCTCTTCTTTCTTTTTTCCTTATTTCCCTCCGCCAATTGCCAGCTTCGGTGATGGCCATGGAGGTCGCTGTTTGCCGATGATGGCATGGGCAAGGTGACCGAAGGAAAGAGAGAGAGAGAGAGAGAGAGAGAGAGAGAGAGAGAGAGAGAGAGAGAGAGAGAGAGAGAGAGAGAGAGAGAGAGAGAGAGAGAGAGAGAGAGAGAGAGAGGGGAAGAAAAGGGGAAAAAAAAAGGAAAAAACAATCATTAATATAAATAAAATTTAAAAATATCCACAATGCTAGAATTGCCACACAAGATGACCAGCTAGATCTACGTATCAATAAATTGATTAAACCTAATTGAATCAAAAATTTAGGATTAAACTGGTATTAAATAATGAGTTTAGATTTTTTTTGATATTTTTTCCTATATTTTTGTATGTATCAATGAAAAAGATTATGATTAAATTGGTCTAATTGATGAGAGATATAGAAAATCAATGGAAATAATGTAATTATCTCTAATATAGGGATATTTCCTTGTTATCGCTAACAAAATTAGCAAGTGTGGATCGAGACTAATTGTACCCGAATCAATTTCGAATCAACCTTGAGACACGACTTATTGTCATATGCGAGTCCAACCCACCAAACAATGCAATTGACCCCTATAGCCCATTCAAAATAACGGGTTGGTGGAGTTGAAATGAATTGCATATGACTCATTTAGACACGATTAACTAAAATAATATTCCTTCACACTCTTCACAATTAAAATTTTAAAACGATGAATTCCATTGGCTATTTCCACGGTTTTTTTAATTTGATATGATGATAATTTATTGATGGATTATTGCAATATGCAAATAGATTCTGTGAAAATTTGTTATTTTGTGTCATGTTGGTGGGTTGATTTCATGTGAGTGAGTTAATCTCATGTCATGATAGGTCATATACTTGTGTTGACGCATCAACCTGATATTTAATCATGCAACATGAGTTAGTGTTGTGTCAACTAGTTAATCTTTTGATCAAGTTTGTGTCAAAGAGATCGAGACAATAATTGTATTTGAGTTTTACTATCTTTGCAGTATACCCTTATGTCGACACAACACAAATTGTATTTTAGTATAAATTTTGGACGAACCTTGAATTTCCAGCTTAGATCTGGAAGTTACGGCATTAGTGGATTTATTTTTTGTTTTACTTTTCATTTATTTTATTGTTTCGAAATTCTGGAAAAAGTTAATTAGGCGAAAAATTATTTTGGCCTCAATTGCTTATTTAATTATGAATGCTTTTAGCCATAAAAATCTAAGTGTTGGATTTTGATGCAGGTTTACTAGTTAATAATGATTTTTGAATGTCGACAGATAGCTAAATTTAGGCTATGCCCTTTTGAGTTGACTAGTGCGATTGTGATTTGTTTTTTATCTGTGAAACAAATTGTGGGCCAAAATTTTTATTTTTAGTTATTCTTTTTGGTTCGATCCCTTTTTGTGAACTTGCCCATTTTTCTTGGGAAGTTTAGTGGTCGCATTTATCCTTGGCGTTAAATGCAATGAATGTCGACGCTTTATCTGTGAAATGCATTTAGTTAATCTTAGTGGTTTCCCTTGGCCGAAACGCATCTAATGTTGCCGATATGCAATGATATAAATTTAACAACATTTTCGAAAATATTTTTGTACTGACAACTAAATTAGTGTAATCTTAAATTTTGTCACCACAGTAATTCTTGATGGATTTTAAAAACTCTAATCCTATAACCGACTCCCTTTTTATTAGAAATATAGATGTGTGTGTATCTATATTGATAGCAACTTTGTGTTGGTTTTTTTGGTTTTAGCCTATGTCCTTTGGTATATGACGGCCATGTCATTTTCCCTAATCTTGTAAAATTCGGGATGCAACAAAAACACCATGGTCTTTAGTGAAGTTAGAATAAATACAATTGTTAATAATATTATGTTTGAAACCATTTGATAATATAATTGAGTCATATTTTTCATGCCACTACTTAGATGCTTGCTTAAGCTCATAAAGAGATTTGACCAATTTACATATTTTCCTTTCATTTGCAAGAAGAACAAAACACTTTGATTGTTCAATGTAAATTTTCTCATTTAAATCTCCTTTTAAAAATGAAGTTTTGGCATCAATTTGATGAACACAAAGATTATAATTGGATGCTAAAAAAAAAAAACAACAAATCGAATAGATGTTATACATGCTACAAGAGCATATGTATCAAAATAATCTATATTTTCTTTTTGTTTATACCCTTTGGCCACATTTAGCCTTCAATCAGAATTATCACGTGGACATGTCTTTTCCTCAATTTGAAGATGTTTCAAACTTCCATCCAAAGTGATGTCCTTTGACATGTGCAGCATCCTTTCCCAATTATTCCAACTTTGAGGCAATTTTACAATAACTATTTCAACTTGAAAGGATTCTGAAATGTCAATCTTGAGGGCTCAAATGTCATTGACAAGCACCAGCAATTCATGGACTTGTTCCAACAAGGGTTTAGTATCAACATATACCCATTGGTACCTGGCTTATCTATCTTGTATTTGAATTTGAGTGCATTCCAAATGTCTTTGACAGATTTTATCTCGGTGAATGGCTTTGGATCCTCTATAGGCATCAAATTAGGATCCATAATGTAAGAAATCTTCAAGGCGGTGAGAAAAAACATTATCTTGTCTCTCCAACAAGCAAAGTCGTTACCATCAACACGGGCCATTGTAATCAAGTCTTGATTTATAACTTTGATGGACTTTGACTGCAAAATCCGGATTTCACAATTTATTGCGATATCCAGATTTCACACTAACTCTATCATTGAACAAATAATTCCTTAAAATTGTTGGTAAGAAAGAGGGTTGGGAAGATTGGAATTACACTTGAAGCATGAATATACTATCTTTGAGGAATTATTTGTTGCACAGTGTTGTTGATGGTTATTAGCAAAAAATCATCCAAGATACAGCAAAATCTCAAACAAAACCAAATAACAACGCTAGTATTTCCCCAAAAACTCTCAAAAGAGAAATGATTGAAAATAATGATTGTACTCTTTTAAGAAAGAGGAAAATTGAGAAGTAAAATATTGAGAGGAAAACGACGAATTTATAGCAGCGTTTTAAAAAAGATACAACATTTCCTCTAAAATGTTCTGATTATTATAAAGGATCCCTTTTTATGTGAACAAACATACTATTTCAAAAGGCAAAGTGTAAATTTGGACAAAAAGAAATAATCATTTTTATTTTTTGTTTGGAATTTTATAACTTTTGGAAAAATACATCCTTTCAAAGGTTATAAGACGCCTAAGAACTTATAAATTCAAAAAAAAAAATTAAAAATTACAACCGTTGACTTGTGGAAATTCTTGTCCATAATCACTCATATATTTTCATTGTGGGACGAGGTACCTGTTTTACAAACAAACTACCAACACATTTTCAACCAAATCCCAATATTTTTGCAAATTTTCTAATCAAATTCCATCGGTTTCAAATCCAGACAAATTCAGCCGGCATGGTAAAATTTCCTCTCATGTCCACATAATTGTTCGATGACCTCGTCAACTAGATTTAGTCGGATTCAATGTTGAAGAGACTTGATTGAACAAATAAAAAAGTATAGGGACTTGATTATAAAAAAAACGTGAAAATACAGAGGCAAAAATTAGAATTTTTCTGATTGTATCTTCAATGGACACGAATGGAGTATTAAATTGGTTTATTTCTATTTGATAATAAATAAATCCTGTTGCCATCGATCAATTTCAGTATATTTTATATTTAAAAAAAGGTGGGACTTTCTAGTGCAACATTTGCTAGCTATGGCCCGTTATCCTAACTCAGTCAATTATCAAATCAAATCTAGTAATCTATTAATATAAAAGAAAATTTTCCCCGAAGATGGAGGCCCTTTAAACTTTTTCAGTATTATTTATTGCCAATAAATTACAAAATAAGGTAACCAAATAAGATACATCTAACCTAAATGCAACAAAGCAAAAAGGTATTGGATTTTTTGCACTTTAATCAATAAATTATAATGAAAATGGGAGAACTTTTCATCTAATTATCGGTTAATATCATGAAAAATCCCAAACTAATATATTTTTGACAAATTTATCCAAAAATTTTCTCATCAAAAATCCTAAACTAGTACATCCGTTAATTTTACTGGCAAATTGTTAAGTTAAATGAGACAAGATAGTTGATATGTGTACCGGTTTTGAGTTTTACCCTCAACTTGTCACGGGTGTACCAACGTATGGTTGGTATATTAATCCAATTTAACATAAACTAATGGAGCTAAATTTGTCACATATGTATTAGTTTGGTTTTTTTTTTTTTTTTTTTGTCAAAAAATTAGTTTCAAAAAATTTGTCTCAGATGTATCACTTTGGGATTTTTCGTAGTATTAGCCCTTTATTAATGGGATATATATCCAATTAAATCATCTTTTAGCAAATACATATGTAAATATTACCACTTTACTACAATTAGTTGATCAAATGAGTTTGAAACCCATTAAAATAAGAGGAGCATATATGATAATTTGATTAGATGAATCTGACCCCAATGATGAAGTTCCATAACGTTAACACCCAAAGAAATAGAGCACCATGTTCCCAAGTTCCTAAACATTAATACCTAAAGAAATAGAGCACTCTGTTCACAAGTTACAAGAGCAAGATATTTGCACGGACCCCGCAATTCATCTAAAGATAATTAGAAACTGACTAACGAAGCAGATATTTGGCCTAATATCCTATTCAAATTAACATAATCCAGTAATAATTTTGTCAGAACACAGTTTCATATACTTGAAAACGAATGACCACTAAAATTTTTTAACAAAATAGAGCCCTCAAGTCAGACCGAGCTGTGGTTGGTCTGGACATTCTTTTCTCGGCTATTCTCATCTTTTGTTCAGCCTTTGATACTATCTTCTGCTCCATGTAATAGACTAGCTTTACTTCTTCCAACTCGACCGACAAAATCTCCCAATCCGAGAGGAGCTTGTCCTTCCTACAGTTCGCTTTCACCATCTTTGTTGTGAGCTCTCTCTCTCTCTCTCTCTCTCTCTCTCTCTCTCTCTCTCTCTCTCTCGGTGATGTCCTCCATCAACTGCTTACACAAGATGGGAGTTTCGCTACCCTACTTTTAAATCCTCTTATATGAATCAATGGATTTGATCTCTCCCAAAGAGTCTTGCCATGGCTGTTAAAGAAAATTCTTACCTGTCAAGAGCTTCCAAATAATCACAAAACACCTGTTTCAGAATTCCTTGTATCTTTCTTTTCTCACTCTTCAAAACTCGTAAGATATTACGGTTTCATTTTAATTGCCCAGGATCATCATTCAAACAATCTAGTTTTCTTAGTTGTACAATTTTACAATTTTATGTTATAAGAAAGTTCTCATCCTCCTCAAAAGTCTTCATAATAAAAGTTCATTCAAATAGACTCCATATCGTCATCAATTTGCGGCCCTCATTGAATGCCGCTGTTATGGTTACTACGGTTTTGCATTGGGTATAAATTTATGACTCTAAGTCTATTTCTAGCTTGGACACAAAAGTTTACTTTGGACAAAACCTCTAAAAGGCCCCATAGTTAAAGATTGTGTTTTAGGTCCTTCATTTTCCTCGTTAAACAAAGTAAATATCATAAAACGAATTAAGAACCCGATTGCATTTGATTATGCAATTCCATACTCCAAAGTTCCCAACCCAACGATTGTGTTCTGCCGAAAAACACGAAGGAGAAAAACCACATGGATCAATTAGGGACTTGATGAAAAGCCAAGGAGCAAAAGCCCTTCCCCAGAGAACTACGAATATATCATTATGTTATGTACCCCACAACCAAACCCGTTGGGTCATCTTGATTCCTAATCCAAATAAGACTGGATATGATATGATATGAAATAGAGATTTTGTTATATCTTATCTATTGTTTAGTAAATTACAGTAATAAAATCGAATATATTCACATTATATTATTTACATTGTTTGGTGTAAACGGCAAATTACTGTAAATGAATGTAAAAGTTCATAAATAGAAACAGTAAAAATCTCTTACGACATTCTTACCTACTTTATTTATTTGTTTTTTAGAATTTTTCTATTTTTTTATTTTGTTTTTCTTTTTTGCCCTTTCAAAATCCTATTAAATAGTAAACTATACTAATATACCTAAAATGCTAAAATACCTAAAATATATAATAAATTTTTATATACTTAATTTATTTTATAATATAGAATTAAATTCGACTATATAAATAAAAATAAGATTAAATTAAAAAAATTGTTATTTTTGTTATTTTGAATTTCGTATATTAGAATTTAAATAAATTTATATTGAAATTTAATTTAAATTTCATTAATTTAATAAATTTGTTACTCAAGAAAAATAATTTTTCTATTATGGATATAAAAAATCTTATCTACATTTATCTTACCTCCCCTATGAGATAATTTTATTTGGGTTATATCTCTCATATATATATATATATATATATATATATATATATATGCCTTTATCATGTTTTAAGCAAGTGCCAAACATGGAATAGAATATATTTTATCCTGCCTTGAATTTTATCATAACTCAAAATGTTCGTCATTGCCATTTGTTTGCACAAATTTTTTATTGGTCAAAAGAAATCGTATTTATTACTCAAAAGGATGTAAAAGTACATATATTTCATGACTAAGCAAATCGAAACAGAGCATAAATATTAAAAACAACACGAGGAGGATTGATGGGGCATTTGCAAAGTTAAGTACAAACTCGTTCTGCATGGACAGATCTGTCAGACAAAATCAACGGTCGATCATTGGATCTCGTATCTTTGTCAATGATAAGCACACGTCGGAAATTCCTTCTTCAATAATTATGGCGCTGCCAATTGGTGGTGTACGCCTAGGTTCGGCTTCCTCTACACCATTGTCATACGGAAATAATCATAATAGGTTAAACAAACACAGATATAACATGTGAAGGAGCAAATCTTCATAATTCAATGAGACGCCAAAACTCGAGAATTATACACGAACAAAGCAAAGGGGCATCGAATCCCCAAAAGCATATTTATTAAACTCTCAAATCTAGATCAGGAGAAGATAACACCCAAATCTAGAATTAGATTGAGAGACTTCAAACTTTAAAATCGAGAATTAGATCAAGAGAAGAAAGCTCCCAAATCTAAATCGAGAGGGAAGAAAAAGTAAGAAAAGAACAATAACACGTAAACAAAATCATCAAAAGAAAGAGGAGAGGGTGAAACTAGCTCAATTGTTTTTCTTTTGTAATTAGCGATAACCTTCCCAACACAAGAGCCACTTGCTTGTGTCTCTTTTCGTGCATGAACACTTCTAACCATCAGAAGTATGCTCGTTTAGTCATTCCTAACTCAATTACAAGGGGAAAATCCCCTACTTAGGACCGGGTAAACTCTCGCAATACAGATCTCCAAGACTGTAATGAAATCCATAGGCTCCACCTAATGAGTTGTGGATACCGGAACATCCTTATCACTAGAGCCACCCAATGTGGAGTCATATCAAGAAGTTTTCATGTGGGGACAACTCAATCATCACATATTGACAAAACAATAGTCAGGAAAGCGCATCAGAATTGTGAGAATTTCCAAGCTCCAAGTGCAAAAAGCACGAAGACAACGCAATTCATATGAGGACATAAAAAACCGACTCTGCAGACATACATATATATGTATATCATTTGACACTCATGCCGACTAAACTAACACGATATAGGATCAACCACATAAGCCACACCAAGCAATTGTTCTGCCGAAGATTGGCCAACAAATAGTCAGGCTAAAACACAGTTTCCATGCTAGAGTGAACAATTGCTCATAGCCTATTTGAAACCTTAAAGTTCTAACAGAATTGGGCCTTCAAATTTGACCAAGCAGTGGTTGATCTAGACATTCTTTCCTCAGCTATTCTCTTCTTTTCCTCAGCCTCTGCTACTTTCTTCTGCTTATCTTCATAGCCCGACTTCGCTTCTTCGGATTCATCCCACAAAATCTCCCAGTCTGAGAGGAGCTTGTCCCTCTTAGACTTACCTTCTGCCATCTTTCTCTTGAGCTCTTCGTCTTCCTTGGTTAGGTCCTCCATTAACTACTTATACAAGAGGTGAGTCTCATGGCATTTCTTCATAGCAGAGAACAATTGATCCTTTTGCAAATTTTGCAGCTCAAACTCAGCATTGTCCTGCTCAAATGTTAAGAAATCGGAAGTGAAATCATCGAAATTTGCCCGAAATGTCTCAATTGCTATTTGTTGCTCCGACGATACTCCAGTTCTGGCCACGCTTAAAGTTGATAGTGCCTCAGATAGCCTCTCTTTCATATTCAATTTAAAGAGATCCGAGAGGCACTCCTTCAAAGACTGCTTAGCCTTCTCAACTTCTTCTAAACTAGGAACTTCAGCTGTCAAAGCACCATCTCGGTGGCGCGAACTTGATCCTATGCTAGCACCGTGAGTCTCATCAGCATTAATGACTTCCTTCAGACCAGTAAAATAGGAGTCAAAGTCAGCTGGTCTAACTGGCTTAATAGGAGTAACTGCTAAGACGCAAACTTCAGCTTTAATCACCAAAGTGTCATTTACTAGGTATCCCCCAGTACGATCATGAAGCTCAGTCAACGGAATGAAACTTGTGAAACCCCAGTCACTCTCTCTTGCATTGTAATCATGTTGCGTATCTGCAGAATTCAGGAGACGGTCACATTTTCGAAAAGTTCTTTACTAGCACCAGATCACGATATGTTGTATTGTACGACAAGCAAAATATTAACAACAGAAGAAGAAAACACCTTCCCATGGTCAGCTTAGACAACCAGATTCATGCAAAAAAGAAACCGACAATACATGACATTTTCAACACCAACAGACGTAACCATCTTAAACTTTATTTGCTGGACCGACATATGGTCATATAGATGCAGTCAAGCCCCAACTTCTCCATCCACTGCACCAGTTGCTTACAAACTAACTAGTTGAATTCCTTAATCAGTAACGTTGGGTTGTTGTACGCGCATGTTAGAAGCTCACCCACCTTTGAGAGGTTTAACAAATGAGATACAGAAAACCCATTTTTCTCTCAGCCCAATATCTCTATTTCCACTTCTTCTCACCTATTCTTTTATCATCTGAACTCTTCTTATTCAAGTCACAACACCAATTTCTCAAAATGTAGATGTAGAATCAATCAGAGAGAAACCTATCATACACTCAGATTAAAAAGAAGAGATTCCAAGAAAAATTATTTCAATTCAAGAACAAACCCTTTCTAATAGAGCGAACATCATTGATTTGATCGATCACGCTCAAGCTGAACGTGGCTTTTCTCGACCACCCGTTCGGCAACGTGGAAGAGTCAGGGACATCGACGTACAGCGACAAATAGTTCGTGCTGTTCCCATTCCCCTTGGGGCATACCAGAATTCTCCTGCTCAAAAAGGATCGGGGACGACATACTAATCACTTGGCGACACGATGAACATGCGATCATCAAGAAAACAAAAGTGAAAGAGAGAGAGTAACATAAAAGGAATGTTGAAGTACCATCTGCAACCAGAAACTCTGAATACTTCAGAATAAACCCTCCCCGCATTTTGCTTGGAGAAGTTGCTGATTTTCCACGTGAATTCTCCCTATTAACATCATTCTGTGCATCCATTTCTTTCTTTCTTTAAATTTGGCCGCTGCTTCTGCAGATCAAGTTTCGGAAACACAAACGTCTATTCTTAGCAACGCTCTGATTGCGAAGAAGGCGATTGCGAAGAAGGCGGAGGACGAGTATTGTCGCGCAGGATGGGGGAAAAGCAAAAGAAACGGAAAGAGAACAAGAGAACTTCCCCGTGAAGTTAAAGTGGAGGAAAAGTCAGGACTCGTCCATTCAGGTTCAAAGGAAAAAGGCATATCATCATATCATCCACTCTTCTGGCTAGCACGGGAAAAATGAAAGAAAGAGAGAGAGAGGGAAAAAAAAGGAAGGAAAAGAGAAGAAAAAAGGAAAAGAATAAAAATTTAATAAAATTAATATAAATAATTAAATTTAAAAACATTCACATCAACACTAATAATGCCGCATAGGATGACTTGCATTCTTATCAATAAATTCTTATCTAAATTGGCCAAATGGATTCAATTGGTATCATTATGAAAATGTTTAGCATTAAATTAGTTCAATTAAAAAATTTAGGATTGAATTACAATAAGTTTAGAGTTTTTTTTTTTTATATTTCTCCCTATATTTTCGTATGTCTCATAAGGATGTAGTACATGAATAAGTTATTTTAGAAATCATTTAGGTAACAAGATAATCAATCAAGGATATGTACAATCGAAAAAAAAAGATATGAAGAATATCCTAAATATATGCATGATGATTAGAGATATAGAAAATCAATGGAAATAAAATAATTATCTATAATATAGGGATATTTCTTAAATCATCTCTAACAAAATTAGTGAGTATGGATCAAGACTAATTGTGCCTAGGGTCAATTTCGAGTCAACCACGAGACACAATTTATTGTCATGTTCTTGTCCAACCCACCGGACATGCAATTGAACTTATAACCCATTTAAGTTAAGGGGTTGGTGGAGTTGAAATGTACCGTATGTAACTCGTTTAGACATGATTAACTAAAATGACATTCCTCTACCCTCTTCACTATTAAGTTTTTAAAATGATGAATTTCATTAGCTATTTCCTTTTTTTTTTTAATTTGATATGATGATAATTTACCTGTCTATTTTAAAATGATGAATTTCATTAAAAGGCGTATCATCATATCATCCACTCTTCTGGGTTCTGGCTAGCACAGTGAAGCTGTTCTGAAAAATATTGAGTGGTTTTTACGGCGTTTTTTGTTTTTTACTTAAATATAATCACAAATTGACACTTGTCTTCTGACGTTGAATAAAAGTAAAGCAAAAGAAAAAATAAGCTTTCAGTTGTGTGGTACTCCAAGAATGAAGTCGGCTAATTCACCCCTCGGCCGCTATTAACAGGGGCTGCAGTTCATTTTGGTCAATGGCACCTTAAAGGTATTTATATAAGCTTATGATTTATTTTTTGATACAGCCAGTAGTAGAAAATAATTTTTAATTGGTGGTACCAAGAATGAAGCGGCTAATTCATTAACAGGGGCTGCAACAATGGCCCGGTGTCATTATGTTAATTTGTTTTCAGTTGAAATCTGAATTGCAGTTGCGCCTCCTAGTCTCGTCCATGGCAATGGGCAAGGTCGAGGTCTCGAAGGCCATGGACAGAGCTCAAATATCAAGAAAAAATAAACAAAGCCGTCTTCTTGCAGTCGGCTCATGGTCAGCCATGGCGTAGGGTGAGGTCGAGGTCTTAAAGGCATGGACAGAGCTCAAATATCGAGATATATCATCCATTGCAATAGGCTCGTGGTCGACCATGGATGAATAATAGAGACGACACATAAACACGTTAAACCATGGATAAACGATGCCAGCGATTTTAGTCATTGACGGGCAGATCTCGAGATGGAGAAAACAGAGGGAATCGCCCATGCTTACTTGGATGCAATGGTGGTCAGCTTGGTCACGGTGCCAGCGACTCTGCTGGTGGTGACGGCGGGAGGAACGGAGGTCGAGCGCTAATGGACCGAGGAGGAAGAAGAGAATTTTTTCTTCTCTTTTTTTTGTTCGAAAAAGAGAGGGAGTGAATTTTAAATAAAAAAAAAAAATTTATCCAGATTCCATCAGCTGCTAACATGAAGGGAACAATTGCCTCATAGCCTATTTGAAACCTGAAAAGGTTTAAACAGAATTGATCCTTTAAATTTGACCAAGCAGTGGTTGATCTAGACATTCTTACCTCAGCTATTCTCTTCCTTTTCTTAGCCTCTGCCATTTTCTTCTGCTCATCTTTATAGCCCGACTTCGCTTCTTCAGACTCGACCAGCAAGATTTCCCAGTCTGCAAGGAGCTTGCACATCCTAGACTTTACTTCCTCCATCTTTTCTTGAGCTTTTCCTCTTCCTTGGCGAGGTCATCCATTAAATGCTTATACAAGATGTGAGTCTCTTGGCTCTTCTTCACAGCAGAGAACCTTTGATCCGTTTGTAGTTTATGCAGCTCAAACTCAGCATTGACCTGCTCAAATGTTAAGAAGTCGGAAGTGAAATCATTGAAATTGGCCTGAAACATCTTGATTGCTATTTGTTGCTCCGATGATAATCCAGTTCTGGCTGAGTTAAAGTTGATAGTGCCTCAGATAGCCTCTCTTTCATATTCAATTTAAAGCGATCCAAAAGGCATTCCTTCAAAGACTGCTTAGGCTTCCCAACTTCTTCTAAGCTAGGAATTTCAGCCTTCAAAGCACTATCATGGCGGCACGAAGTTGATCCTACACCATCACCATTAGTCTCAGCAGCACTGACGAGCTCCTCCAGACTAGTAAAATAGGAGTCAAACTTATCAGTTGGTCTAGCTGGCTGAATGTTCACCGGAGGAGTAACTGTTAACACGCAAACGTCGGCTTTAATCACCAAAGTGTTATTTGCTAGGTATCCCCTAGTACGGTTATGAAGCTCAGTCAACGGAATGAAACTTGTGAAACCCCCAGTCTTTCTCTCTTGCAGTGAAAACATTTTTGCCCCCTGCAGAATTCAGGAGACAAGAGTGACGAATTCAAAAACTTATTTACAACACCAGAGCATGACATGTGGAAGAAATATTGGAGAACATCAAGAACTAGAGTTTTGTATTGTTCGTCAAGCAAAATATTAGCAACAGAAGAAGCAAACACCTCCCCATGATCAGCTTAAGCAACCAAATTCATACAAAAATGAAACTGACAATGCGCACAGTTTTAAGACCTCGAGATGTAACCATCCTAGAAGTTAAGTTGTGGCTCCCTTTTTTCCGGACCAACATATATAGATCATATCAGATGTAGTCAAGCCCCAATTCCTTCATCCACAGGACCAGTTGCTTACAAACTTAAATTGCTATATTCCTTAATTAGTAACAACCACCTTTGAGAGGTTTAACGAATGATATCCAAAAATGCTATTTTCTCCCTCAGCACAATATCTCTCTTTGCACTTCTTGTCCATTCTTTTATCATCTAAACCCTTCTTCTTATTCATGTCATAGCACCGAATTCTTTTAAAATATAAATGCGCACAATCAATCAGAGAGAAACCTATCAGACACTCACATTAAAAAAATGGTTAATACCCTGAAAAATCCAAACTAATATACATGTGACAAATTTATCCCAAATTAATTTTTTTAACCACAAAAAACCCAAAGTAGTACATTTGTGATAAATTTACCCAAATAACCACAAAAAATCCCAAACTAGTATATTTATGATATATTTATCCCAAACTAATTTCTTCAATTCCACAAACCTCAAATTGATATATTTGTAACAAATATATCATTTGTTAAATTTGGATTAATAACACAAAAAACCACAAAAATGATACAATTGTGATAAATATATAGTAAAATCTCAAACTAATACATTAGTCCACTATTACATGTCATCAAACACAATAATTTGATAGTAAAATTTAACGAAAATTAACATAGGCTAAATTTGTTACAAGTATACCAGTTTATAATAAATTTGTTAAAGGTATACCAATTTGGGATTTTTGGTAGTCAAAAAATTAGCTCTGAATAAATTTATCATAGGTGTACCAATTTGGGTTTTTCAGGGTATTAATCCTTAAAAAAAAAAAAAAAAAAAGATTCCAAAAAAAAAAAATCAATCGGATTCAAGAACAGACGCTCTCTAATAGAGCGAACATCATTGATTTGATGAATCACACCCAAGCTGAACTTGGCGTCTCTGGTCCACCCCTACGGCAACGTCGCGAAATCAGGGACGCCAAGAAAAGGGAACAGATGGTCTGAGCCATTCCCTTTGGGGTATACCAGAATTCTCCTGTTCAAAAAGTATCGGAAGACGCAAGAATCACTTGGCAACACGATGAACACGCGATCATCAAGAAACACCGCAAAAACAAGAAAAAAAGAATTGACTCACCATTTACAACCAGAAAGTGTAAATGCTTCAGAGCAAAGCATTTTTGCATCCTGCTCAGTGAAGTAGCTGATTTTCCACGTGAATTCTTCCCGACTAACATCATTTTGCGCATCCATTTTTTTATTTACTTATTTGGACTGCTACTTCTGCACGATCAACTTTCGCAAACAACACAGATTTTTCTTCTTAGACGACACTCCAACTGCGAAGGAGGAGAAGGAGGAGAGTTTCTTACAGTACAGGAATTGGGAAATTGGTACTGCTCATGAGTACGTCGTTGGTTCTTCGACTTCAAGCTGACGGAATGTTGCATGTCTCGGGCTTTTATGGAAGGAGGAAAGGGTAAAAGCAATTAAAAGAAACACAGAAAACGAGACACCTTCCCATGAAGTTAAAGTAGAAAGATCGGGAGTGGTTTATTCGGGTCCAGAGAAAAAATGCGTTTGATTCGCACTTTTGATTGGCATATTGAAAGCCGATCGGTTACTATCTCTCAATCTCGCAAGCTTTATTGGAATGAAAAATTCTAAAACCGCACTTTAATACGACTCTAAAAAGATTTCAAGATAAGAACTAAGCGAAAAAGAGAATTGTTATTGTTATCGGATGACAATCTAACATAATAAGATAATCAAATGCACAATTAAAGAGAGAAAAGGAGAATTTCATAAATATATGCACAAAAATCAAGATAGATGTCATAATTATCTCTAATTTGTGAAAATATCATAAGTATTTCTAACAAAATTAGCAACTTTGAATTGAGACTAATCATACCCAAGTCAATTTCATGTCAACCTCAAGACATGATTAATAATGGTCATGTTCCTGCTTAACCGACACACGCGAAATTGACTCTTATAATCCGTTTAGACACGATTAATTAAAAGATTTTTCTTCATGCTCTTCATTAATAAGATGCCAAATTGATGATATTCCATCGGCTGTGACCATGTTTTTCAATTTGATTTGATGATATTGTGTTGATGGATTATTGCAATTTCTAAATAGATTTTATGAAAAGTTGAGGATATTTCATGTCCCGTTGAAGGGTTGACTGTGTGCTAGCGAGTCATGCACTCCAATGACTCGTCAATACAATACTTAATCATGTTACAGAGGTCGTGTTAGTGTCAACCGCTTAATTTATGGGTCAAGTTAGTGTCAATTTGTGTCTAGTGGATTGACACAATAATTTAATTGTAATTCGAGTTGACTTGTTTTGTAGTATACCCTTATGTCAACCCAATACTAACACGAATTGCCACTCTAATTAGTAGCATTCCTTTTCTATTTTTTTTTTTAAAAAATTGTTTGAAATTTCTATCGGCAGTCCCTTTGTTCAGCTATTTGTGCTAGGACGGTTGGTGCATTACCAGTGAAACTCCTGTAGGTACGTTAGATGGTGTTTACCGCCTGACGCTTCAGCACATCAACTATGCTCCCTTTATGGCCTTGTCTCATCATTTTACAGCACTAGAAGCGGCCAAGTTGTTCCTCAACAATCTTCATTCCATATGCGAAATTCCACCCAAATAGATTCCATTTGGCCAGTGAGTACAATATAAAATTATTCTAATCTAAATAGAGTACGAAAATTTAAGAGGGGAAATTGTCTAATCAATTCTAAACATATTGTATGTATGCCAATTTAGTCTTAAACTTTCCAAGTTTACCAATTTAGTTATAAAATTTTGCACAAATTTCCAATATAGTCATTATTGCCAATTTTCGCAAGAAATGGGTAGCATGGCGAAGTGGCACATAAGACGACCAATGATAACTTAATCATCACGTTAGCAATTTTCAATGAAAATTGGCCAATGATTGTATTGGAATTTTAAGCAAATATTTAGGATTAAATTGGTAAAATTAAAAAAATTAAAAATTGAATTGATATCTATATAATAAGTTTAGGCTAATTAGATAATTTTCTCAAATTTAAGATATGACCAGTGAAACATAACAACATTTGTGATTGCATTTTTCTTTTCAAGAAAAAGTTGTCAAAGAACTTTTGGAAAAAGAGGAGAAAAAATAGAAAGAAGAGAGCATTTTTGTTGGGAAAAACACCAATTTACAAACTTACTTCATAAGATATAACTCCATATCATAAAATAGCAGGTCGTATTCAAGCACCTTACTAGTCTTGCTCCTAGCATTGCTAAATTATTTTTCTAAATTATTGTTTATATCTCTAACATTATTTCAAGAATGTTTTCATGAGAGAGACAAGGAGTACGAGGATACTAGGGGTTTGTTTGGCAACTTGTCAAACAATGAAAATTTCTATTCTTTTATTCTTAGGAGGAGATTTGGAACAAAAAATATTTGATAAATTTTTTGTTCCCAGGAATAGATTTGGAGTAGAATCGAGAAGTAAAAAAAAGTTGATTCTTTATTCCCAAGAATAATTCCAGAATCAAGCCAACCTTTTTTTTTTTTTTTTCTATTTTCTCTTCTTTCTTCTTGTTCTTCTTCCCTCTCTCTTCTTCTTCAACTGCCACCGTTGCCGCCGCCCACAGCCGTCGATCGCCTGTGACTAGTCCAGCGAGCTCTGACAAGCTTGTCGAAGGTTCGGCCAACCACTAACGAGGCTCGGCCTCGTCAGATCTAGCCAGGCAAGTCTTGCCCGGGCCTCCCCGGCCACCGACGAGGCTCAGCCGAGCCATGGCTAGGTGAAGCTTGACCTCACCCAAATCTGGCGAGGCCGAGCTCGCCCAACCATCGGTGGGGCTCAACCTCTCCCCTAGCCATGGCTCACCGAGCCTCGCCGACGGCTAGGCGAGGCACGGCCTTGCCAAGGGCCGGCGACGCTCCGGTGAGGACACCAATCCTCATTTGGCTAGTCGCTAGTCATCCTAAGGCCGGCAACCTTGAAGAAGAAGAAGAAGAAAAAAAAAAAAAAGTAATAAAATTATTTTAAAATTAAAAGAAAATGATTTAAAGTAGAAATTTTGAAGACGAGTGTCGATGCAATTCTATTCTGAGAATTAAGATTTTTGATAGTTACCAAACGGTTTAAAATGCTTAGAAATTATTCCCATAAACAAAATAAAAAAGAATCACTTTTTATAAAAAAATTGTTCTCGAGAAACGTTACCAAATGCGTCCTAGATAACACAATGTTATTACAATGGAAACAGTCGTGGATTAAAAGAGTTAATAATCTCTCTTGCACCACCGAAAAAACAGAAGTTAATTATCTAATTGAAGCATTGTGATAAACTTTCCTTCCTCGAGGCTTTGAGAGCATTTGTCCAAAAATACTTCTTTTATAGATAGAATATCAAGAATTGTGGGGTCAAAGTTTGACCGTCAAACATTTCTTTCCCCCAAACTAAACCAGCACTAGCTCACCTAATCTTTCATTTTCCAATCCCACCGTAGTCCACCTCGCTCTATACCTCGCGGGAATATTCTTATTCTGAAAATAAATTTAGAAACTATAAACTTTTGGGTAAAGAAATATTGCGAATTTTCTTGAAACTAGAAATTGAATTTGTATATTTATGCAAATAATCCAACTATTCTTTTTGTGATACATTCCATGGATGATGAGATTTTCATAAACCCACTCCTCCCCCACCTTCCCAAAAAAAAGGATCCTAAAGAGAATGAAGCATATATCTGGAAAAGGAAACTGAAATATCCAATAGATTTTACAAAATTAACTTACTCGTCTTTTTCATGCCAAGTCAATGAGCAAAGGTGAAGATTGCGAGTAGTGAGGAAAGTTATCAATTTCTTTATGCTTTCAAAGTTCTTATCGATTCCTATTATTTCAAGTGCTTGAAATATTGCATGTAATTAATTAAAATCCAATATTATTGTAATTTTATGTTTCATGCTTTTTCTTTAATTGGATGACGAAACCTAAATGACTGGGTTTGATTGATGTGAATCCTTATTTTGTTATATTTTTCTATATATTCTAAAATCTTGTGAAAATATGCAATTACACCAAAAATTTAGAATAATATAACAAATATAGTCTAAGAGTAATGTAAAGCATGAGTATCTTGCTAGTTTATAATAAAGTTTGCATGTGGATTATATTTGTAATATATAATTCACCAATCAGAATTTCCTGAGACTAAAAACGAATGGAAATATGACGTTTTATGTATGATATGATTGGAAGATAAGAATATGAGGAGAGGGATATACATTTCATGTATGCATTGCAAATGACTATTTAAGGAGTAAATGTGTATTTTTATCTTACTTTTTTTTTTTTTTTATAGAAAAACTTTCTTTTACCTTTAACTGTCGTTAAAAAAAAAGTACAAAATGGGAGAAAACTAAATCAACTAAATTTCTAAACAATTATTAAAAAATTAATCGCAAGAATTTGTCTCTGATTGTAATTAGCTTTTTTAATTCTATAATTATTTATTTGGTTTAGATTTTCTAATAAAGAAAAGTAATATCCAATCAAAATTGGTCAACGAGTAAAACTACACAAATAAAATTATAAATTTTTGAAAAACATAGCATGCGGTCGCTAAACAAGAAGCAGGAACACAAACAAACAAGTAGGTGGCCTGGTGGCGTCGTGCCTCTGATTAAGAAGTGGGCTCGACTGGATTGGAGCCTGATGGACTGGGCCACAACCATCTACATTTCCTGGTTGTACAACTTTATAGCATGCGTTAAAAGAGAAATCTCATCCTCCTCGCAAGTCTTCCGCATAATAAAAGCTACATGAGAAATAGACTAAATATGTGAACTTTACCAAACAAGTCTATCGCAAAATTGTCTTCTCACATAAATCGAATGTCACAAGTTATTTTTCTTTTACTACGAATTTACGCCGGGTATGAATTTATGACTCAAGCCTATTGCTTTGGTCAACATCTCTAAGATTAAAAGGTCCCATAGAACAAGATTTTGTTGTACATCTTGTTATTACCTCGTTAAACTAAAGTAAATATCACAAAACCAAACGAGAGCTGGATTGCATTTGATCATGCAGTGCCAAACTCAAAATTCCTAACCCGACGAACGTGTTGTGCCCAAAACACCAAAAAGAGAACCACGGATCTGCTAAGGATATGATGGAAATCCATGTAGCAAAAAGCCCTATAAGTGCGGACATAACATTATATTCTCACAACCAAAAACCCGATATGTTATCCATCGCTACTTATTTGGACAAATTGAAAGCGTCAATTATATTTCTTCTGTAATTACTGATAACCTCCCCAACATTAGAGCCACTGGTAGTGGCACTCTCCTCGAAGGAACACTACTAACCATTAGACAGTGTCCTTATTTTCTTCATTCCAAACTCAATTGCAAGGGAACAAAATCCCTTTCTTTGGACAGGGTAAACGCTCCTAACATAAATCCCATGAGTTGTTAGATAATATATAATATTATATTAGGATTTATGTTTCCTATGATTTACTGTTCACTCTTGCCCTGTATAATGTATCCCTCGTTCTCACTAGACTCCACAATCACAATCTTCCTCATTTCTCTCTTCTCCTCTCACTATCTCACAAGACGTGGATACAAGAACACCCTCATTATTGGAGCCACCAAGCGTGGTTTCATATCAAGAAGGCTATACGTGAAGAAACAACTTGAGCATCACATATTCACATAAGAACAGTCAAGAAAGTGCATTAAAATAGTTAGAATCTCCAAGCTCCTAGAGCAAAATGCGCGATAACCATGCAATTCATATGAGGACATAAGAAACTAACTCCATAGACATATGTATGTATAAATTAGCCTCATATGCTGACCAAACTAAGATGATATAGGATCAAACATATATGCCCCTCTAAGCAATGGTTCTGCTGGAAATTGGCCAAAAAATAGTCAAGCTCAGACACAGTTTTTATACTTTAAGTGAACAATAGCATCCTAGCCTATTTGATACCTTTAAGTTTTAACAGAATTGAGCCTTCAAATTTGACCAGGCAGTGGTTGATCCATACAGTCTTTCCTCGCTTATTCTCTTCTTTTCTTCAGCCTCTGCTACTTTCTTCTGCTCATCTTTATAGCCCGACTCCGCTTCTTCGGACTGGACCAGCAAGACCTCCCAGTCAGACAGAAGCTTGTCCCTCTTAGACTTCACTTCCTCCTCTTCCTTGATAAGGTCATCCATTAACTGCTTATTCAAGATGTGAGTCTCGTGACACTTCTTCATAGCAGAGAACCTTAGATCCTTTAGTAGTTTATGCAGCTCCAACTCGGCGTTGTCTTGCTCAAATGTTAAGAAGTCGGAAGTGATATCATTGAAATTGGCCCGAAATGTCTCAATTGCTATTTGTTGCTCCGATGATAATCCAATTCTGGCTGAGCTTAAAGTTGATAGTGCCTCAGATAGCCTCTCTTTCATATTGGATTTAAAGAGATCCGAGAGGCAATTCTTCAAAGACTGCTTAGCCTTCTCAACTTCTTCTAGGCTAGGCATTTCAGCCTTCAAAGCACCATCATGGTGGCTTGAAGTTGATCCTACATTAATAGCATTAGTCTCAGCAGTATTGACGAGTTCCTCCAGACCAGTAAAATAGGAGTCAAACTTATCAGTAGGTTTAGCTGGCTGAAGATTCACTGGAGGAGTAACTTTTAAGACGCAAACTTTGGCTTTAATCATCAAAAAGTCATTTGCTATGTATCTCCTATAGTGTGTATGAAGCTTGCTCAATTTAATGAACCTTTTGAAACCCCAGTCACTCTCTCTGGCATTGAAATCATGTTGCATCTCTGCAGAATTCAGGAGACAGTGACGAATTCAAAAACTTGTTTGCAACACCAGAGCATGATCAATGGAAGAAGCATTGGAGACCATGAACCAGAATGTCATATTGTCCAGAAGAAGTGAACACCTCCACACGATCAGCTTCAGCAATCTAATTCGTAAAAAAGTCTGGTAAACTGACAATGCACAACATTTTTAAGACCACCAGATGTAATCATCCTAAACTTATATTGTGGCTTCTTTTTTACTTGACCAACATTTGGATCATATAGGCACAGTCAGAGCCCCAACTCCTCCGTCCACTGGACCAGCTGCTCACAACTTAACTTAGCTAAATTCCTTAATCAGTAACCTCGGCATCGTTGTGCGCTCATGCTAGAAACTTACCTGCCTTTGAGAGGTTTATCAAAGGAAACACAGAAAACATATTCTCTCGACTCAATATATCTCTTTCTATTTCTTCTCACTCATTCTTTTCTCATCTAGACTCATACTCTTTTTTCAAGTGGTGACACTGGTTTCTCAAGATCTAGATGCATGATCACGTAGAGAGAATCCTATCATTCACTTAGATCAAAAGCAAAAGATTCCAACCAAAATCAATCCAATTCCAGAACAAACCTCTGGTAATAGAGCGAGCATTATTGGTTTGATTGATCACAGTGAAGCTGCACTTGGCTTTTCTAGTCCACCCGTCCGGAAACGTCGCAGAATCAGGGATTTCGAGGTACAGTGACAAATGGTACGTGTCATTCCCCTTGGGGTATGCAACAATTATCCTGAACAAAAAGGATCGGACGACGCAAGAATCACTTGGCAACACGATGAACGTGCGATCGTCAAGAAACAACCGGACAAATAGAAAAATAAGTACAACGAAAAAAAAAATAGAAAAGACATTGAAGTACCATTGACAACCAGAAACTGTGAATGCTTCAAAGTAAAGCTTCTTCGCGCTCTGCTGAGTGAAGTTGCGGATTATCCAAGTGAATTCTCCCTGATTGACGTCATTTTTCACGTCAGCGATTTCCATTTTTAATTTTTTATTTGGCTGCTGCTTCTGCTCAAACATCTTTCGCAAACAAGGCTGATCTTTCTTCTTAGACGACACTCCAATTGTGAAGGAGGAGGAGGAGGAGGAGGAGGAGGAGAAGAGTAACCCACCAAGAAACCAGAGAACTAAATCAAAAGAAACGTTAAAGATAAAAATAACAATTTGAAATGTGATCCACATGGAAATTGAATAAAAAAAAATCAGAAAAGAATCGCCAGATGATCAGCTCTGATTGATATGTTATTTCCAAGTGGATTTGTTGAAGATTCCGCACTATAATATGCCCTTTTTTTTATTCACGATATGTCGCTTCAGTATCTTTCATTACAGAAGATGGAAAAATTAAGAGGTACCCCCCACAGGAGCACTTGTGTCGAACGTTGTTACCCTTCGACTACAAGGTGATGGTACGTTGGAAGTGTCGTTCTTTTATAGGAGGAATGATGGAAAAGCAAAAGCCAAAAAAAAAAATAAATAAATAAGTGCAATATAGTTCTAAAACTTGTCATAAAAATACATCTGAGTAGTAAGATATTAAAAAATGCAATCAAGTCCCAAAATTTGTTAAGAAAGTGCTATCATTATCCTAACTCTATCCATTATCAAATACAATTTAGTAATCTATGAACAAAAAAGAAGATTTTCCCAGAAGATGGAGACCACTTCGTGGTGTATTGCCAAGAAAAATAGAAATGTCCATGTTAATAAGCATCTTTTTTTCAGTATTATTCATACCATCATCAAAACATTATACAAAATAATGTAACCAATGAGATACATACAACCTAAATGCAATAAAACAAAAAGGCGTTGGAAATTTCACTCTTTAATCAATAAATATTAATGAAAATGGGAGAACTTTGTCATTTAGTTATGAGGTTAAATATCCAATTTTAATGATCTTTTAGCGTATATGTCGGTAAGTATTACCGCCTTACTACAATCAATTGATCAAATGACTTTTTTTTTTTTTTTTTTTGGTCAAAGGGAAAGGATATATTTAAGTGAACAACGTTTTACAACCCACCGCAAGGGCATCAACATAGAGTAAGTTCAGCAAAATATAAGGAGGGAAGATGTTCCAATTGTGGGCCAAAGATGTTTCGCGTTGGGCCTTGGTAGCCCAGTCAGCAACTTCATTTGCTTCCCTAGGGCACCAGCGAATCGACAGATTCGGGAAGAGCAAAAGCAGGTCGATAGCTTCCGCAAGCAGAGGATGAAGCTCCCATGGTGCTGATCGCTTTCCAGTGGCTATATTGACAGCTAAACGACAGTCTGATTCAATCACAACCGGAGTTTGCTGCATACCCCTTGTGATCAAGTGGTGGAGTGTGAAAGACAGCGCTTAGAACTCCGCAAGTAGGGCTGAAGCGACGGGGAAGCGCCTGGTGTAGATCTCGGTGAGTTGGCCCTGATGATCTCTAAAAACCGCAACCATCGCCCCTTCTGTACTCTCTGGTTTGAAAGAGGCATCAATGTTACACTTTAATGTGCCCAGATCAGGCGGTCTCCAGCGATGGTCCGAGTCAGATTGGGCAGGGGTGTACGCACCGGGTTGGACGAGGTGAGCTTGTGGAGTCTGGTCTCTGTCAAAGCTATGTCAACGGCAGTAGAGGGATTGAGCCGTTGCTGTTGAAAGATATAGAATTCCTCGCCTTCCAGATCTGCCAGCAAACTTGGGTAATAAGTTCGAAAGAAGGTGCGTTTACTTTGGAACCCGATTGCATTGCAAGCCAAGAGTCGAATCGGTGAGTGGTGTGAGGTTGAATATCTACATTAATAGCTGGATGGGTCCAGATGGGGCGAGTCCAGGGGCAGAGGAGAGTTAGATGTTCTACCGTTTCTGGGTGTTGAAGGCTGCATAACTGACAAAATGGATCAGTGGTAATGCGACGTCGGAATAGGTTGTCTCGGATGGTATCGCATTGTGACAGAAGGACCACAGAAAGGTTCTGACCTTTGGAGCTGTGCACATCGACCAGATTTGGCGCCAAAGAGTACTGGGTGTCTGATAAGAGGATGAGGGAGTCTGGTTGGTGTTTGGGCTGAAAGTTTTTGTTAAAAGGTGATAATTACTCTTGACTGTATGTTTGCCTTCTTGTGTAGTTGGCCAAACTATTTTATCTTCTGCATATTGAGGTCGTATCGGTATAGTCAGAACTTCTTGAACTATCTGCTCATCGAGCATGCAATATAGGAGGTCTTCATTCCAAGTGTTACTTATAGTGTCAATGAGGTCAACCACTAGCTGAGGGTCCTCTCTGTTGGTAGGGCCGAACAGTGTACCCCTTGGTAACCAAGGATCCTCCCGAATGCGAATTTTCCTCCCGTCGCCTACTGACCATCTGAGATATGGTAGGATAGCCTCCCGACCAGTGAGCATGCTCTACCATACCCAAGATGGACGACTTCCTTTAATGGCCGATTGAAATTCTGTGTTGTGGAAGTACAAGCCCTTTAGCAGCTGAACCCATAGTGCCTGAGGTTGTTGGAGGAGACGCCATGCTTGCTTTCCAAGCATGGCTCTATTGAACTCTATAAGATCCCGAAAACCAAGCCCGCCTTGATGTTTGTGTTTCTTGAGGGACTCCCATTTCGCCCAATGAATGCCAGCCCTATGCACGTCATTTTTCCCCCAAAACCTTGCAATGTTCTGCTCAATAGTTTTACACAAGGATATAGGTAATCTGAAAACCGACATAGCATATTGCGATATCGCCTGGATGACAGATTTGATAAGAGTTTCCTTACCTCCCTTAGAGATGAGCTTTTCCTTCCATCCTTCTAGTTTGGATTGAACTCTGGCCATAATCCACGAAAACATGTCCTTCTTAGAGCGACCCCACTCCGAGGGGATACCCAAGTATTTACCAGCTCTTTGAAGCACCGAAATTCGAAGTTCTAGGGACATATTTTCCTGCAGACTTATGGGACAATGTCGACAGAAGATAAGACCACATTTGTTTCGGTTTAAAGCTTGGCCCGTAGCAGTATAGTATAGATGTAATATATTTGCCATGTTTTGACACTCACGAATAGTGCCATCAAGGAAAAAAATTGCATCATCGGCAAAGAAAAGGTGGGAGAGGGTGGGGCACCACCGGTTGAAACGGATACCTTTCAATTGTCCCATATCAACTACTTGGCTAATCAGAACTAATAGAAGATTTGCAATCAAAATGAATAGATATGGTGATAGGGGGTCACCTTGCCTTAAGCCACGAGTCGGGAAGATGTAGGGCAGGAGTTCCCCATTGAATTTGATACTATAGGATGTAGTAGTAACACATTGTAAAATCCAGTGGACCCACCTTGTATGGAAACCCATCTGAGTGAGGTAGTCGCCAAGAAAATCCCATTCAACTCTGTCATAAGCCTTATGCATATCAGTCTTAAGGATTGTCTTAAATTTTGTTGTCCGTTGTCGTGTTTTAAATTGATGCAGGACTTCTTGAAAGATTGAGATGTTATCTTGGATTTGTCGGCCACTAACAAAGGTTGTTTGTTCCTTAGAAATCAGCTGAGGTAATAAAGGTTTGAGGCGGTTTGCAAGGATTTTCGAAATGATTTTGTAGGCGAAGTTACATAGGCTAATTGGATGGTAGTGTTTTATTCTTTCAGGATGATGGGTTTTGGGAATCAAGGCTAGGATGGTTCGGTTTAGGATAGGCGGCGGCTGGCTTGTCGCAAAGAAATGTGTAACTAAGAGAAACAAATCGTCTTTGATGATCTCCCAGTGAGACTGATAAAAAATTCCATTAAATCCATCAGGGCCCGGCGCCTTAGTGGCCCCCAGTTGAAACGTTGCCTGTCGAATCTCCTCTAGACTCACCTTTTCCAGCAAGAGATTATTCATTTCTGTAGTTACCACTCTTGGGCCTTGGTTTAGGATAGGAGCATAGTTTCTAGGGCCAACTGTAGTAAACATTTCAGTAAAATAAGCTCGAGTCAGTACCTGTAGAGCTACTGGTTCCTGAATCCATTGGTTGTTTTGATCTTGTAACATAGTAATGCGATTGCGCTGCCTTCCCTGGACAGTCATAGCATGAAAAAAGCGAGTATTTTTGTCGCCCATTTGTAACCATTGAATTCTAGAACGCATGGCCCAAAATTCCTCTTCTCTCGTCCAAAGCTGCCTGATTTCCTCTTTTAACTGAGTAACTACTTCTCTATTATGATAGACATGTTGCTGGTTTGTTAATTGGCGAAGCTGTTGTTGTAAGTACGCAAATCACCTCTCAAGAATTTTGAGCGACTCCATTGAGTTAAAGCTGTAGATGTATGTTGTAATTTTGATATAAGGCCTGAATGATTGCCCCTGACTAAGTTCCATGCTGTTGATATGATTTCACTACACTCCTGGTCTTCATTCCAGAAAGCTTCAAATTTAAAGGATCTTTTCGGAATCTTATAGGGAGCTGAAGAATTGATGATCAAGGGGCTATGGTCAGAGCCTATCGCCGACAATACAAAGACCTCAACTACAAGAAAGAGGAGACGCCATGCCATCGTACACATTGCCCTATCCAGACATTCCTTCACCGTCTCATCACCCATACGATTATTAGTCCAGGTAAACTTACAGCCCTTACTTGGTAGTTCCATAAAAGCACAATCATTAATGAAAGCCCTAAAAGACACCATCTATTTCGATCAGCTGGCACTTTCCCAACCTTTTCCCAAGGATAGATAATTTCGTTAAAATCCCCGACGCATAACCAAGGAAAAGAATTGGCAGAACTAATCACCCTGAGTTCATCCCAAAAAGATAGGCGATTATTGTAAAGATATGGAGCATGCAGACATGTTATGCGCACAGTCCAATCATCCTGGAATTCATTGTAAAGCAGATCTAAATAGTCTGGAGTAGAGCGAAGCACTTGGATGTTTACCTGACTAGTCCAGAATATAACCATTCCTCCTACTCGGCCTCTAGGGTCAACAACATAGCATTTAGGAAAGCAAAGTCGACATTGAATTATGCTTATCATCACCTCCGAGTTCTTTGTTTCCGACAAAAAAACTAGATTGGGCTTTTCTTTGGCCGTCATGGCCCTTAAAGCTTGAACCGTCAGGGAGTTGCCCAAACCCTGACAGTTCCAGCAAATCATCTTCATTTGTGAGGAGGTGGCTGTTGAGGGCCAGCCACCGAAGCCCGAATTCCTGGTTCGCCTGCAAAAAAGATGGGAGCCTCCAAAAGAGTGGAATCATCAAGGTTCTGAAGTAGGAGATCTGCAGTGGTAGAGGAAGCATGTCGTTTCTGTTTTTTAGTAACCACCATCTTGGGCTGCAATTTCGAACTTTTTGTTTTTTATAGATAGGATCTGCTGTGACGTGTTCCTGAATACCTTTTTGTTTCAATGAGGCAGGAATAATAGTTGTATGTGTAGCTGTTACTAGCTCAGCTGAAGCTTGCAGGACTCTCGGAACACTAGGTTGAGGCTGAAAGTCAGCCAAGGATTCTATGGTTTGAGTAGATTCAACTGCAACAGGTTGTGGAAGCTGCAATAATGGTTGATGCAGTTGTTGTGAGGGGGGTGTTTCAGGTACAGTCAGTGGTTCGTGTTCTGCAAGATGAGGGGGATTGTAGAAGGTGTTCCAATAAGGGCTGCATTCCTTGACTTCGGCCCTAAGCCACTAGCCGTAAGTCATCGTGTCCCTTGTTTCTAAAGTTTTGTCGTCATATGGTATATCCTTGCATGCCGTAGCATAATGACCTAACTTGCCGCAGGAGTAACAAAAGTGGGATAGGCATTCATACCTGAAGTCGAGCCAGAGAATTTTACCATCAAGTTTGATTAATTTTCCCGTACGCAGAGGAGCTCGGAGATGTAAGTCCACTCTTACTCTGACTGTGCTCAACAAGGGTCCTTCTTTTGAGTCCACTTTGACTTCAAGAACTCGACCCAAGTCCTGAACCGCCTTTCGGATCAGCTGGTCTGTGGTCCATTCTAAAGGTAATCAAAAGATTTGAATCCAGAAAGCACAGGTTGAGAAGTCGTAGTAGTGTAGAGGGGTATTGGGCTGCCATGGCTGTAGCATTACGAGATGGCCAGAGAATAACCAAGGTCCTCCCTCTAGAATCCGTTGTTTATCTGCAAAAGATCGAAATTTGGCAACATATAGGTGCGGTTCGCGCTGTGATATGTCAACATGCTCGGTACACCATGCTCGTTTCATAGTACTTTGAAATGCCTGCAAGTTTACAGTTGGGTTGGACAATATCTTCACTACTAAAGTATGTCTACATTCTTCTAATATTTCAGGCAAAGGGTTGTCATCCCAGATTTCCAGCTGATGATCCGTATTCAGGCGACCCAGCCTAGCACATAATGCAGGCAAGCGCGACGATTCCTCCAGCTCAGAACAGTCCATTATGTACGAGAAGAAGTACCCAAACTAGCCAGCCGTTGCAGAATAAACAGAAACTAGGAATAATACATACCAATTAGCAAACTGAATGGAGAGAGAAGTCGCACAACACCCAACTGAGCGAGCAGACCGAAGCCAAACTGGACATGCAGGAGGTCCATCCGTCCGGGAAAGGTGATACGATGAGGTAGTTGTCAAGCCCAACAGAGAATTTGGGCAAAGATGGACAATCGGACTGCACCTCAAAGACGTTTTTGGAGACTCCAATTGAGAATTGGGTGAGGGGTGAAAAGATAAACGAAAGGTGTTGTTCGGGGGTAACGATAGGATAAAACTGACGAATGATGCTGTATTACATCGTGATGTCCGCCTGAATCACCGAAATTGGGCGAGGAAGAAAGGGCTGGGTAAATTTCAGTCGAATTTGGAAGGCGAAAGAGGTGGAAAGCTGGCTGAGGTAATCGGAAGGAAAAAAGGATGGAAGAAAGGGGAATTGAGGCATCGACGAAATCCCGTACCCATTCAAGCTGAATTCTGGAAATTGAAGCGCTGGGAATCAACAAGATGGAAGAGGGGTGGGATGGAGAATCAGGGTAGACAATAAACGGTGGATAGAAAGGGGAATTAGGGTTCGGGAAAAGAAACTACCATGAGGGTAGAAGATACTCTGCATTTCGAGAGAAAAAGGGTCGTTCGACTGATCAAATGATCAAATGACTTTGAAACCCATTAAAATAAGAGAACATATACAATAATTTGATTAGATGAATCCAACACCAATGAAACAAAGCACTCTGTTCTGAAGTTCCAAAACACTAACACCTATAGAAACAGATCACTCCGTTCCCAAGTTCCAACAGCAAAAAATTTATAACCACCACGCATTTCATCTAAAGATAATTAGAAACTGACTATAAATGCAGATATTTGGCCTAATATTCTGTTCGAATTAACATAGTCCGGCAATAATTTTGCCAGAACACAGTTTTTTGTACTTCAAAACAAATGACTACCGAAATTTAGCAGAATAAAGCTTTCAAGTCAGACCGAGCAATGTTTGATCTGGACTTTCTTTCCTCGGCTACTCTCTTCTTTTCCTCAGCCCCCGCTGCCATTTTCTGCTCCTTGTCATAGCCCGACTTTGCTTCTTCCGACTCGACCAACAAAATCCCCCTAGTCCGATGGGAGCTCGTCCTCTCTACACTTCACTTTCTCCATCTTCCTTGTGAGCTCTCTCTTTCTTCCTTGGTGATATCCTCCATCAACTGCTTATTATACAAGATGGGATTTTCGTGGCCCTACTTTTGAATCCTCTTAATATGAATTAACGGATTTAATCTCTCAGAAAGAGCCGAACAATGGCTGTTAAAGAAAACTCTTACCTGTCAAGGGCTTCCAAGTAATAAAAAATGTCTTGTGTGAGAATTCCTTGTCTCATTCTTCAAAACTCGAAAGACATAATTGCCCAGCATCATCTTTCCAACCTTCTACTTCTCTTAGTTTTACAATCTTACAAGCATATGTTACAAGAAAGTTCTCATCTTCCTTAGAAGTCCTCCTCATAATAAAAGTTCATTCACAATAGACTCCATGTTGTCATCAGTTTGCATCACTGGTCGCATGCCACCGTTATGTGTACTAGGATTTTACATTGGATATGAATTTATGGCTTGAGTCTACTTCTAGCTTGGACACAAAAGTTTACTTTGGCCAAAACCTCTAAGAATAAGAGGCCCCATAGAACAAGATTGTGTTTTAGGTCATTCATTATCCTCGCTAAACAAAGTGAACATTGCCTAATGAAACGGGAGCCCAAGTGCATTTGATTATATGCAGTTTCAAACTCGAAAGTTCCTAACCCAACAATTGTTTTGTGCCCAAAAACACCTAAAAGAAAAACCATGGCAAGAACTATGGATATAACATTATGTTCTGTACCTCGCAACCAAAACTAAAATGTCTTTCATTGCTGTTCGTTTGGAGAAATTGAAAGCGTCAATTGTTTTTCTCCTGTAATTACCGATAGCATCCCCAACACTTGTTGTGGCTCCCTCCTTGTATGAACACTCCTAATTATCAGTTAGTATCCTTGTTTTGTGATTCCAAACTCAATTGCAAGGGGACAATCCCTTACTTAAGACAGGGTAAACTCTCCTAATACAAATCCCCGAGACTATAATTAAAATCTAAAGGCTCCGCCTCACGAAAAGTGTATAAGAACATCCTTATTACTAGAGCCACCCAATGCGGAGTCATATCAAGAAGGTTTTATGTGAAGGAACAAAGTGATTATCCACATAACCGATAGAATGATAACAACGCAATTCATATCAAGACATCAAGAACTGACTATATATATGCTTGACTATACGAACAAGATAGGAGATCAACCACATAATCCACAAATTGACCAACAAAAAGTCAAGCTAAAACGCAGTTTCCTTTCTTAAGTGACCAACTGCTCATGGCCTATTTGTAATCTTAAAGCTTAAACAGAATTGGGCCTTCAAATTTGACCAAGCAGTGGTTGATCTAGACATTCTTTCCTCTGCTATTCTCTTCTTTTCCTCAGCCTCTGCTACTTTCTTCTGCTCATCTTTACAGCCCAACTTCGCTTCTTCAGCCTCAACCAGCAAAATCTCCCAGTCTGAGAGAAGCTTGTCCTTTCTAGACTTCACTTCCCCCGTCTTTCTATTGAGCTTTTGCTCTTCCATGATGAGGTCACCCATTAACTGCTTATACAAGATGTGAGTGTCCTGGCTCTTCTTCATAACAGAGAACCTTTGATCCTTTTGAAGTTTCTCAGCATTGTCCTGCTCAAATGCTAAGAAGTCAGAAATGAAATCATTGAAATTGGCCTGAAATTTCTCAATTGCTATCTTTTTTTCTGACGATAATCCAATTCTGGCCGAGCTTAAAGTTGATAGTGCCTCAGATAGCCTCTCTTTTATATTCAATTTAAAGAGATCCCAAAGGCATTCCGTCAACGACTGAATAGCCTTCTCAACTTCTTCTAAGCTAGGAATTTCAGCCGTCAAAGCACCATCTTGGCAGCACGAACTTGATCCTACTCTAACGCCATGAGTCTCAGCACCATTGACAAATTCCTCCAGAGCAGTGAAATAGGAGTCAAACTTATCAGTTGGTCTAGCTGGCTGAATGTTCATCGGAGGAGTAACTGTTGAGATGCAAACTTCGGCTTTAATCACCAAAGTGTCATTTGCTAGGTATCCCCTAGCACGGTTATGAAGCTCAGTCAAGGGAACGAACTTTGGGAAACCCCATTTTTTCTGTCTCGCAGTGAAAACACGTTGTCCCCCTGCAGAATTCAGGAGACAGAGTGACGAATTAGAAAACTTATTTACAAGCAAGATATGTGGAAGAAACATTGGAGACCATCAAGAACTAGAATTTTGTATTGTTCGTCAAGCAAAATATTAGCAACAGAAGAAGCAAACACCTCC
Source organism: Eucalyptus cloeziana (assembly GCA_014182715.1). Taxonomy (NCBI): domain Eukaryota; kingdom Viridiplantae; phylum Streptophyta; class Magnoliopsida; order Myrtales; family Myrtaceae; genus Eucalyptus; species Eucalyptus cloeziana. The sequence continues at coordinate 20,902,522 of CM024644.1, read as the reverse complement.
CCATGATCATATAGATCATATTAGATGCAGTCAAATCCCAACTCCTCCATCTACTGGACCAGTGGCTTACAACTTAACTTGCTAAATTCCTTAATGAGTAACAACCACCATTGATAGAATTAACGAATGAAATACAGAAAAGCTATTTTCTCCCTCAGCTCCATATCTCTCTTTGCAGTTCTTCTCGCTTATTCTTTTATCATCTAAACCCTTCTTCTTATTCATGTCACAACACCGAATTCTTTTGAAATCTAATGCGCACAATCAATCAGAGAGAAACCCATCAGACACTCACATTAAAAAGAAGAGATTCCAAAAAATTCAATCGAATTCAAGAACAAACCCTTTCTAATAGAGCGAACATCATTGATTTGATCAATCACACCCAAGCTGAACTTGACGTCCTTGGTCCATCCGTATGGCAACGTCGCAGAAGCAGGGACACCGAGGAAAAGCGACAAATCGTACGAGCCACTCCCTTTGGGGTATACCATAATTCTCCTGCTCAGAAAGTATCGGAAAACGCAAGAATCACTTGGCAACACGATGAACATGCGATCATCAAGAAACAACGCAAAAACAGAAAAATAAAAAGTGAAAAAAATTGAAATACCATTGACAACCAAAAACTGTGAATGCTTCAGAGTAAAGCTTTTTTGCATCCTGCTCAGTGAAGTAGCTGATTTTCCACGTGAATTCTCCCCGATTAACATCAATTTGTGCATCCATTTTTTTCATTGGACTGCTACTTCTGCACGATAACTTTCGCAGACAACACGGACGTTACTTAGACGACACTCAAATTACAGGAGTTGGGAAATTTATGCGGTACTCCACATGAGTACCTGTATCGAACGTTGTTGACTCCTGGACTTCAAGGTGACGGTATGTCGCAAGTCTCGGGCTTAAATAGAAGGAAACCCTTCACTAGAAAAACTTCCCCGTGAAGTTAAAGAGAAGAAAAATCGGGAGTGGTTATTCAGGTTCAGAGGAAGAAGGCGTATCATTCGTACTTTCAGTTGGGATATCGAAAGCAATTGAGTTTTATTCGCACTTTAATACGGTTCCAAAAATACCAAGATAAGATTATGGTGGAAAAAATAATTGTGTAATATCTATAGATTTTTAAGGAAAAGTATTTGAAATGTCAAAAAACTGTTATATTGATACTAATATAATCATAAACTTTCGATTTGATTAATTTAATCTTAAACCGTTTTTTATATTTGTACCAATTGAGTCCATTAGTCAATTTAAGCCGGAAATTGCTTTCTTGGATGCTTGTCATCTCATATGGGACAGTCAGCGCCGAAATGGACTTTTTATTTAATTTTCAAATAATTTTTTGCATTTTTTTATTTTCTATTTCCTTTTCTTTTTCTTCTATTTTCCTTCCTTGTTCTTTTTTTTTCCCCTTTCTCCTTTTTCCTTTTTCCTTATTTCCCTCTTGCCAGTTGCTGGCTTTGATGATGGCCATGAAGTTCGTCAATCGCCAGCAATGGCCAAGGTTGGGCAAGGCGACCCCTCATCAACCTTGGGCGAGGCCTCCTCAAGGCAACCCTCAACGGATCTAGTGCAAGCGACCTCATCCAACCCTCAACAAAGGTTTTTTTTATGTCGATCTTACTCTACTCCCACTCTAACTCTCACTCTCAGACTTTTGCCCTAACTCTTTGTAGAGTATGGGAGTTAAAACCCACATTTGAAATTAAATCATCCCTACCTCATTCCCCCTGAGAATGTGGGGATTTAAACCCCCCATCTCTCCATTCCATGTTGGAATGAAATCCCAGTAACCACATCACAAAGGTTGGCAATTGACGAAGGGGGAAAATGAGAGAGAGAGAGAGAGGAAAAAAAATGAAGAAAAAGAGAAGAAAAAAGGAAAAAGAATAAAATAATTTAAAAAATGAATATAAATAATTAAATTTAAAAACATCCACGTCAACGCTAATAGTGCCACATAGGATGACTTGCATTCTTGTCAATAAATTCTTATCTAAATTGGCCAAATAGATTCAATTGGTATCATTGTGAAAATGTTTAGCATTAAATTAGTTCAATTAAAAAATTTAGGATTGAATTAATACTATTACAATAAGTTTTGATTTTTTTTTTTGTTTTTGGTATTTCTCCCTCGATTTTGCTATGTCTCATAATGATGCAGTACATGAATAGGTTATTTTAGAAATCATTTAGGTAACAAGATAATCAATCAAGGATATGTACAAGCGAAAAAAGATACGAAGAATATCCTAGATATATGCATGATGACTAGAGATATAGAAAATCAATGGAAATAAAATAATTATCTATAATATAGGGATATTTCTTAAATCATCTCTAACAAAATTAGCAAGTATGGATCAAGACTAATTGTGCCCAGGGTCAATTTCGAGTCAACCACGAGACACGATTTATTGTCATGTTCTTGTCCAACCCACCAGACATGCAATTGACTTGTATAACCCATTTAAGTTAAGGGGGTTGGTGGAGTTGAAATGAAATGAACTGTATGTGACTCGTTTAGACATGATTAACTAAAATGATATTCCTCCACCCTCTTCACTCTTAAGATTTTAAAATGATGAATTTCATTAGCTATTTCCTTTTTTAATTTGATATGATGATAATTTATTGATGGATTATTGCAATTTATAAATAGATTTTGTGAAAAATTGAGGAAATTTTGTGTCATTTTGGTGGTTGATTTCTTTTGAGTGAGCTTTATCTCATGTCATGACAGGTCATGTACTTGTGTTGACTTGTCAACCTGATATTTAATCACGTTGCATGAGCCGGTGTTGTGTCAACTGGTTAACTTTTTGGTCAAGCTCATGTCAAAGAGATCAACACGATAATTGTATTTGAGTTGACTTGCTTTGCATAATACCCTTATGTCGACACGAACACGAACACAATCCACTAACATGGATTGCCACCATAGTTTAATTAGCATTCCCTTCCTATTTTTATTTATGTATAAAATGTTGTAAGGCATTCCCTTTGCTTAGGTATTAAATGCAATGAATGTCAGTGCTTTATCAGTGAAACGCATTTAGTTAAGCTCCGTGGTTATCATTGGCTGAAACACATCTAATATTCATGTAGTGATACAAATTTAAGGACGTTTTCGAAAATGTATTTGTACTAACAACAAAATTAGTGTCATCTTAAATTCTGTCGCCATAGTAATTCTTGACGGATTTTAAAAACTCCAATTTTATAACCAACTCCCTCTTTTATCAAATATATAGATGTATGTATGTGTGTATATACATTGATAGCAGGTTTGTATTAGTTTTTTTTTTCGTTTTAGCCTATGTCCTTTGGTATAGGATGGCCATGTCATTTCCCATAATCTTGTAAAATTTGGGATGTGAAAAAAAGCACCATAATCTTTAGTGAATTTAGAATAAATACACTTATCAACACTATTAATTTTGAAACCATTTGATAATATAACTGAATCAAATTTTTCATACCAATGTTTAGGTGCTTGCCTAAGCCCATAAAGAGATTTGACCAATTTATATATTTTCTTTTTGTTTGCAAGAAGAACAAAACATTCTATTTTTAAAAAAGAAATTTTGACATCAATTTGATGAACACGAAGAGCATAACTGGACGCTAAAACAAAAAGAATTCGAATAGATGTTATCCATGCTACAATAGCATACTTATAAAAAAAGTTCTATTGTTTTCTTTTTGTCTATACCCCTTGGCCGCATTTAGCCTTCAATCAGAGAATTATTACATAAACGTAAAAATTTGAAGATGGTTCAGAATTCCGTCCAAGTGATGTCCTTTGACATAGGTAACATCCTTTTCCCATAATCATTCCAACTCGAAGGCAATTTTTCAATAATTACTTCAACTTGAAAGGATTCTGGAATGTCAATCTTGAGGGCTCGAATTTCATTGACAAGCACTTGTAATTCATGGACTTGTTCCAACAATGGTTTAATATCAACAAATACCTATTGGTACCTTGCTCATCTACCTTGTATTTGAATTCGGTACATTCCATATGTTTTTGACAGATTTTATCTTGGTGAATAAATCATAAAAACAACTAGACAACGTGTTTAGAATATGCCAACAACAAAGCAATTAATCATCTTCACGTTTTTTCTTCTCCTTATTGACCCTTTCAATGGCTTCTACAGTGGATTGTCCTCCTTCAATGGTGGGCTCTGGATTCTCTATAGGCATTAGATTGGGATCCATAATGTAGGAAATCCTCAAAGCAGTGAGAAGAAACATTATCTTGTCTCTCCAACAAGCAAAATCGTTACCATCAAAACAGGTCATTGTAATCATGTCTTGATTCATGACTTTTATGGACTTTGACTCTATTGTTGCAGAAATAATTCCTTAAAATTGTTGGTAAGAAATAGGATTGGGAAGATTGGAATTAGACTTTGAGGGGTGAATACATGTCTTAAGGAATTATTTGCCCCACGACATTATTGATGGTTACTAGCAAAAATCATCATGGACAACAAAATCTCAAACAAGACCAGATAACGACTCTAGTATTTCTCCAAGAACTCTCAAAAAAGGAACAATATAAAAAAAAAATTGTTGTATTTTTTAGGAAAAGGAAAATTAGTAAGTAAAATATTAAGAGGGAAACGATGAATTTATAGCGGCGTTTTAGAACAGATACAACATTTCCTCTTAAATATTGTAGCTATAATACGGGATCCCCTTTTTGGTGAATAAACCAACTGTTTCAAAAGGTAACCGTAAATTCTTATAAAAAGAAATAATCGTTTTTGTATTTTTTGTTTTGAATTTTATAACTTCTGAAAAGATACAACCTTTCAAAGGTTATAAGTCACCTAATAACTCGACCAAAAAAAAAAAAAAAAAAAAAAAGTCATCTAATAACGGTTATGTAAAAATTATAAATTTGAAAAAAAAAAAAAAATAACAACAGTTGCCAAATCTTGTCAAAAAAATTTATATTTTCCCATAATTGCAATTTTCAAAGATAATACACACATTTGTCTTCTCCAAACCTCATTGTATAATGAAATATGTCTACAGCTTCCCATGTGCCTCCCTTTGTGATATTTTCAGGCCCCGTAGCTCTCAATGGGCTTGCTAATCTATGCCCCGATGTGCTTTGACAAGATAATTAGGGCCTATATGATAACATTTCTGTTTCTCCAATTTCTGTTCTTTTGTTCCCCAGAACAAAAAAAGAACAGAAATCCGTTTGATAACGTCAACTTATTTTTCTATTCCTCGGAATAAAAAAAGTAGCCAGGGGAATAGATTTTGAACAGAAATGAAAAACAAAAAAAAAGTAACTTCTTATTCCCAGGAACAATTTCTAGAAATAAACCATTTTTCTTTTGTATTTTTCTTTTGTTCTTCTTCCTTGCCGGGGCTGCTGCCCCCGGCCACCGCCGATCACCGTTGCCACTACCCCCTTTGCCTGACCAACAATTGACGCCACTTGCTACCCAGCCATCACCACTCAACCGTCACCGCAGCCCACCCGCCCACCACTAGTCGACGACTGCCAACCGCCGCACGACCGCCAACCGTCACCGTTGCCCGCCGCCCACAGCCCATCGACGGCCATGGGAGGGGGCAACGACCAGTGGCTGTGGGTGGTGGTCGTGTGGCGGCGAGCGACGGGCAGTGGCGACGGTTGACAGTCGTGCAACGGCGGGAGGAGGTTGGCGGTCAATAGCCGGCGGTCCATGAGCAAGAAGAAAAACGAATAAATACAAAAATTTATTAATCGTACCAAACGCATTCCTAGTCTTCTTTTATTCCAAGAATAGAAATTTTATATAGTTACCAAACACGTTATTTTACTCAGAAATTATTCTAGGAAGTAGAAATACAAAAGAACTATTTCTAAAAAAAAATTGTTTCCCAAAATAGAAGTGTTACCATTCACACCTGTAAGGCATATTTGATAACGCTTTTGTTCCCGAAAACAATTTCTAAGCATTTTAAGCCGTTTGGTATCTGTCCAAAATTTCAATTCTCGTAATAGAATTGCATTTGGTACCATCCTCAAAATTTCTACTTCAAATCATTTTTTTTATTTTATAAATTATTTTATTATTTTTCCCTTTTTTTTTTTTTCTTCTTTTTTTTTTTTTTTTCCTTTCTTTTCCTCTTCTTCTTCTTCTTCTAGGTAGCCGATCGCCGGCCCTCGACGAAGCCGTGCCTCGTCGGTCGAGCCTTGGCTGGGCGAGGTCAAGCCTTGCCGATAGCTAGGTGAGCCTCCAGCGAGCTCGCCGGACCTCGCCCGGCTTGGCGAGCCTCCGACGAGCTTGCCGGACTAGTCGGTGATGGGCGGCGGGCGGCGGGCGGCGGATGGCGGTGGACAGTGACGGCGATGGCAGCAGCAATTGAAGAAGAAGAAAGAGGGAAGAAGAACAAGAAAAAAGAAAATAAAAGAGAGAAAATAGGTGCTTGATTCTAAAATTGTTCCCGTGAACAAATAATCAACTTTTTTTTACTTCTTGATTATGTTCCAAATATACTTCTGAAAACAAAAAGATAGAAATTTATTCCCGGAAACAAAAATTTTACCAAACACATTTCTGTTTCAAATCTACTATCGGGAACAAAAAAATAGAAATTTGCATTGCTTGGCAAGTTAACAAACAGGCCCTTAATTTCCAGGCCTCTTTACTTGAGTCCATGAGCTCCAGTCCAATTAAAATGCTGGTATATGGACATCATTAAAATGTTCTTTAATATCTATATGCAATCAGATGTGCATTCACTGAATTCCTATCAGCCAATTAAAAACTAGGTACTTGCACCGTCAGCATAATTCTCCTTTTTTTTTCTTTTTCTTTTTCTTTTTTTGCAGGATGCAGGCAATACGCAATAAAGCTAGAAACGCACGTCCGAAATCAAGATATGTTCGAGGAAAACAGTAAAGCCGCTTCTCAACCCCCATGATCTCGACTGCAATTCGCTCCCGAGACAACATATTCAACGACACAACTCCAACAGACGACATTTAACAACTAACGCGAGGAGCCGGCGACAGATTGCACCGAGACGAGTACGAACGAGAACTCGATCGGCCCGCAATCATTTCCAAAGGACTCCGCACAGTCCGCTCCAGATCAGATCCGCCATAAACCGAGGCGCACAACCACCACCACTCTGATCCAACCGCGATCGCAGACAGCAAACGGGGCGAGCCACGCGGAAGCGACGCAACGCAATCCGAAACTCCGATCCGGTCGGAACCGGCGACTGCTCTCGGCCCTGACGGCCGGGGATTAAAAAAAAAGAGGAGGAGCCGAGCGCGAGCGTCGCGAAACGCGAGAACGAGAGGAGGGAGGGACCTGGAGGCAAGGAGGGAGCTCGGGCTGGTAGAGAGATCGGTGCTTCTGGAGTTCGGAGAGCTCTCTGGGAATGCCGTAGTCCGATCCGGCGGGGAGCTCCAGCGAGAGAGAGAGAGCTCTAGAGAGAGAGAGAGAGAGAGAAGGGGTAGTTGAGAGAGAAAGTGAAGCAGAAGATGGCGGAGGAGTGCTCGTTGGAGTGACGGGTTTTTATGTGATGTATAAATAAGTCGTCAAAATCTAGATGTCGACAAGTTCTTGGATGAGAAGAGCTTAGTAACGACACACTTTCTTCCTTCTCCATTAAGGATCAACGCAATTTGATCTTAATGTGCGGATTCATTTAATGAAACTTTCAAATAACATTAGGGAAAATAGTCCAAAAATTCCCAAACATATTATGATTTTGCCAATTCAGCTATAAACATTCTAATTGTGTCATTTAAATCATAAACATTTTCACATTTTATCAATTAAGTCTATCCAACTAATTTTAACCGGAAATTACTAACATGGATCTCAGTAGTGCTACACAAGTCGCCTAGCACTAACGCAAACAATTTTTTTTTATTTTTTTATTTGAAATTTTAATTATTTTTTATTTTTTAGTTTTTTTTTCTTTTTGTCTTTCTTTCTTTTCCATTTTTTCCTTCCTAGCCGATGAGGGTTACCAACAAAACCCTCGCCGGTCACAAGTGAGGACCGGCCAACCCTCGCCAATCATAGCTGATTGACCCTCACCGGCCACTTGGTGAGGGGTGGCTGACCCCGCATGTGACCAACAAGGGTTGGCCAGCTGGCCGATGACCCTCGTCAGTTAGGAAGGAAAAAATGGAAAAGAATGAATGAAAAAAAATTATAAAAATAGTCTACATTAGTGCCGGTTGTGCCACGTAGGAAATGTGGACGATTTTCGGTTAACTTGGCCGGATGGTAACAATTGGTGAAACTTGAAAAGATTTAGGATTCAATTGACAAAACTGAAAGATTTGATACTAAAATTGATAAAAGTGCAATAGGTTTATAACTTATTTGACAATTTTCCTGATAATGTCTTCCTAATCTCCTTTGACTCTATGACTAATTTTTCATAGAGTACTAGTGGATTAGAGAGAGAAAGAAGCGATGTACCATCTATCGGACACGCTGCTACCGACTGATTATCAGCTTTTGTAAGTGATCACACTTAAACTTCATCAAGCACATCCTCCGCATATTAAAATACATGTTGAAGCTGATCGAAACACACTTGCAGATAGTAGTTCTTTGCTTGCTGCTCCTCAGCATCTAACAACACTACCTTAATGGCATTTGACGTCTCTCTAAGCTTGTGAATCTGATTTTGAATGCTGTAAATTGAGATGGCTTCTTGGAGCGCCGGTGATGCTATCTTGCCCCAGCACACCCTCACACCCTCTGTAATGCTGAAAAGGAGTGATTCAGCCATGCTGAGTGATGAGGAAATTGATACAGCCCATTTGGTGGAGACAAACAAGAACACACTATCTTCCTTTCGTGGGTTGCTATGACGATATCTTGGTAACAACCGGATGAAAGGGATGTTCTTTCCTTGGGAGTGGCCAGCAGGTTAACAGAAAAATGCTTTTCTACCTTTTCTTTATTTTAGATTAGGTTTTGTAATGTTTAGATATGTTTTACACAACAATTGCCTATGTTACTCAATAGGATTAGCTTAACGATTTAGGAACGGACTTATGTTATGAATTAGGGGCATACTACAAACTCATACCAGCCAATGCAAATATATTTGGGTCACTAGCTGAATTTGAACTAGCATTTTGTAAGGCAGATTCATTTTTGACTGGTGATAAAGACAATTCGTGGAATAGAGATTCACTATCACAATGTATATAACAATCAAAAGTAAGATTAGAATTCGTTTCTTGGGAGGTTATGACAAATTTATGATGAATTACTATCGGAATTATACACTAGTATCAGTCTTTCAATTAAATTATATGATTTAGGTATATGTTTGATCTATCGACTTGCGTCATCTAACAATGTAGTTCTCAAACCATTTTTTATCGCATTGTGTTCCTCCATGCATACTAAGTTGCTCTTGGTTCCTCTGCTCTGACTCCCTTCATGCTAAATTTACAGATATGCAATCATTTGGCAAGAATGTGGTGCAGTCGGGCAGCAGTTAATCGCTGTCCAAGTGAAGAGCCTCCCCAATGGTGGTTGTGGCATGACGTCGATGATGGGTGGAACGGCGGTGGCCATGGCGAGTCTAGCGACCGCTGAGAAGGGAGAGAGATGCACCATGTCGAGGTTTTCTCCAAAAAAAAAAAAAAAAAAAAAAAAAATTGTGTGTTACATGCACAAATTGATGATTGAAGGCTTGATAAATGCTTGCCAAGTGTTCCGCCAACGGTAACTTGCTGCTCAGCTGCAACATACTCGTTTCCTTCTCTTATCCTCGGATCCGCCACCACCAACACCCAAAAAAACAGAGTACTCTGTTCCCAAGTTCCAAAACTCTGAAACGTTATAGAAACAGAGCACTGTGTTCCCAAGTTCTGAGAGCAAGAAATTGTAACCACAACGCAAATCATCAAAAGATAATTAGGAACTTACTACTTATGCAGATATTTGGCCTAACTCCTGTTCAAATTTACATAATCTAGCAATAATCCTGCCAATGCGCAGTTTCATATACTTCAAAGCGAATAGTCACTAAAAAGTTTCAACAAAGTAAAGCCTCTAAGTGACCAGGCAGCGGCAGATCTGGACATTCTTTCCTCGGCTATTCTCCTCCTCTCCTCAGCCTGCGCTACTTTCTTCTCCTCCTCATCGTAGCCGGACTTCGCTTCTTCCGACTCAAACAACAAAATCTCCCAGTCCGAGAGGAGCTTCTCCTCCTCTCGAGCTCCCTCTCTTCCTTCGTGATGTCCTCCATCAACTGCTTATACAAGGTGTGAATTTTGCGGCCCTTCTTCATTGCCAAAAATTTCTATCCATCTGTATCTTATGTAGCTCGAATTCAGCAATTGTCCTGCTCAAAATTAAAAAGTCGGAAGCGAATTTGTCGAAGTTGGCCAGGAATTTTTGGATTGCCTCACGCTGCTCAGTAGATAATCCAGCTCTGGCTGAGCATAAAGTTGGCAGCACCGTAGATAGTCGCCCCCTTCATATTCACTTTGAAGAGATCTGAAAGGCATTCCTTCAATGACTGCTTAGCCTCCTCAACTTCTTCCAAGCTAGGAGTTTCACATGTGACCAACATCTTGACTTTGCAAACTCCATCCTACTCGAACACCATTAGTCTCAGCTTCTTCAATGAGTTCATCCAGACCCGCAAAGCGAGCATCAAAATTATATATCGGTCCCGCTGAACAAGTATTTACAGCAGGAATGACCCTTAAGGCAGAAACCTCTCAATCACCAACGTGTCGTTCGCTAGATAAGCCTTAGTATGATCATGGAGCTCAGTCAATGGAATGAAAAACGCAAATCCGCATTTGCTCGAGACTTCAGTGAACATGTGCTGTTTGGCTGCATATTTTGAAGGAACTCAGGAGACGAACAAATCCCAAAATCACCTCCATATCGCACACCACATATCACGATATGAAATACGTACAACCTGCAGCAGTGAACACACCAGAGCAGACCTTCTCTGCAGTCTGCTTGCTGAAGTTGCTAAAAGTGCACCCGAATAAATACATAAGAGGTCTTCAATCACTGTGATGATAAAACTGGATGAACTACGTTCAAGACATTGCAGAATCAAAGGACGTGAATCCAATGGAAGGTCGCGGAGCGGTATTTTAGGATATGAGAGTTATCAACTACAGCAACTGAACGAAATCTTAAATAGGATATATATCCTTTCCGCTAAAAAATATATTTAGATATTCAAGTTACCTTCTATATGAAATTGACAAATCGTTTAACACTAAAAGTAAACGTCCTAAACTTGCATAAAAAAAAAAAGATTATGTCAAAGTCCTAGACGTTTTTATAGGGAGTGCAATCGAAATCCCAAACCTTTTTTGAAACCCTACAATGTAATCCTAACCCCCTCAGCGAAGGAGCTCGATCACTAGAACCATTTAGAAATCACATGATTGTTAAGCATTATTTCGGCTACAGGGTTAATACTACAGAAAACCCCAAATCAATAGATCTGTGACAAATTTACTCCAAACTAGTATTTTGACAATCAAAAATTTTAAACCAGTACACCTATAATAATTTTACCCTCTATTAATTTCTATTAAATTTTACCGTTAAATTGCTAAATTAGATAATAGGTGATGCCTCTCGCATGCAAAAGAGAAATATCGCATTTCCATGTGCGAGAACAAAGAACTTTTATTGATGAGGCCCGCAGCCAGAAACATCAAGGTTCAGCTTTTGTAAATTCACTAGGCAAGGCATGTAGCCAGAAAGAAAAAAGCAAGGTCTTCGTCATCATATATACAGCACAAATGTACAAACCGTTGCACTTCTAAGGCTCTAGCAAAACGAATGAACCGTAAATTTTACCTATCTAGGCAAACTTAGTGCCCCACAACATCGTCCTGGTAAGAGAATTGGAGTTCACAAAGCTTCGATGTAGCAAAATTCTCCACCCTCAGGTACTAGTAATATGGTCTTTGATCTGAGTTTGTAGCTTCCCATGTTATGCTTGCACATCTCAGATGGCACTTCATTGCTTAATGCGAACTGTGCTGCCATAACCACGGTGCTTTTGGCACATTCTGCAGCTTCACAGAATCCTTCCACGGATAAAGCCTACAGCAAATCTGTATCCACAGCTCGACATAAAGAAACTTGCAATGGCGGACTAATTCAAAGCATAATGAACCCATTCGAGGAGTTGCACGACCTGATGGACTGGAATGGGAGAAAATGATACTGAACTCAATTTGACCGTGTCTGGAGCACAAAGAGGGAGTGATAGTACGGCCTCCTGCTGCATGCTTGTAAGCTCCAGAAATTGAGAGAGCAGGTCACCAGCTAGAACCTTAGGTATCCCGACCTTCAACAAAAGAATGAGGAGCAACCTTGAGAACACAGGTAAGAAGGACGAAACGAGCGCAGATAATGTCGTCGTGCCGAGGCTCTTCTTTCAGTCACAAGGACTTTCTAAATTCAATAAGTCTCTTGGAGACAAGGAGCGGGAAAGAGTTAACAGCACAACGATAAAGACACAGGAGTTGAAAATTATGAAGAAAAGAAGTTGATAGGAAGAGGATGGAGTAGTCAATTCACACATTCAAACATACAGTTTTTCACTTACTACTGAATTTTTCCAACTGTTTGTGGCATATTTACGTTGCACCGAAGCAGGGTTACCAAAGCAGAGTTCGCTTGCCGTGTGTCGTAGTTCTTCTGCATCTCTCCGTTGAGGGGTTCGTTATGTATAGCTGCATGTGGTCACTGGACCAAGTCACCAAATCCATGCACGATTCAATTCATATTCTGATAGAGCTGTTAAATGAGTGGGTCAGGTCATAAATGGTCCGACCCAAATTGACCCATTAACTCATTTATGCCTAATGTAAATTTTTTGACCTATACCCGACTTGACTCATACCCGACCCACTTAACTAAATTTAAGAAAGCTTATTTCTTTTATATATATAATGGTATTGCTAAAATAGTCGGATACAACACAAATTTAATGAACAATTTTTATAATTTTTAAAATAATTATTTTAGTTAAACAAATATGGGTCCATAAATGGGTCAATGACCCATTTTGACACCTCTATATTCTGACAACAGAAACTCCTTTATATCTTCATCAAGTTTCATGTTTCCCCAATTTTCTCCTGAGGACGTGTTAGACTCAGAGCTATTCTCTTCGTTTCACTCACGTGGCATATAAATACCTCTGTCGGTATATAGCACCGCCAGCCTAAAGTATCAAATATTTTCGAAAATCAAACCAAAAAAATATATTTTTGAAAAACTAGTTGAAGCTCGATTGAACTCGATTTGCTTCCACGAGCTGAGTATCAGTTAGTCCGAATATCAAAAGTTTATGGATTTTCACTTTGCTAAATCTGAAATACCCAAATTCTTGTAGAATGTTCTTATACCAAATGTCAAATGGTGAGTTGATTTAGATCAATCGAAATCATATTCTATGCATATCAAACCAGATCAATCAACACCTATTTTTATAATTCGAGTTCTTAAAGAAAAATTTTCAATTTCTATCCTGATTGATATTGCCATATGTGAAATGGAACCAACATTTATGTATTACCATATATCAAAATAAAAACTAGTTGCTTCGTGTCGATATCACTGAATGATGTGGAGAGAGTAAACAATCGCCTCATCCATGTCAGTGGTGTTACATTTTTTTTGGAGATTCTATGTGTTGGGATGGATTAAATCAATTTTAATTTTTTAGCATTTATCATATTTTTCATGAATTTTAGGAGTTCATATGGTTTATTGGAAATATATAATTACTCGCCACTCTTTTTAATTTGTTTTTGGAATCTAAAAATAACCATTTTTTTCAATTTCCAATGTTTGATCGGAAAAGAAAGTGTCGTGTCTTCAAAAAACGATAGAAAATCGAAAATAGCCTCGCTCTCGTACTTCCTCTTTTCCCTCCATTTTCCGTCACTATAAAAGGGGAGGACCTCCTCTTCTCGTACTCCTCCTATCTTCTGGCTCGCTTTTCTCCTTCGATTTTTCAGATTCTCTCTGCATTTTCCGCAGGTACTCCGTCAAATCTCTCAGCTCGACTCGGCCTTCTCTTCAGCCTTCTTCGGCAGTGCGAGCGCGAAGATGATGGCCAACATCACCGTCTGCGCGCGGTTCCGGCCTTTGAGTTCGAAAGAGAGGCGCGATCACGGCGATTCCGTCTGCGTCGAGCGGATCGACGACGAGGCCTTCACTCTCAAGGTGCTTTGACGAGCCTCATTTTTCTACTACTTCTGCAATTGCACTTGAGAAGAATCCGGTCCGATGAGGTTGTGTGCGTACTGGAAGCAACGGTAGCCGCAGTTGATTAAGTTATTTCTCATCGATTGCGTCGAGTTGTGGCGTTTGTACCTTCGAGCGAGGTCTTGTGAATTCTCCTCTCGTATTGGCTGAGATCGTGGTGGTTTCGATTGATTAAGCTGTGGTTGTCTCGACGTCGATGGTTGTTAGGATGAGAAGGAAGGAGAGATGAAGTTCAGCTTCGACAAGGTGTTCTACGACGACTCGAAGCAAGATGATGTCTATTCGTTCCTGGCTCGTCCTATTGTTCGAGGTATATCTAGCATCGCCACGGTACCTGATAGATGTGACGTCAATCACGATGTCAGCTCATTCGTGTTCATTCGTAGATGTGAAGTTCATTCGCTCCTTAGAGCGAGAATCATAGATCATAGCATTAGGTGCTCGTGTCGACATGCACATGAGATTAATCAAGTATTTTCATGCGAATCTGCTGCTTTCTCATCCTTTAGTTGATGATTGAGATGAATTGATTAATCACATTCAGATCCACTGCTTTCTTCTGTTAGTAGGCGTATTCATCGCAAGAATGTAATGTTAGCACAGCACGCACTATCTGGTTCACTTCCTGGTTTATTAATATTTTAGTTTGTATGTGTTGCTTTTAAATGTAACAGATATGTTGAATGCAATAAATGGGACGATCATTACCTATGGACAGGTGATACACTGTGCTGCAACAAAGGATGTGTGGTTTCTGTCGTCTATTGATTCCTTAACTCTTTACCTTGATGCATCACTTGAACAAAGTAGATTTGTTATGAGGTAGAGTGGCATGATTAGATGCATGCATGTGTAATGTGGAGGAGAGGATGCTAATAGGTGGTTTACAAATGAATGGAGTAGAAGTAATCCTATGATTAGTGCCATAGTAAGTCTCGAACAACCTCTTTCGGTTCAGAATTCTTTCGAAGTTTTCCAGTTTGACATTTTGTATCGCATCTCCATATAGAGGAATGCCCTGTTCTTGTTCTAACTAGATGTTAGGATCATAGCTCCAATCGTCGCAGAACTAGAACTGCATCTATGATACTTTAAACGACTTATTTTCTGGATATGCTAAATAAATTATACCAATCATTTTCTCTTTTCTAACAACAAACTCAATTTATTTCTGGAACAGACTGGAGCTGGAAAGACATATAGCATGGAGGTGATCAGTCTGCCCACCGAACAGGGTTAGTAGATGGTTGTTGATATATACTAGTTCGGTAACAATATATATGAATCAGGGACCAAGCATCCTCGAATGTGATGATGCCAAGAAAGGTCTCCTTGCAAGAGTGGTTGCTGGAATTTTCAGAGAGATCAGTTCTGCTGATTCAATCAAGTATACAATCAAATTGTCCATGGTGCGCCTATGTGAGCTGCTACTCGGTGCTTCACTTAGTTATTGATGCAATGCTCTAATTTTAACGTTTTCCAACTTTTTCAGGTAGAGATCTACATGGAGAAAGTAAGGTATAGATTTCCATGACTGCATTTGAAGACATTCATGTTGAGATAATGGCTTTTCTTTAGTTTAATTATTGTATGCTGTATGTCATTCTCCTGAATCTCATTCAAGAATCCCAGGAAGTTTCATAAATAAATCCTCATGGACATCATTTATTTTCCTTCTTCCAGGGACCTTTTAGATCTTTCAAAGGATAACATACAAATTAAAAAGACCAAATCACAAGGAATATCCTTACCTGAAGTTACAGAGGTGACTTACCAGCTCAGCAACTGCTTTCAATCCACTAAGATGCAGATAGTAGCTAAGTGGTTTAAATCGCTGGTTTTTTATGTGCTGTGGGCCCAAAGAATGCATCTTAAGATGCTTATGTGCCTCACAAACATTCACAAAATGTTTCTGAGAAAAAGATGTTATCTTGGTCTTTAGACTCCAATGGTGTTTCCGACAATACCACAAGTGAAATGACTAGAAATTAGTTTGCTGCTCGACTAACATAAATCTACCTATCCTTTGTTGTCTACGCAAAACTGGATAGCTTATTGGGTTAAAACCATCTACACATACATATTATCTTATGCTTTCTTTCTGTGGGACCCCCTTGATGTTTTCTCCCTTCCCTCCAGATATCTCTGTCAGACATTGCTGAAGCGTTACAAAGTTTATCTGTAAGATACAAGCTCCTTTTCATTTGACTGTATTCCAATCTTCCCTGGGTTGATCTTCTAGTTCCATCCTCTGAACTCCAGAGTGGAATATGCAACAGAGCAGTTGGAGAGACCCGTATCCTTTCTCCTTTCTGTTTTGGCTTGTACTTGTTCTTCATCTTGCATAGCCATATCAGTACTTTCTTAAAAATATCTGCCACCTTCCCTAATTATTCATCAAGTTTCACACTTAAGCTGAAACAGAAATGAACGTGGGCAGCAGCAGAAGCCATTGTATTTACATATTCTCGGTGCACCAAGAATCAACCATACAGAAGAGGTATGGTTGGTCTCTTATGGGATTGCAATTTATCGGCAATTTTTTTGGTTTCTCATATAAAATTTCATGTCTTGAGCATGGCCAGAACATTTGGAAAGCTAATTCTTGTGGACCTGGCTGGCTCTGAGAAAGTTGAGAAAACGGGAGCAGAAGGCAGGGTTCTTGAAGAAGCTAAAACGATCAATAAGTCCCTGTCAGCACTTGGAAATGTAGTACATGCCTTGACATGTGGTCCAAACGGAAAAGGAAACCATATTCCATATCGCAACTCCAAACTTACTCGAATATTGCAAGATTCTCTTGTGAGACTGCTGCATATTAGCCCTTCCATTATCCTGCTAGCATGTTATGCAGAACATAAACAATGTGGTCGTCTCACAGGGAGGGAACTCTCAGATGGCATTACTATGTTGCTGTTCACCCAGTCCTTCAAATGCTTCAGAAACTCTCTCAACCCTCAGGTTTGGTGCCAGGTATGTAAGTTAGAAAGTCAAACTAATCTAGGGCAGGGTATGTTCTTATTCTGATGTCAATGTTCATTAGGAATACAACGAGAAAAGAAAATGTTTAAGAAAAATCACCTATGAGCTCACCAGGCATATCGACCAGGAAGCAACCTACCCATGAGTAGATAAGTTCTTTTTTGATCAACTAATTCCAACAGACATTAACGCAATATCTACGAGATAGAGAATTTGCACCTTGAGCTTTTTAAGTTCTGATTCATCAACTATATATCCTGCCTTGGTTAATGTGTGCCGTGCGGTTGGGGATGCCGCGTGTGCTTTCTAACTCCAATTTCTCTATCATTTCTTCAGGGCAAAGCACATAAAAGCATCACCACGTGTCCACAGTACCAAAGATAAACATGCTAAGACACTGAGGACATCCTTCCCATCCAAAGATGAATCATGTGACAAAGTTACAGATAAGGTTAAGATTTACCAGACTTCTCATAAAAATCAATTGACCAATCTATTTCACACACTCACATTTGGCATTTACAGTCAAGGGAAAGCATGGATGCGGAAGATGTCAAGTCGCTTCAGGATTTGTTCACATCGGAGGGAAGGGTACACGATCCTAATTTTCTTGCGGACTTGGAACTTGATTGTGGGGAGGCTGCTGCAGCAACTAATATTCCATTGCAACGAGCTGCAGAGGAGCTTGCTTCTGCTGTTGAGCTGGTTAGTCAAGACTCTAGGTTGCACTCATCAGCCTATTTTCCACTCTTTCTTTGGCCACATGAGGATTCTACGTCATTTTACTGTGATAGAAAATCTGATGTGGTGACTGAGAATCGAGTTACCAACTCATTTTAAAATTGAAGTCTTGGTGGGAGTTTTTGTACTTTCATAGGACTGAATAACTGCCTAAATGTAATCTAATTTCAGCATCACAAAACAAACTCAACACTCGTTTAATGGTTGCTTAGGGCGATATTTCTGGCTCTTTTGACAGCTTAAAGAGCAGAACAAAGTCCTGGAGGCGATGCTGGCAATTGTGACGAGGATGCTTTCATCTCGGCGCGAGGCAAATGATGATCTCAGCTTTGGGCACTTGTTATTTGAGTCTCTAAAACGCTCCATCGCTTGGGTTGCATGCCTACCCCTGGTCAAGCTGTTGACAGACAGCTATGCCTTTCTACCGTGCTGCTGCTGCTGCTGCTTTACAAAATGATGAGGGGGAAAAAAGGAATAATGTTAGAACTACCTTAAAACCATAATTTTGAAATGGTTCCCTATTAATTCTCTCCACTACTTGTTTTGATGCGATTATATGAAGGATTATGTTAGCATGACAATTTTTGAGTTAATGTGAGAATAACAGGTTGTTGCGATCCACAAATTTTTAAAAGAGTGGATCTCATAATAATTTATAATTATTTTATAGTCTAGAATAGGTTGTTATTCTAACAACAAATAAAAAACTGTTGCGTAATGATTTTTATCATAAATAAATCAAATTTTCAATATAATTACATAAATGCCCCTGGAAGATAAGGAGTTCGTCCGTTTCTGCATGGAAAGTTTGGCTGTAAGCATTTGCATGGGCACCACGCGTCCATGTTCTCCTTCCTCCTTCAGCCATCGCCACCACGTTTACCCGTTTCTCTCACTCCTCTAAATGGAGAGAGCTTAAATAGCCCGACAACTTCGCCGGATCCCCAGTCGAGCCCCAGGCGACATCCGGCGATGGACGCGACGACAGCGACGGGAACGGACCCGCTCGCGGCGGGTGGACCAGTGGAGGAGAGCACGGTGGTGGGGATGGTGATGCAGGAGCCGGTGGCGGCGGAGACGAAGTTGAAGATGAAAGTGATGGTGGCGGTGGACGAGAGCGAAGGGAGTTTCTACGCGCTGCGGTGGACGCTGGACCATCTGCTCTGGAGGAGCACCCCCGCTCTGGCGGCGGACGGCGACGAGGTGGAGATGATCACGCTCGTTCACGTTCAGCAGCCCTTTCAGCACTACGCGTACCCCACCGGCCCTGGCGGAGCAGGTTTCTCTCTCCGTCTGAAATTCGTTTAGTTCTACACAAACCGATGGTCGCCGATGGTTCATGAGATCCCGATGCATGTCGTCAGTCAGGTTTTAGCTATCTAAAATGGGCTCTCTAGCCATCAAAACATGTAATCTGCAAGAATGGCAAAGCTTGACATAGAGCTTGTACTAACATTACATGGATCTGTTCGGGGGCGCCCGGCTGTTGCAGCGTTCTATGCGGCGTCATCGGTGGTGGAATCAGTGAGGAAAGCCCAAGAGGAGAACTCGGCCCTCATACTCTCCCGTGCTCTGCACATGTGCAAAGAATCGATGGTAATTCAACTGATTTCCCTACCACTTCTTTCGCTAGATTTCCCTGTACTTCGCTAGATTTCCATGTACGGTAATGAGAAAGCAACTGCTAGAAACAGAAACGAAGGAGGAGAATTCGCAATCATGTTTGACAGATGTTGAGTTGAGCATCAGTTGATGAATTATAAACTCGACGATGTTTACAGGTTAAGGCAGAGACCTTGATTCTGATTGGGGACCCCAAAGACATGATCTGCCAGGCAACAGAGCAAATGCACACAGATCTCCTCGTCGTAGGCAGCCGTGGGCTCGGTAAGATCAAAAGGTGATGATCATGACTATTGAGTGAGAGCAAACCCTTTAATGTGAGCACAAGCATGGAAACAGCCTCTTACCAGTATCGGTTTGGTATCGATTTACTGGCCGATGCAGTCGTCTTTCCATGACTTTTAGATTAGTGTGAGACCCATGCACGTTTATGACATTGTCGAGTCTTTTAAGTTCTACTCGCGTACGAATATCTCCATTGAAGTTTCTCTGGCAATCAGTCTACCGCGAGGCGTGTTCATCGTCGGTCTTTATGGTAAATTGCAGGGCATTCTTAGGGAGCGTGAGCGACTACTGCGCGCATCACGCGAAGTGCCCCATCCTGATCGTGAAGCCCCCAAAAGAAGCGAGCAAGCAATGAGGGAGATCGGCGAGAGATCAAGCGGCGGTTGGTTTGCCGATGGAAGATCGATGGATGCGAATAAGCATGTATGCTGTCTTAACGTGTATAATAAAATGGGTATTGTTTCTTGTCCAACGGCAGCTTTTTTGAAATAGATATCGCACCCTCTGATGGTGAATGGGACCGAATCTTGTCCGATATGCGCTCGTGATCAGAAGTGCGGGGTAAAAGACCAGATTATTTCGTAAAAATATACCTAGAGACACGAAAGTTTAACCTAATTATACTCAACGATATGCAAAAGTATTCCTGGTAACAAGATCTAGTACACCGTATCCGCGTGGGGTTTCAATGATGCCAAGATCCTGCAAAGGACTATTTGATAAAGGAGAGATGTCTTGGTTTCCGGAAGTTTCAGAGACTGAATTCGAGGAACTCTATCAATGAGTCGAGCAACTTTAGAGTAACTTGAGCTCGAGATTGACAAGAAAAATATTAAATAGGCCTGTCTTGGTATGCAGGTCATGCATCATTAAGATTGACTAGAAAATATTAAATAGGCCTCTCTTGGTACATAAGTCATGGATCATTTCACCCATTTATCGCCATGTATTTGAATGGTGCTCACGTTTTAAAATTCTTCTCTTTCCATCGTTATTCTCTTCTATCACTGTTTTCTCCGCTTTACCTTATTGAGGCCACGGATGAAAATAGCTTTCGAGGCCACGGACGACAAACTTTTCGGTTTTCAGTTTGCCTATTTGCCTTTCGTGGCAATGGACGATGATGGCTCGTGACTGCGGATAACAGCATCACCAATCATAGACAAGCTAGGCTAGCCATGAACAACGTCACTGACCACAATAGACGAGCTAGGCTCGCAAGCAACGCCAATATCTATCCGTGGCCGTCAACGTCATTGTCCGACCAAATTTGGTCGGGAGTCGGAGACTGAGATGGGCAAGACCAGCTCTGTATGAGCGGCTCGCGCGTGACGCCAATGCTCATCCATAGTTGTCGTCTGTGTCATTCGGCCAAATCTAGTCGGCTCGGTCAATGCTGGCGACCCCATCGGTGGCAACAATGGGGGCGGCTGGGAGGACAGGCTCAAAGGAGAAGATGACCAAATGGGTTTTTCGAGCAAGAGAGACAGAAGGCGTGCATGTAAGGGAGAGGAGCAAAGGGAGAAGGAGAGAGGAGCGAGAGGGAGAGGAAAGAGAGATGCCATTGTTGCAAAAGGCAAGATGAGAAAAAGGCAACAGAGGAGAGAGATGAAGGATAAAAAAATATCTGACAAACAGGATCTTTATAAACACGTAAAAATCAATAAATGAAATCATTCATGACTTATATGACAAGACAAATCTATTCAATATTTTCCCGAGATTGAGAGCCTAATTTTCGGCTTGTCCATTTGGGCTTGATGAGATCAACTCGACAAGCTCGCAAACGTAATCGAGCTTCTATTATTATTTCGAAACAGTTACATGTCAACACCTATCAAAATAGGTGGAAAGTATTCGAGCTTTCTAAGATCAAGATCAAGCTCGAGTTACCCAGCATAAAGTTCGATCAACCTCGAATCAAGTTTGGAAAGCCAAGCATGCGAATCGAGTTGAGCTAGAGCTAATCGGTTCAACTCGACTCAATTACACCCCTATCCCATGCGGAGGTAAAATGAAGCTTCTCAAATTTTTCAAAAAATCTTTATTTACCCTGGAGATACAGTTACAGCCAATCTCATACGAAGAAAAATTTAAGGTTCTCGAATTCTCAACAATGCTTTCTTTGCCTCAGAGATAGAAGGATGCCATAATATTCTCGAGTATTATGCTTTAGGTGAAATACCTAGGAAAACTCTTTCCAAGTTCTCTTTCAAATCCTGTTAGTGACTTTGTAAGTACAATATCTTCTTTCCCATTTAGCCTCTTCCGAACCAATATCAAACCATGTTAACGTGAGTAACTAAGAGTAAGTTATATACAGAATGAGATTGGATAATCAGCTGACATTGAGCGCAGAAGATCAATCGCAATGGAGGAGCTAACGAGGAATAATGTGGAAAAAGCACTTGCCGCAGCTTCACCCCTGCAGCACGCACAGCACATTTGCAAATTAGAACCAGCAGCACAATGAGAATCCTACTGATGTTTCAGGTTTCAAGGAACTACCTGTTGGCTCATTAGAATCTCTACTGCTACATTAAGATCCCTGTCTGCGGCTGCAACTGCTACTTCAACTTGTGTCTGAAACACAGCCGAGGAGTTAGTCATAAGACATAGGTGATAATGTGAAGAGTCGAGATTAAACTTTGATGAACAGGGGTCTACAATGAAAAATCATAAAAGAAAACGGTGAAATGCCAAATAGTTAATCTCTTTCTTCCATCAAATGCATCAATGCGTGGTCATTTTCTTCTCATTATAGAATCGAGTCTCTTAAAAGAACTATGAAGACTGGCTTCCAGAATGTATTCTAGAATTTTTCTCTCAAAGGACGACACAGAAAATGAAAATGAAAATCAAGACCAGAAAAAGAGAAAAGGAACGAGAAATTCTTAGGTGCTCCCAGGGCATAATTTTCTTTTCGACCCTAATCATTGACTGTAGTGGATAGTATGGATTTCCTTATCTTCCATCTAAGATAACACTTCACATGCTGAGATTGGCTTGGGTAAAAAAGCACTTAAACATCTGTCCATTCTCATAACATGCTATGTGATTGATCATCAACACAGTGAAGACTAGCCAGGGAATTGCTGCTCCAAAGAAGATGACTATTGACCAAGCAATTCAGTTCTTCAGGGATAGTGGATCCAAATTTTCAAGAATATTTTAAAAGATGAAAGCTACAGCTTAAAGGATCCCAACGAATAATCATGAAATCAAAGTAGACAATGGAAGCTGCAATTTACCCTATCAAAGCCCATGGATACAAGTTTTTGGACTTCTTCATCAGAAACAACTGACGCCTGCATTGACAAATGAATGAACCCAACATGACAAAATGACCTCCAGAGGTAGGAAGCAAATCGGCTTTTTGAATCACAAGTAGAAAGAAACCTGATTGTGTAGATGGCTTTCTAAAGTCACAGGCAATGCGTTTTCCAGGTTCCTGGAGTTGAGGAGAAAATGACAGGTAAAAACCAGATGCAGCAACATGAAGGATTTTTTTAAATGATGCCACTGGTACAGCATGCGGAGAGTGTTAAATGAAAAAGGGTATCTCATTGTTCCAATCTCTAAAACACTTTCGGGACAGTTAACCTGAAACAAGGCTAATTTCAGGATTCTCCATTGGTGATAATGCTGGTCATAGCAGCTAATTTTCATGCATTGAAGAAAGATGGAAAAAGACACAAGTTGAAGTAGCAGTTGAAGAAAGACAGAATCACTACAACCTCAATTCCATAGAAGATTATAATGTCAAAGATTGTATCCACATAAATGACTGACAAGCAGAAAAGAAAAGGGAGAGAAGAGAAAGAAGAGGAGCTAGGGGGTTGGGGAAGGGAAGAGAAGAAACATTTCATTTTTCTAGTACCTTCCATCCTGCAACTGCTGCCCAGAAACTACGGGCACGATGCCTGGTGAATGTTCAGGGCCATTGTTATCCAGGAGCCTAGCTTGTAGATTGTAATCAGAATTTTGAGAAGAAACCATTTGACCTCTTTCGGATCCTAGCGTTCTTCCTCTACCAGGAAAGCTACTGTCTTGTGTTGACTGCATCGAAGAAGGTCAAAACAAATTCTTAGACATTTAGGTTAACAAAATCTGAATCCATCAGAGAACCACAATATTCTTTACCTAATTTCTCTGAAAGCTACAATTTAATGACAACAGCCATTGATTTCGAACAAATTGAATAATATCCTCATGGAACTAGGCTCCCACGGATAATCATATTTCAATTAAATCAGCATTTCAGATAAATAATCTTCAACAAAAAATGATGAATGTTTTTCAGCGCTTAACCTGTGCCCAATACCTGAACAGAAGTTTCCCGCCGTGGCATCCAGGCAGACAAATTTCTCCACAAATTTCCAGAGATCAATCCACTATTTAAGTATTCAAAACAAAAAACAGTTAAGTCTCCCAGTTATGCAAAGACCAAATTAAGAAGCAAAACCACAGTTTACCTGGATGGTGCATTTTGATTTGAATATGTAGGGATGTAGCCCATAGCATTCCCCCCAGTGGACATGATAAATTTTGGCCGTCTTACACAAGTTGACTGAAGACAATTTAAGGGATACCACATTTAATTAGATTATGCATATCAAACTGAAAACAAAAGAAATTATGTATCCCATTTGCAATCCATCATTATGATCAAGATCCTGCAGTACCACACCCACAAAAACAAGTTTTGACCCAAAAAAAAAAAAAAAATGAAAGTTCTGTGTTAAGCAATTCAAAAATATGAATAAAGAAATTGCAGAAAAGCCAGCAATTAAGAGATCGGGTGCTCCTACATATATTAACATGCACAAAAGAACATAGACTGAATGGCAAAATGTAATGGTACATGGACTGAGCTTGCTGCCAGATATCTGATCTACCTACTTAATGAATAAGCTCATAGCTTCTGTTTCCTTTTTTCCCCAAAAATTCATCACCTGACTGAAGGCGCCCATTTTGACATTGCAAAACTTAATTTAACAATTTGATTAAATACATGCAAATGCCAAAAAAAATAAACCGGGTGGAAATGAGCATGTCAAACTAAACAAAGTTGTATGCTATTTATAGAAACTAAGGCCAAATAATGTTATCCAGTGACTGTATGGAATTGACACAAGATAGCACTAGTCAAAAACTGTCAAGGGGACTCCGAGAGTCAGCATCATCAAAACTGCCAACAGCCTTAAACATGGAGACATGTGCAGACAATATATATGACTTGCTCCACTTCCGCAAACAAACAAAAAGGAGGGCCCATTTTCACTGTCGCTGGGCCAGCAATTTTATTCAGATGATTCTACAGTTCATACCATTTGCAGCAACAATCTTTTGCAAAGTGCAATACTAAAAGTTGAAGCTTGTGAAACACTGGCTCTTCATTATGCACCATATGTGCACAAGCCAGTGCTGGCTATATTGGGATCAGAGATGCATCTGAACAAGTCACAATGACTCTATCCAATACACATCAGGGAGGCAAACAAGGAAGTCACATCAATCAAGCTAGTGGCTCTCTACATCGTACCAAGCAATTAGATGTGAAAAGCCACACATATCATTTTAACATCTAAATAACTCACATCAAGACATGTTTGAAATGTGCGATTTGGTATGTCCCGTGCGTACAACAAAAACCTATCTCGAGTACCGATACAGCAAATTACAATTACATCTCTCCAGGATATATGGACACCAGTCATCTAGAAAACATAGACAAACACAACTAGGAAAAGACCTAAATTATTGGTCATGGAACAAATATAGTTCACTGGGCTGATGGCATAGGGTGATGCTTTCAAGTGCTCTTTAGTTTAATGAAAAAACGTTGAATAAGACAATCTCCACGGTTCTTTCTTGTTTTTTAGCCACAAGTTTGCACACCCTCAGGTAAAGCAGAAATTTGTGTTACATTACCAATGGACTGTCTCGATGAGCACTGCACTTAAGTGACTAAACAGCTCCAATCTGCCTAGGCATCTACATGTGGATAGGACAGATGAAGGAAGCCTAAAGACTTGAACAAGGCAGGCCATCCAAAACCAAAACAGCTTTTTGAACTCCTTTTCTGTATTTATTCTAGATTCCATATCCAACCAAATGTCCCTAGGGGTTTAATTTCATTTTGTCCATGGAAAGCTGAGTGCATCTCTCCTAAGAGATAATGTTGACTATACCGTTACTTTTACAGTTAAAATGGCTCCAAGATAAGAGACAGACCCCACTTGTGTAAAACATGAAGAAAGTTCCCAACACATGAAACCATTCAATATTACCACCATAACAATCCTATAGATTCATGTAAGACCTTATTAATCCAAAAACTATAGAAGGTTTAAAACACATAGTAACATTCAATGCAATCAGTAATAATCCCATGGAAAGCATATTCTACAACCTCAGGCTTAGACTTAATAGATTGATCCAACAAAGGCATCTAAATTAATTGTAGTTCAACTTCAAGCAACAAAAATGTAAGAAATTTACCAGTAATGAGGAGGCCTCTATGGCAGAATAGAAGGATGTCCCAGGTATGAGATAGTTGAAGAGGCCATAAGTATCTGGAAAGGGCCGGCAGACCAGAAAAATTTCATCAAACTGGTAACTTGATTGTTAGAGCACAAGAAGAAAGGAGATAAAAGGAGAATCACTGACATGCAAAACCCGACAGAATTCCACAAAGGTGTCCAAGTAATGACACATTTGACATAAGAAGCTGGAAGGCAACCAGCAAGATCCAGACATACCTGGTTCATGATTTACAGAATGACATTACTTCAGTGAAACATAGCAGAGAGTGAAATTAAGAATAAACTGAAGGACTCTAAAGCCATGTCAATCCCTATACCATTTAGCAGGCACGTTGAAGAGTCCAAACACACTGCAAAATAAGGGTCAAAAGTTCCAGATCTGTTAGAATCAATGCATACACAACAGATTAAGGGAGAAAACGTTATTATTACTATTATTCTTTTGCCAACACACAACTGTGATTATATTCATTGTAGGATAAAGTTTCCAAAGAAATCATGAGTTTTGAATAAGAGCCTAAAACTGTAGTATTTGATAGAGTAAACTGAAGTAGCAATTAGGCAAGAAGAAACATTTTCATCAAGCCTCCGGGTAATCACATACCTTCTTGATTGAATTCCACTCAGACTCGTCTCTATCACGATCATGGAGAATAAAACCCCAGAAAACCCAACTGAACACGCAGCCATCAGGTCTTGAAAAGGATGAAAAGGATTATGGGCTACCAAAAGGGCAATGAAGAGATGGAAAATAGCATTGCTTGTGGCCAAGAGAACTATTATGTACAACAGTCGAACAGATCCCATAAGTCTCTCCAGCTCTGAGCCTAAAGGAACCAAAGCCAGCATGTTGAAGAAAACATGTAGCACTGAAACATGGAAAACAATCGACGTATATATCCTGTACACTGAAACAATACAAACAGAGTTATTCCAATCAGTTTGACGTAATAATTAGAACCATCTTGTAATTCATGAATACCAACCAAAAATATCAATCATATCTGCTCAAGCTCAAAGATGATGTGCTGGTAAAATATTCTAAAAGATCGAGTTATTTAACCAATTATTGTTGCATGGAAGTCTAAAGTAGACAAGTCAGACTCAGCGCACAACACAAGACAAAATATGTTGGCCTTGGTCACAGAGTCATATCAGATTAATATTCTCCGTTGTGAAGAAAGGCCATCATCTAACAGTTATTCAATTGAAAATTGCATCTACTCAAAAAGATTTTCAAGTACCATTCCTCACTCAACCTCCCCTCTTTTTCTCTCTACTTAACCAGTGACACTTACTTACAAGGGCAATCAAAACCAGTGAACTTCCAAAGAGAACTATCCTAATGATCAACAGTGCCAGAAAGGAAGTTGTTGTATAGGAATGTGGAAGGTGATGGTGAGGAGAGGTAACTATGGAAAGAAGAGACATTGGCTTGGCAATAAATCATCCGCTTGCATAACCATATGGAAATTGGTTTGCCCGTTATTTTGACCTTCAAGATGTAACATTCCATTCCTCAGAACATAGTTCTAAAAAGCATACCTTGGAACCGTGATATGACTTCTGCAGGCGAGAAACATATTTCAAGAAAGGAGTCATATCCCGTCAGAAGGCATATCAAGTATATGGTTCCACACATGATGACAACAGCAGAAGTAAGAAATGGAATCCCTTCCCACCATTGTCCCAACCGAGTAGGCAATCCAGCCTGTACAATTTGTAAAACTGAAATCTTAAAACAATAAATATATACTTTGTGAAGCTTCCAAAAATCTAGTATTCAAATAAATTACTTTTAATGATTACCACCTCATGCACATGTCAGATTTCAATGAGCAAACAATTATTAACACAGAGGAAGTGGAACAATCTAATCAGCACATGGGATCTCCATTCTTAACACAATAATGCAACATAAGGCCTAAGTAATATGAATTCAAAGCAACCAGGAAGAAGGAAGTTCCACAACAAGTAAACATCTAAAGCATAAATCAGGGTAAAAAGAACAACAAGGCAGCTTATGGATAGAGGAAACCAAATCTTGGTGGACATAATCACATACATCACTGGAGCCATCGCCACACAATCTCATCCACCAGCCAAAGCAACCACCTCATTCGAACAAGAACAAACTGCAAAAGGTATTTTACATTGAAATGCCTAACTGTAAGCAGACAGCAGGCTCAATCAGCTACTAGTCATGTTTCCTCAGTTACTATAAGCAAAGAGCTAGTAAAATTTAATTAGTAAAATCAAGTAGGAGAAATATAGCGACAGGATTATCCGACTTAAATACACGAATCTAGCTAGCTTCCGCCATCAGGATGTACATACAAGGTTTGGAATTTAAAAAACCTCTCTTTATATACCGAACTTATACTCCACGCAAATTCTTAAGATCCAGGACTTCACTCGATGCCAATTAACCTCAAAACCTTAGGCCATACGACAGTTCGAATCCACACGACTTCACCCCGCGGCCGACGAAAGGACCAAATCGACATGACAAAAATCAGAAATTTCCTCTCCTCGCGGCAAAACCCCATCTCCAGCACATACCAAACGAAAGATCTACCCATCTTTTCAATGCTATAACCTTCCGAATCTTCAGATAACAAACAAAAATCGGGAACGCGAGAGTTCCTCAAGCATCTCGCCATTCCGCGCGCCGCGGCTCTCTAAACATCGCCCGCAGAGCGCCGAACAAAAACCCTAACGAGAACCTCGCTCCCCGCGTCCATTCCCGAGCGTCGAGCAAACCAGTCCCGACCCCAGTCCGCCGATTCGCTTCCGGCGAGCGGCCGGCGAGGGGCCGCCCGGACGGGGCGCAGCGAAACGAGGATCGGAGACCGGGAATCGGAGAGAACGGAGCGAGAAGGTGCGGATCGGACTTCGGCTCACCTCGGTGACAATGTTGGATCGCATTTCTCGGGTCGCGCTCGCTACCGGCTCGGCGATTCCTGCGCGTCAACAGCGTTTCGACCCGCCGAGAGAGAGAGTGAGAGCTGACTCCCGTGCAACGACTCGAACTCGACTGAGTGGACGGGGCAAAACTCGGAAACTGTACGGCAGTTTCGAGATCGCGAATTTTTGGAAAGAAGGAATTTTGCCGTGGCGAGTGGAAATATAAAACGGCGAGAAAGGAATTTTCTTTTTAAGAAAAAAAAAAATCACATTTAAATTATATCTAATCTGATACATATTACATTCATCCTGCAATTTTTTTTTGTAACATAAAAAAAAATCCATTTATCGTTCATCGAGATTTCGTCAGATAATTTTTTAACAAAAATAAGTGATTTTTATTTCACTTAATAGAATTTTAATGGAGATTAAATGTGCCACTTGAGTATAAATTTTAAATAAATTTTAAAATAAATATGTTATAGTGGGTATGATATAGGATTTTTTATGGCTTTTTTTTAAATGTGATTTTCTTTTTTAAAATTTTTTTTCTCCCTGCCATGACTAAATACAAGACCGTGCTAAACAAAACGATATATGGATAACAGAAAGCGTGGTAAAACAAAAGGAAACGGATCCTATAAGAAAAACAAAACAAAAAAAAAAAAGGAAACGGACGATAGAAAGGCCCAAAAGAACCCACGTCTAATGAGATTATTTTCTTCTTTTTTTATTTCAAAATAAGATATATTCGAGGATTTTAGCGCATTACACAAATGTTAGCGACCATTTTGGCGATGTTATCTAGCTCTCATGGAAAATCCCCCTCGAAAAATTTTTTCCACCTTCATTAATAACGATAGATATGAAAAACAGAGTTATGCTCCATTGTTCATGCGAGAAATTAAAATTTCTAGATAACATTATTCATGAGGTTATTTCTCAACGAATGGAAACTTTTTCGAATGTCTAGCTTAATCTTAAACTGAGTTGAAAATTATTTTTCGTCTTTAGGAGGCAAAATTTGCTTTTATTTTTCTAAAAAGACATGCATTGTTTGCGTGTTATGAGAACTACCCATGCTATTATCATCAAATGTCAAATAAAGTTTTATCAAATTAAGTTTTCAAGACAAAAGCACTTTTCCCTGTTATTTAACCTAGGCATAGGAACTTGGGCACAGTTGTGGAACACCGAAGCATGGGCGTTGAGGTCTAGGCCTGACCTTAAGGGACTCCAACTCTAGCATTAAGGGGGTCTTGGACTCGAGTGTCGAGGACCCTAGCTCAAGCATTAGGGGCTACGGTCCCTCTCCTAAACCTAGTTGCCAATTGGATTTCTCACGTCAATCACTACTCACTAGTATCGTACACACATGAACCAAGATCTTGGGTCCAACCTTTAGAGACCAAGGCCTAGCTTCTGTGTACCCGAACCGATGAGGATGCCTTGATAGGTTGGGGCTTGCACTAGTACGTTGGGCACGTGAACAGGCTACTTGGGCATAACCATTAAGGACCCCGGCATGAGTATTTGTGTTCTAAGCCTTGCCCATCCTCAAGAGACTCGAGTCTAGTATTTATGGACCTGCCTAGCCATGAGAATCCCCAAGCATGGGAACCCGAGTTCCTAGAGCTCAAATGCCAAGGTTTCCAATTCAAGAATCAATATTTAATCATGTTTCGAAAAATGATATCTGACTTTTAAAAGAGAAAATCAGCTCCATCAATTTAAACATAGAGTTTTCCTTGACTTACTTTCTTAAACAATTCAAATGTTCAAAATGAGAAAAACATTTTTCTGATAAAGAGCAAATGGACCTTAATTCGAACCGAACTATCTACAGAAGGAGAGGCAGGTTATAAAATCAAGTTGGCAGCTTAAAATGAAAATTTTCACCTTTGGAAGAACGCAAGCATCGAATGTAATCTTGGCTCGGCATCATTTTTAAGGAGTCGGGTCATGACAAGATTATCTATGCTAATCCCCTTTCTCTCGGCACGTATGATCTGTTTTGACCGGACCAGTGTCTTAATTTAGCACAGTCAGCTCATGACACCGCGAGACGCCATGACAAGAGAAATCGTCGCCATGACAAGAGAAATCGTACATCACGAAGAACACCTTAAAAAGGAGAAAAACAAAACCACGTCGAATTTTAACTCGATGGTAAACCCAATTCTTTTGAAAACTGAGAATGTTCTCTCTTTAGAATTATTGTTGAAGGTGAGAACACTGTATGACAGATGTAAAACTCAATTTCTGCACCCGGACCACAATTTCAAACAGAACTTTCAAAACCAAACAAAATAACAGGTATAAACTCGGCCATTTTATAACCATTGGTATAATTTGTGTTAATAGCCTCCACCAGATGGATATATCAACATGAGAAGTGGAATATCCAAGGAATTCGAATTAGGGAAAGCACCCAGTCGACGCCGTTTTAACCATAAAGTGTGATAAGAAGGATGGCCAAAGTCATCAGTTCCAGCAGAATCCCTATCCTCTTTCTATATCTCAAAAGCTCACAGCATCAACAAAGCCAAGTAATAACCAGATAAAAACCTCATTCAGAACACGCTCTCCGCAAGATCCCCTAGAGTTCAATTAGCTATTTGATCGAAAGAAATGATAATAAACCAAGCCCGCATACAGCCAAACACCTCAGAAACACAAAGGTGAAGCTGAAATTGACATCATATCTCACGCACCAAGAAATGGAGATCCATAACACGTCAATAAACGTAAGATACTTCCTACAATTCATTCATGCTCAAGTTCAAATGTTTGACACAAAGTGACCAAAATGTGAACTGAAAATAAAGTTAAAACACTCTCACATTCAATCCACAAGCAGCAGCAGAAACCCCACTATAGTCATTACCAAAACTCAGGGGAAACATAAAAAAAAGATTTGCTCAACGGAGCCTCCTTGCTTCTCTCTCGGACTCCAGAAGGGTGAGGACATCTCCCTCCCTCACGGGTCCCTTCACGTTCCTCATGATGAACCGGTTCATGTCGTCCAAGAACTTGACTCTCACCTGAGTCACCTGCCCTCTTGACCCAGTTCGGCCCATGACTTTCACCACAACAGCATGCTTGATCTGAGAATCCATTCTGCACAAAGGCGACAAACCAGACAAACCGAACATAAAGATCATGCCGCCATTGAAAAATTGATTACCAGCCACACATGGATATTCGGAAGAGCTACCACAACCCATCATCATAAAAACCCACATTCAATTTCCATTCATAAACACAATTTAACTTCCCAATTCTCACATCCACACACAAAGTCCGCACACTACAGTAGGACTTACCCAATACTAAATCTACGATGCAAATAAAAGAGCTAACCCTTTCATCAAAGGGGACCTAGATTGTCAAACATACGCCCACTACATCTTCAAATTCAAAACAGAACAGGCAATTCAATATCGCACGAAGCCTCCGCACGCTCCCCCTCAGACAGATAAAAACCCGTTTTCATCCGTCCTCCTCTCATCTACCCAGAAAAAAAAAAAAAGGTCATGAAGCGTTTTCCCCAGCTCAAACAAACTCAACCCAGAATCCAAACGAGAACCCAGACTACAAAGCACATAAAGGGGAACAACGTCGCGCGCATCACATCACAAAGAGAGCAAAGCAATGGGAAGAGAATAGCTGCTGCTGCTGCAGCACTATCAGGGTCAGAAAATCAAGAAACAGAGGCAACCCAATTCAGGCAAAAGCCACCGCGAAAAACCCATCGAGAACGCATCGACGGAACTCGTGTACGCATAGCGTTCGTGGATTAAACAGAGCGCGAGATCAAGAGAGGAAGCGGGAAGAACCTGAGATGGGGAGAGAGGAAGGAGAGGCGAGGAAGAGAGGAAGCGGCCGAAGGCTTGAGCTTCTGAAAATCTTCAGCGAGGGCGAGCAAAACCCTAGCGAGGGTCATATTTATATGGGAGTTGTATCTCTGAGATGACCATATTGCCCATCCATTCTTGAGCGGCCCATGGCCTTATTCTGCCTTTCAGAGTCAGGGGTATAGTTGTCATATCGTGGGCCTTTAGAATCCAGGGGGTCAAAACCCGAAAAAAGAAGGAAAAGTTAAAGAATATTCAATATTTTGTAATGGGTCCTCTTAGGGTACGTTTATTAATTATTCTATTTTCGAAAATAATTTCCCTTCAAAAATAATTTTGTACATTATTTCCGAGAATAATTTATGAGTATTTGAAGATATTTGGTACTGGTCCAAAATTTTTATTCCTAAAATAGAAATTCATTAGGTAGGATTCTTAAATTTTTTTTTTTGCTTCTTTTAATTTTTCAATATTTTTATTATATTTTCCTTTTCCTTTTTCTCTTTTCTCTTCTTCTTCCTCATTCTTTGTGGCTGATTGCTGGCAGTGATGACTGGTGATTGGCTAGGAGGAAGAAGAAGAGAGAAAGAGAAAAGAAAAGAGAAAAAAACAAAAATAGGTTGGGCTTGATTCTGGAATTGTTTTCAGGAATAAAAAAGTAATTATTTTTATTTCTTGATTCTGTTCTAAATTTATTTCTAGAAACAAAAAAATTTACTAAACGAATTTATGTTCTTCTTCATTCTTGAAAATAAAAGAATAGAATTAATCGCTATTAGACAAGTTAATAAACAGGCTCTTATTTGTCCAAATTTAGAATGGTTATTTTAAGCTTAATTAACCCTAGAAACATTTGGGTTTTCAAGGTATAAATTATTTATATTATTATGTCAAAATACTATTTCATCTCACTTCTAGATATCAATTTTACTACAACCCCATTTCTCTACTAATATACAATAGTTTTTGTCTTAGGGTGCGACCATTTTGGTTATAAATTAATTTTTAGAAGAGAAATAGATTTTTCCATTTTTTTTTATTTTTAGATGAGTTTTTAAGCAAAAAGTTGTGTTTGATAACGATACAAAATTTCTCTCTTTGAAATAGAACTTCCAAATTTTCTTCTTTTCGGGGGCGGTGAGCAATATTGGCAACGACGGCAGACGACAGCGGGCACTGACCAATGATCAGTAATCAGCAGCGGCCAACAAGTGACAACGGCAGGTGCATGGTTGACTAGTAGAGAGGACGCGCGATGATAAGAGTTTTATTTCTCATTTATATTCTAGAAATAGAGAAATAAAAAATGTTTACTTCTCATTTTCGTTTCTAACCTATTTCTAGACTAAAAATTTATTCCAAAAATAGAAAAATGAAATTATGTCATCAAATGGATCTCTGTTCTAGAAACAAGTTTGCAACAAAAAAATTGTTTTGGAATAGAAATAAAATGATTGTCACGTATGCCCTTAGCCTTATTAGGGAAAATTCCAAATAAGAATCCAAAATGAATATTATATCAAATAAGAGCATGAAATGGCCATGTTAGTCTCGAATAAAGACTTGAAGTGGACATAGTAGTTTCAACTAAATGTTTGACCTTACTGATCACCGACCGATTCAAGGGTATTTTTGTCAAAAGACAATTTTGATTTAAAATTATTTTTCCTTTTTCTTTTTCTCTTTCTCTTTTCATTTTTTTCCCTTTCTAGCGAGGGCAAGCGACCCTCACCTGTGGAATTCGAGGACAGCCTCACTTAAGGGGTTAGCCACCTTGCTGAGGCAAGGCTCTCCCTCACTAGTCACTGGCAAGGCAACCCTCATCCTGATCTTGCAAGGGTGGCCTCACCTTAGCAAGGCCCACGCTCGCCTAGCCCTCTCCAGGCATTGCCGGTGGCTGCCATTGCTTGAGATTGGCCATTGGAGAAGAAGAAAGAGACAAGAAAAAAGAAAGAAAAAATTCAAAAAAAGGTAAAGGGACAAAAATGTCATTGATCAATTGGAAAGTCAAACCTTTTTTGAAAACTAATATAGTCACTTTAGACCTTTATTTAAAACAAAATTCATTTTAAGTAATTCTTTGAGAAGATAAGAGCACTCTAGGCTCTTATTTGGAATTTTTTCATTAGACGTATAAATTTAGCAAATAAAATGAACAATGTTATCTAAAAAATAATTGGGCAGGCAATAGTGTGTGCATGAAAACAAAAGATTTATTAAGGGGGAAGTTAATTTATAAGAAACCGATAATCTTCTCTTTTTTATTTTTTTTGGATGGTGGAGATGAACGATAGAGGATGGCAACTTAAAAGGGGAGATGAAAATTTTACATGATTTTATCTCATGCGCCGGACATTTTACATGGCATGTTGACGTAGACAATTTATGGATTGTCACGTCACATCAATTTCTGACAATTGATTGAAAAGACTACATTCAAGTTACACGCAACTGTTTAAGATTACATTAATAAAATTGAAAAGTTTAAAATTAATTGACATTCGTTTGGACTTAGGACTAAATTGATAATTTTCCCTAACAATGGAGTTTCATGTCATTATTGCATGATATGTTAATGATCACATTAGCAACATCACATCAACGAGTTGATAAAATTGATACGGGAGGAATGGTGAAAACTATTGATTGCAAGATGGAATCAAGTTCGAGAACTCGATGGCCAAAAAAGTAGACTCAGATAAATTATGCACTACTGTGGTTTAGAGAACAAGATAGTCAATACTATAGCTTGCTTACTTCATAAATCAAGAATTTTACAAACGGTCTCTTAAATTTTTTCTTTTCAACGTTCAAATCCATCTATTATATATGCAATGATTGTACACTTCTGTCCATATGGACGCTCGACGTGATGTCATGTCGCTTGCTTATTTTTTAACACAAAAATGTTGTTTCTGTCCAACCCCTAAAAAGATGGGGATTCGAACCCCCCATCTCCCTCTTCCAAGTTTTTTTTTTTTTTTTTTTTGGTCGGTCCTACGCTAATCCTACTCTAACACTCACTCTCAGACTTTTGTCCTACCTCCTTGCAGGGCGTGGGAGTTGAAACCCACTCCTAAAATGAAATCATCCTCACTCCCAATCCCCCTTGAGAAGGTAGGGATTTGAACCCATAACCTCCTCATTCCAAGTTGGAAGGGTGGCGGGAAGCAAACCCTAATGATTGGTGGGTAGTGATTGAATAGGTTAGATTGGTTGAATTTGGCTGGAATGATTGGCAATGACCTAGACGAGTACCAGCAATCATTCATCTTCCATCTACTGCAACAGGTGCTAGTTACCGAGGATCTCATTGTATATATGCACCAATGGCATTGCCAAAGTGTTCCAAACTAGCTTTTCCCCCAACGAGAAGGGGGGTTTCCTATCAAAGCAATCAAGCAATCAAAGCCAAAAATGCCTCCTGATCTGATTCCATTTCCTTGTTAATCTCTACAAAGAAAAAAACCCAAGAATGGCAAAAATAAAAGATAAAAAAATTCTTCCTCATACACTACGGCGTGGCTGTCTGGGACGTCATAACCCGTTCATGGACGAAGCGGCTTCTGCTCACCATGGCCTCTCTACATAGAGACGTTGGTGTTAGCGCCTTCGGGCTGAACCGGGACGAGCCGGATGGCGAGGAATGCGTGCTCGATGCTCTCGGGGACAAGTTTGCGCGCTCCAACACGCGGGATTGGAGCTCCATGGGGTAATCCCTCACGCAGCCGATGCGCGGGCCGGCCCCGGTTGTCCATTTGAAGGACAACTGGTGACCCAGCTGATATGATCTCGACCCCTTGTGCGAATCTATTCTTTGCATGATCTTCTCCCTCGGAACCGGGCATTCCACGTCCGCCTCTTCCTCGTCGAACATGTACAGTTTAGGGACCATGAAGTCCTCTTCGCTGAGGAACGATTCTTCCGGGGTTTCGTACCCGTCCTCCGAAGGACTACCGGCGAACTGGGTCCAACGGCTCAGCCCACGCGGAAGCGCTTCTTCTCCAAACGTGTGGAACCCACTAGGCCTTTGCGGTATTTCGAGCTTGGTTATGCTCGAGCCTACTCGCCGCGACCAAGTGGTCGTTTGAGGATCGGAGTCGCTGATGGCATCCCCACAGCGCACCTGTAAGTTAGCTTCCTCGTCAGCTGATTTCACATCACGCAATTTTTTGAGGAATTGTACCAAATCGACCTCAGACGGATTGCTTGGTAGGCTTTTGCCATTTCTAGCAAGGGCTGCCGCTTCTTCCTCAGTAGGGCATTTCTGCATATCACAAATATGGAAGAGCTATAGGCTTCTTATAACATGGGATCAAATACTATAAGCCACTGAGAATGTAACTCGACAAGATGAGAAACTATGGAGATGGATTTGCTCTAGGATAACTTTTCGAATCTCAAATCAATGAAATTTATCACTTGCAAATAGAACTTCTGATTCTCTTGTTCCCATCCAAATTCCACTTACTGTTTTACCATGATTATATCAAAACAAGAGTTCATGTCAAATGCCAATGCCTTCAGATAGGACACCGTCAAGCTCATCTTTCTTACCTCGACAATGGTAAGATCCACATTCTTCTCCTTGAGGAATGACATCAAAGCCTCGAAGTTCTCTTCAGTCGGCAGATAATGCCCGCTGTGGGGCCAAACCACCTAAGACAATAAAAGATCAGCGCTATGAAATCCAAAGGCCCCCCGTGGTCGAGCCAAACTGTTTATTGAATAAGGATTTCCAGATGATGAAGAATGTATTGTTACCTTTAGGATACCATCTTCCACCTCTAACCTGCCGGCAGATAATGTGGCCCCGCCAGCCAAAAAGCTCGAATGCTGAAACGTGCCCTTGCTCTTCTTCCCGACGTATAAGTCCTTGGATGTGCTAAGCACAAAGATCCACTTAGCATCTTTGGGCCCTCCTCTCGTGTCAAGGATCTCACCGCTTTGCTTGTAGGAGAACTTCCCGCTCTCTATCACGACCTCAAAAGCCATCCTCTCAGTCTGCAGAAGAACAGAACACACATAGGAGGTGGCGGTGGCACATATATCTCTTGCAGAAAATGTTCTAATGTATTTCTTAATCGATCCAGGCATTGGAATCTGATTGTAGAATCCATAACTGGTTGCGGGAAAAAGCCTCACCGGTCCGAGATACTTGATGCACTGCTGGTGAAGCTTTGCTCGAGGGCATCTATCAATGTTCACCTCTTTTCCTTCACCTATGTCAAGCCTGCAATTCCCAGTAATCGTCCCGGTATTATCGGTCATATTCTCGCAGGCACTAAATTAATCTGCTTCGACTTAGTCCGTCGACTTACCAATAGAAGAAGGGCTCTTTGCTCCTGCAGTGGAGCCACGTGACATAGTAAAACTGAAGATTATGGCCATATCTGTGCCTGGGATCAATCTGTCATAAAAAAGAACATGAAGCATGACAAATGCTGTGGCATCTCCATTGCTATATCGGTTATGCAAAAGTGAGACTCACCGCCTCGAGCCAATGCTGCAAAGCGAGTTTTCTAGCTTTTTCATCCTTGGACGAGCCCTTTCCAACCTATTACAGAAGAGAACTATTATAATCAATAGAGTAATGTCAGATATCCCGATGAAAGTAAGTGAAATTATCCTGGATGTACGTACCTTAGCAGCTCTAGTCCTTGCTCTGGACCAACGTGAAATGGCAGTCTCGGGTTTCTCGATGTCGAAGAAAGATATGGAGCTCCTCTTTAGTTCAGCGAAATCCAGCAATTTCCACCTTCAAAAGAGTATGCCATCAGAAAGAAAATGTTGCTTCCATGTGAAAGACCAAAGTCCAAGAAAATAGACACAGAACCTCTCCATGCTATTTACAATATATAGACAGAAGGCAAGTTAATTTGCTGTCTCTTAGGGCTCTCAATCTATGGATAGAGAATGCATATAGAGAGCAAGACCAACCATCTCTGTTCCACGAGAACCGCGCAATCCGCTAGCTGTCTTCTGGTCCTGAAACTACGGTAGACCGTCTGCAACTTTATCGCGGCAGCCTTGCTTCTCAAACTTGTGGGCTCGGACAACGAACGGTACGAATGCTTGCCGTGTAAACCATCTGATTCCCGTGAGTGCTCTTCTTTGTATCTAATCCGCAAGCTTTTCGACCCAAGAAACGCTTTCTTTTCCCTGTCCAATGAAGGCGAGCTAAAGCAAAGCGTGGTCTCTATCTCCTTCGCACTGTAGACGGGAGATGCAATCTTTCTCGAAGCATATGATTTCGCCATGTTGGATCCCGTACCTCAACCGCGGAAACCTGATGATTGCTGCGGTCACCCTCGCTTTTTACATAGGGTGGTGGTAATGTAACTGTGTCCGAAAGAGGTCATCAATATACAAATGCAGAAAAGGGACATTTCTCCTGTCAAATGGATATGAACCAGGCACGGGAACTCAAATAAACACGAGACTAATCTCCATCAAATCGCGAAAGCTTTTTTTTCCAAGTCGCATGCATGACCAGAAGCTCGAGGTTAGATTTGCGCGAACCCAATGGTGCTCTCATGACAACATATGCATTTCACAAATCATCGGCGGAGAAATACTTTTATTCCTCAAACCTTGTCGCCCCCGAATTAAAAAAAAAAAAAAATCATGAATCTAGAGCAGGAGGAGGAGGAGGAGGAGGATTGTACCTTAACAAGAGAAAAGGTTAAATCACCATTGATGAGACTGCTCCAACGTTAGGTTTAGAGAGGGAGAGAGACGATGAAAAAGGGAACAAGTCCAAGCGGGTAGAAGAAGAAGACAGATGACCAACAGAAATAAATCTGAGAGCGGGGGAGAGAGACAGAGGAAGAGGGCGATAAGTGTGGAGGAAAGAGAGACAGGCAAAGCGGTTGTTTCAACGGTTTTTCGAAAGGACTTTGGGAAGAAAGAGTCACAGGGTGGAGAATGTGACATTCGAATGCACCGTCATCGTTGCCATGATCACCACCAGCATCGTCATGCACAGACGAGATTAGAGAAAGTGTAGGGACAGGTTTGACCACCATCCCTGGCTATGAGGAGTTGCTCTCAGGTGATAGGATAAGACAACTCTTTTATTAGGAAAATAGCAATCGTGTGATGATTCAAATTAGGAGAAGAAAATTTGTGGACCGTGAATCAAATTATGGTAAATACTTCTTTAGCTGAGTACTCTTCTCGAAACTGGCGAGCTGGGCTCTATATACTTCTTCATATTTGTCCTGTAGAGATAAGGTTTGTCTCGCTAATTCTCTAGACCTTATACCTAGTTAATCAATTAAAAAGAGAGAGGCTAAAATGGACCTAAGTTGTCCTTAAAAAGCTTCATCTCGATCTTCATATGGATCCGGGACTATCGAGATATAAAACATCTACATTTGGTCGTTTGGATTATCAAGATACAACTGGATAGAAGAAGATATGACATACGGGGATTCTATTATATCCTATATATTGTTTGATGAATTGCAGTAATAAATATGGATATATTCACAACATATCATGTATTTTTGTTTGATATAAACGACAAATTAGTATTAATGAATTAAAAAGTTACACAAAGAGAGATGGTAAAAATCTCTCGCCATACTCTCCCCACTTCATTTTTATTTGCTTTAAAAAAAAAATCTCTCTTCTTAAATATATATTTTTATTTTTTTATCATTTCCATCATTCTTTAATTAAATTTTATTAAATAATGAATTTTACTAATATACCTAAAATATGTAATAAATATAAATATATTGAATTTATATTACAAGATAAATTATATTCAAATATATAAATAAAATAAGATTAAATTAAAAAAAAAAAACTAAATTGTTGTTATTTTTTGTTATTGAATTTCTTATATTAGAGTACAAATATTATTTACATTGAAATATAATTTTAATTTTATTAATTTAAGAAGTTTGTTACTTAGAAAACCCTATCAACTTTTATTACACCTCACTTATAGAATTCTTATTATATATGGCTTTGTCATATCTTGAGTAATGCAAGATTCTGAATTTTATCTTGACCGCTAAATGCAGGATATCCCTCCCCTTAAGGAAGGAAGAAGACCTTTACATGGGGAATTGGAGGTGCGATTCATCTTGCTAATTCTCTAGACCTTATATCTAGTTAATCAATTGAGAAGAGAAAAGGTGAAATGGAACTAGTAGTCCTTTACTTTTGCCTGAAATATAAAAGAGTTCTGCTTTTTTTTTTTTTTTTTTTCAATAGTGATCCTTGTACGTTTTAAGAAGACTTATTATTTAATTCATAGATTAAATTATAAATTTTGCCACTGCAGTGCCATGTAGAGGTATACAAAATGGACTGCCAAAACTGATAAGTGCTTGGACCAAATTGAACTTGCCACTTGGGTTTGGTTCCTAATAGTTTCAATCCAATTCTCGATTCCTAAGTTGGTTCCTAATAGTTTTCAATCCAATTCTCGATTCCTAAAAATGGAATTGGTGTCTGAATAGTTCGGTTCCCAATTCCAAAAAAGAACGAGACCGAATTGACTTCATATACTTTTTTTATTAGTATTTCTTCAAAAAAATTATTAAAATATAAACTAACCACAATATAGTCTAGTGGCCCCACAAGCGGCACAATGACTTTTTACTCATCGTTTTTTCACTCAACATCGCTTCTGTCAATAATTTAGGATTTGTCACTCTCTCATTGTGCACGAACACAATTTGATGGATTTGATGTACAGTAAAATGTATAGATTTGGTCTCTTCCCCCTTCCTTTAGTGTACTGGGGTCATTGTTCATAAATCTGCTTTTTAATTTCCGTTTATTGTAGAAAATATATGAACACATAGTTAGGGTCCTTTACTCAAGATCTCTTTCTAAAAAGGTAGTAAAGAACACAATTCCAGTTTCAAAACAAATGACATTAGATAGTGCGAAAAAAAAAAAAAAAGACTAATTCCAATGGACCAGATCGGGAACCGACCAACCCTACGAGTCGACTATCGAAAAGTTAAGGTGGCAATCAGAAAACACGTGGCAATTTTATTTAGTACATTTGTTGTTGATGTAAGTAAAAAATTAGTGTTAAATAAAAAAAAAAATTCACCTAATGTTAATAGAAAAAAAAAATGTAGACGATGGTGGCAACCGCCGCCGCCGTGGTGATCCTGCCCGCTCAACAGTGACCACCACCATCATGGCCCCACAACAACCACTGTGGTGGTGGTCAATTCGAGTCTATTGCAGTAGTCGCGCAAGATCACAGCGACAGAGAAAGAGCAGGATGAGATCT
Organism: Eucalyptus cloeziana; assembly: GCA_014182715.1. Taxonomy (NCBI): domain Eukaryota; kingdom Viridiplantae; phylum Streptophyta; class Magnoliopsida; order Myrtales; family Myrtaceae; genus Eucalyptus; species Eucalyptus cloeziana. The sequence continues at coordinate 20,860,032 of CM024644.1, read as the reverse complement.
CGTCGGTGACGCAGCCACTGCGAAGGTGGTCAAGGTGGTCTCAACTCTAGCAAAAGACACAAAACATGGAAAGAAGCAGATCCAGAAACCTCCACGGCGACGGTGGTCGCAGGTGAGAGGAATTCTTCGACCATTCATCTGACTTCTAACACTTGCATAGAAAGGAAAAAATATGGGAGTGATATATTTCTTGACACACGCAGTGAGAATACAATTATGCGTTTCTTTAGTTAAGAGGAAACAAGAATAGTCCGCTAAAATCAAAGTTTTAGCTGTGAATATCTATTGATAACTGAGATTTGACCTGAATCGCCATTTAACAGGAAAACTTCCAATGGGACATATGGAGAGGAAACTGACGTTCCAAATCTGTATGTGGGCTGCAGCATTTTGCTTCCTTTGGCGCATGAAATAGCCAGAAGACGAGGTCCAGTTCTCATCTGCCACACCTGCATTGAGTTTTCGATCAATGGCATATTCAATGGAAAGGACAGTCACGCGGTATGTGAACAAGACTTTAGATAGTGAATCATGAACAAAACATTTTAAGTTCACTCAAACAAGACGACGAGGAAATTCAATCAAAATGTGTTCAAAATGGCGATCACAAATGTGTAGATGCATTTAGTATGGCGATGATATCTACTAGCATCCAGAATCCTCAAATGGTCCTGAGTTCACACCTGATATAGGCTCAGATACATTCCATTGACTTGGATGGAAACTGGCCCTAGATCAAGTACTTTTCCTTGTTCAACAAAAAGATGAAGAAAAGATGGCCAAAGCAACGCAATCCCGCTTAACAGAGTTGTGATGGGACTTAGCAATTACAAGTTTGGATTCTTAAGCAGAATAAAACACGTCATGCGTGTAAACAGGCATGTGTGCACACGAATCTCTCACACACAAATCCCAGAGAGAGAGAGAGAGAGAGAGAGAGAGAGTGCACCTCAATGATTCCTTTTCTAGGTGCATGAATAGCTAGGCAGAGGCAGTAGTCACTCTTAGTTGCTTCGTAGTGAGAGGAACTTGAAGACAAACTATTGTTCACTAGCATCTCCATGAACAGACAGCTAGCATCACGGTATCCCTGGATAGCAGCAGAAGCCCATTATCAGGATGGGCCGAAAGATACAACATACTAATAAAATAATAGGATTAAATTTGAAGAGAAACCTTCCACAGACGCACTACCACCAGGGCCTGAGTATCTAATAGTAAAACACGGCCAAGTGAATCTGTTATTGCAGCCAGTGTACCACTGGGCGATAATGTGAGTTTTTCACCCTTCCTAGGATGATCCTTCAAACATGTCAATGGAGAAGCTGCAATTGAGAACCACCCACTCGTTAGTACTTAAAATGATGACTGAACAGCTAGGACCCTGGAAACCAGACCAGGAAAACATCGATGTGAATAGAGATGCATGCTTGGCACTTAAACAATAGGGAAACAAACTGGCTGAGGATTCAGCGACACCTGTGACTATTTTTTCAGAGTTAATCATAACAGTTGTGGTATCATTATCACCAAAATATACACAATAAAATATTACCTCGGGCAAATGATTGAGGTTTCACTTCTGATTTTTGCGTTGACGCTTGATCACTTCGCCATATCATTTTGGAGAAAGAAGCTATTGTTGAAAATGTCACAGGCACAACCTTTGAGAGAATTGCTCCAACTATGGATCTATTTCTATCTTCTGAAAGTCTTCAAAAGCATGAAATTTAACTTAAAAAGGTATTCAGAATCAATGGGGAAAGTGGCAAAAACCACCAAATAACCAGAAAAACTGAAATATATAATGACATCAGATTGCAAGCCCTAACCTGAATGCTGAAATTACGGCATCCTCACCAATGGTAATTGCACGGTAATACCGTTGACTTGACTGCCTAACAATAAAGGCAGCTGATTTCAAATATTCAGTATAACTTCAGATAGTTTCCCAAAAGTAGACAGAAGAGCAGGGAAAAAAGAAGGAGAACTAACAGCAGGACCCATTAATCTAGATAGCAAGATTAAATCTTCCCGTATTTTATGAGATAAAAACATAGGGTATATGGAGAAACACGAAACAAGCTCAGCTTAACCATTACATACGGAAATAATTGTCTTCTGACAAATTAGGCCAGAAAAGCAGTGAATGTGGCTAACCTGAACTTCCATCAAAGGAGGGGGCATTATCCCAGTGATTGCTGCATCAGCACATGCACCATACTTGTTGACATTCCATAACTGGTAGGGTAATTGTTCAAAAGTGCTTCCCGGAAAACTAGACTTTCGTCTTTCCATTTCATCCCAAAACTTAGACTTTGTTTCTTGAGACCATCTATTCAGCATGCTCTACATTGCAAAAGGAAGATGTGTAGCAGTGTCCGGATTAAGAGCTTAAGGAACTGAATAGTGAAGTATCCAAAGAACTAGGAAATTTTAGTGCTCATTTGAAAGTCTACTAGGAAATTTATGGTCTTCTTCTATTTTTTTCTTTTTTTCTTTTTTGGGGTGGTTGGACGTACACGAAAATTTGCTTTAATACAAATTTTGAAGACGAAAATGAGCACTTTCATTTGCCCTATTCATCACAGGAAGATTTCACAAAGAAAATTACAATTGTTCTAAATATATTAAATATTTCCTCATTTAACAGTTAAAATATAACAGTCAATTAGGACCTACATTCCACTGTCTTGCGTTTGTTTCCTCAAATCAAAAGAGACAACCAAAGTGACAACGAATAAAACATCATCTTTATTTTTTCAAATCAAGCTTATATTGCAACAGTTTTAATAAAAACTAACAATAAAAAAAATGAATGCTCTTAAACATTTTCCTTGTTAAGAAAAGGCCATAATTTCATTGCTTGACATAAAACATTCAATGAAATTCAGAAGAACATATTAATCAGTCGGTAGGAAAATTCACCTGTATATCAGATCCATCAAAACGAGCGATAACACCTGGCATTATAGCACAAACCTCCTCTGCACAAGTGTCTGTCGTCAGGTCTTTCTTAGTTCCCCGAACTCTCAATCTTAATATCCGGGCAGTATGTATTATCTGTGAGAACATATATTCAGCCGTGCATTCATGTTATAAGATAGTGCTTGCACAACGAAATTGTTAATATCCCCATTCAAATGAGTCAACCTATTCTAGATTGAATAGACAATTTTATGGTTATTTTTGACTAGATAATAAAGGAGTCGAAAAGTTCAAGTACATAAGAAATGTTTTAGGACAGAGAGAGAGGGAGAGACAAGCAAACAAAAGAAAAGCATCTCAAGGCTATACTCCATCCAAGCAAGAAGACCGAAGCCAAATAAATGAAGCAACCAAGATTTTGAACCCTCAAAACAATCCTGTCTTGGTTTTCCTTTTTTCTTCTTTTTTCAAAGTGCACCACATGATAGTGCAGCCCTCCGGGAATTGAGTCCCCAGTATAGGGATCCACCAGTTTAATAGCTGGGTGGTGCGTCTTGGAATGATCCATACCGGCTTAGACGATCTAAAGATGTGATTTTGAAAGCTTGAGGGGCGAACTTACAATCGAGAAAGAGATGATCAAACAGATTCACCCGAATTCTTACAGATACAATAGCAGGACGTGGGGAATGGCATTCATGTCACGATCGTGACAATCAGGAAGACATGAAATACCCAGTGGCTGAAAACGCACCCAAAGGAGTAATCTTCATCCCCAATTCCCACAGAAGAGAATGAAAAGAACCCAGCAGGGAGAAGGAACAGGGCGACGCCATCCAGCGAAGATTTACCTGCTTGTGGATCAAATCGCCGTCCAGCGAGTAGATCAGCAGGTGGCCGCGCGAGGTGCCGACGGCGACGACCCGGATCTCGTCGAAGACCAGCCACTCGACGGCGCTGACGAACTCGGCGTGGATCGGGGAGAGCTCCGGCCGGATCTTGATCCGGGGGGAATCGGGGTCGGACCACCCGATGACGAGGACGACGGAGCGGTCGGCGAGGGCGAGGGCGTGGGTGTCGAGCGCGCAGAGGAGGTTGGGGTTGTCGGCGAGCCAGCCCTCCTTGCCGGCGCCGACGTCGGCGAGGTCGTCGCAGGCGATGCAGCCGAGGTCGGTGGTGTGGCTCCGCCGAGCCATGGTCGGGTCGGGTCGGGGCCGGAGCTCGTCAGGCCAGTGTCGGATTGCGCATGGAGAGAATTAGCCTGATTGCTTTCGGTCGGATCGGTGATGTGATGATGATTGAAGAAGAAGCAAAGCGCAATAACTGTTGAACAGAGATGAGAAAAAAAAAAGAATTTGTTTTATTTATTCAACATAAACTATATTTTCTACCCAAAGAAAAGAATCGAACATATTCCAATTTAGGAAAATCGACACGGTTCATCTATGAATCTTGGTCTAAAATGAAATATTGTCTTTGAGTTTTTAATTTTATTCAATATGATCAAAGAATTATTGATAAATATTTAATGGAATCTTTCAATTTGCTCAACTGACAAATTGAGCATTGTTTGATGACGTTAGAATACTATAGGTTGAATTGGATATTTACAAATAACAAGTCATCACGCCCACCTTTTATCCATTTACTATAGAAAAGAAAAATTAATTAAAGCATTAAAATGTCTAATGTTATTTAATGACAACAAATTATTATTTTCTTATATAAAATTAATATCTCACTTGTATAATTAACGCATAATTTTTCATGGTTCAAAATTAAAGAATTGACGGACACGTGAGCAGCTCTCATTTACTTGAATCAACGCAATGACGATATTAAATATTTTTATATAATTTGAATAGATTAAATATTTATTGATAGTTGATGAATCATGTTAAACAAATTAAAATTCATTGCAACATCGCAAGTCAGACGCGGGGCATGAGATGATTGGCGACATTCGTGCGCTGAACGAGACCGTTCGACAAGCACATCCGCGACGTTTCCTTCAACAACATCGACTCCTTCAAGTTCCTACCTCCTCACCGACCCCGGATTGCGACTTGAGAGAGAGAGAGAAGGGAAGAAAACAAGAAAGGGAAAATAAAAATAATAATAATGTCCCTGGCTTTGCCGTGAAAAAATGGCACGTGTGCTCATTGACGGATGGCGAAAATGTGATGGCTTATTTGGAAAATGGGGCTGATTGTGAGTCCCTCCGTTCCATTTAGGAATTGGAAATTAGACTGAATGGATACAATTTGATAGAATCAGTCACTCAGCGATGATCGAATGACTATGTAATGAGACAATCATTGGTGCTCCTCTTCCTCGAGTGTGCAAGAAGATTAAGGAATGTCTACAACAAGAGGCTCAACTAAGGAACGAACATGTTAATCAAAGATCCAATACATGCTCTTTGTATGGAAAAACAAGAAAAAAGTGAAAAAAAAAAACCAAAACACGTTACATTAGTGTCAATTTAGTCACCTAGTTAATTTTTGCCAAATATTGTTAAATGGATTTGGTTGACTTACGTGACATCTAGACAATTAATATCTTTTTGAATTATATATTTATTTATTTTTCCTTTTCTTTTCTTCCTCCCTTAGAATTGCCCAAAGTTGGCTGGTTTGGTCCAAGTCCAATTCGGATAGTTCCTAAAGGTGCATTTGGTTTACTATTCCCAAGGAGCTTTCAAAACCCATTGGAGAAATGCTAGATTGTTTGACAACTATTTTGAAAGAATTTTCATTTGAAAGCCAGTATTAGGAAGACTGGAAGCCTAATGCTAATAGGAATAAGCTTTAAGCTTTTAGCATATGGCCAAATGCTTTGAATTCATTTTTTTTTTCTTTCCAAAACTACCGTTACCAATTCTTCAAATTTCCAATTTTGTCCCTCATTTTCTTTTTTAATTAAAAAATACCAAACCTTTGCTACGAAGGGTTATAGTCACCGGTGAGCCAAAATTGACATAGTGGTTGTCGATCGAGGTCTCCCTAGGTTAGGTAACCTCTGATGAGGGTATTGTGCGACCTAGGTAGTATTGTCAATTGTGTGACCTCTGGTGACCCTCGTTGGAGGTCACCTAACGTTGGGCAACCTTAATCGACGGTTGTCGGGGCCGGATCTAGCTTGTGGGTGGACATAGCCCAATGAAGGGTTTGGTCTTTTTTTATTTTATTTTTATAAATTATATAAATTTGATTGATTTCAATTTTAAACAAATAAAAATAAAAATAATAATATTAATCACCACAGAGTTTTTCAAATGTGTTTTTTTATCGAGCGCCATTTTTTTCAAAATTTTTTCTTAAAGCGTGGTTTTTTTATTTACCTGAAGCTCTTTAGGCTAAATTTCTTTGTATTTGCCTAATGAACTTTCAAAATGCTTAACTAAATGCACCTTAATTCGCCCATTCTGTCATACTCACCCCCATTTAAAAGGAGTCGTCGTCGGGACCATCACATTAAGAAAAGAGAGAAGGAAAATCAAGATTCGAGTCGGAGCGCTCGGGCCAAAGGCCAAGAAAGACCAAGATTCGAATCCATTCGGTGGCTCGCAGAAGTTACTAATTTATACACGTCCCGCGACACCTCCACCCGCACCCGACCGCTCCCCCCCGTTCTCCGCTTTCGTCACCAAAATCCACCAGAACCCGAAAAAGCGCAAACTCCACTTTTCGCACTCGCATCGCGATCCATCGATCGGACCGATCCATCCATCGATCAAGCCGGGCCGAGCTCAATCGAGAAAGCCCCTTCACTCCCCCGTCCAAGTTCTCGGCCCTCTCCTCGGTGCTGGAAGCAGCAAAGGTGGTGAAGTAGATAATAGAAGAAGGAGAAGAAGAAGAGGCGGAAGCAGCGGGAAGGGGAAGGGCCAAGCCCTAGCTAGCGTTCGCGGCTCGCCGGAGGATTCCTCGACCGATCTTTTTCTTCGGGGTGCCGTTGGGGGAGAGAGATGGCGGTGTCGGAGGAAGAGTGCTCGACGGCGAGGTCCGGGGCGTCCACCTCCACGTCGCGCAACACTCACTACCTGGCCAAGTGCGTCGTCCGCGGCAGCGCCGTCCTCCACGTCGCCTACGGCCGCCTCCGCTCCCCGTCCTCCTGCGACGTCGTCTTCGGCAAGGTTCCCTCTCTCTCTCTCTCTCTCTCTAATCGGTTATTAATATGTGCCAATCAACAAATGCGCCTTGGGGGGGTTTGAAATTGAGTTGCGCAATTTGGTGTGTTGTTGGAGTCGGATGGAGAGTTAGGTTCGATTCGTGCGTTAACAGTACATGAGCCTGGCTTGGTTCATTGATTGAAGCTTCTTTATTCTGGACTTGTTTGGTATTTATCCACCTTGAAGCCTTTGGCTATAGTTTAAGTCAGTTCTGTAGAATTCGAGGTCCACAATGTGGAGGGGTAGTGTTTATTTGGAGATTGCTTAAATGTCACTCTTTTTCGCTACTTGCTCTTGCGATTTGTTTGGTTGGTTCATCAAGAGTTCGGAAGTGGAACTGAACAAGGCACTGTAGTGTACTGACTCAGTGTGTTGTCCAGTGATGAAGTGACTATCTTTTAGCAGTTTCCATATGAAGATGTGTTCTGATATTCTTTTTTTCCCATTTATTGCATCTGTCCCTGGAATCATACTTTTGCATTTAAATTCTCCGGGTTTATTCTTGACAGTTATTTGCATACCAGCCTTCCATACATTTTGGCATGTACTCAATATTCCTTTCACAGTTACGAATGAAATTGAATTGGTAGGAAAATAAGGAACGTACATTACTTTCAGAATTGGTGCCACCCTAATCAAGCAGGGGATTTTCATCCTTGATTGTGGGTGGTAAGCACAAATGCAGCTCTTTAGTTTCATGGAGCCTGCAGGTTGTTAGGATAGAATTGCAAAACCAGCTGTGATAAACTATCTTATGGTTCTATTAAGATTACCCATCACAAAATCTATCTATCCAATTTTGAGAATTTAGGTTCCGGCTACAAATGTGCCCCTTGTCTAATTTGGACATTTCCAGTTTTGCCTAATATCTTCCCACATCTCGCGTTTTCATATGAAGGCAGTTATTTACTCATAATGATATTGTCTCCTCTAAATGTGATCCATGGATATGGTATAACAGGAGACATCCATAGAGCTGGCATTCATTGCCAATGATGGGGTTGTGCAGTCCATCTGTGAGCAGTCTGTGTTTGGTACAATTAAGGATCTCGCAATTCTGCCCTGGAATGAGAAGTTTGATGAACATAACATTCAGGTCTATCAATATGTGTATTTTTACACAACCTTCTTATTGGAGATATTTTATCATTTCTTATCTTTCACGGAATAATTTTTTTGGGATGTCATGAATGAAATTTCTTTTGCAAATTACAATGCACACGTCGGTCATTCTAAATGTTATTTCTTTTGTAATCTTATGAAGATGAAGGGGAAGGATCTTTTGGTTGTCACATCTGATTCTGGAAAGCTTTCATTTCTCACATTTTGTGGAGAAATGAACAGGTCATCCCCTTTCCTTTTAATCTCTTCCTGTATCAAATTCGAGTCTGGAAGATTATTAAACTTTTGTGGTTTGTTGATCCTTATTAAGAGAGAGTGACAAGTTTTCTTATATGGGAACAATGGCTATTTGTTCATTGACTCAGGTTTTTGCCAGTGACAAGTGTGCAACTGTCCAATCCTGGAAACTCAAGAAATCAGCTTGGTAGAATGTTAGCTGTTGATTCAGCGTAAGTTACATATGTAGTTATGGGATTCAGAAAAACACGATTAAATCTGATGATTCCAGTTTGCAAGGGTGATTATTTTTTGTCTGTGCTTGAGTCATATTTATTTTGCATGTCCATAGAATTGATAGGCTTGTTTGTCTTACTCTGCAGCAAATTGCTCCATAATTAGCAGTGATTGAGTTTTATATGTAGAATAATTTTTGAAGCATGAGTTTGTGTCTCTTGAAGCTGAGTATATGTATGAGGAATAAGTAGGACAAATGGAAGTAAAATATGTGATTGGCATTTTGGAAATACTAAGCAATTCTAAGTTACATGAACATAAGGTACTGCATCGTCAGGATGTGATGTTTATGCAATCAGTAACTGAAAATCATTAAAGTTCTTTGCATTTGCACCAACTGGAACTATAACTTTGCTTTATTCAGATCATGAGAAAGTAGTCTCTGGAGTTCAAAACTACCATATGGATGATGTCAAGAATCATATCAACAAAGACCAAAGTATTTGGGGTCTCAGTTCCTTTAAAATCTTTTGTTGCATTCTATACAAATTTACCACAAGGCATACAGGAGCTAGCTTTGTGAAACAGGTTACATGCTTGGGACAATGGCCTCTATAGGTTTTAAATGTCATTCTCTTTTTATGAATAACAAGGGAATGTCTTTGTTGTGGTCATATACAAAGTGGTGGAGAGTTCTATGCTACTCCTCACAATTTGGGATCCATACATCAAACAAGTATCAAGGGATCAGAACTGATGTATTAGGGATAGGCATGGCCTGGACATGGTGCTTTGCTTGAAGAAATACTCCATAGCCATTATATCCTTCATGTTCAATATCCACTCTTTTTGTCCTAGCTTGTGTCCCGACACACGTGCTTCAAAGTCCACTTAAGAAACATTTATGATTGAGAATAATTTCAAGATCTTATTCCTCATATATGCTTTTCTCTGTCCAGAGGTGGTTTTGTAGCTGTTAGCGCATATGAGGACCAATTTGCTCTTTTCTCGGTTTCAGTTTCTGTTGGAAGCTGTACCATTGATCAGGTTTGATGCAAAATTATATTTCTTTGTACATGTATCTGGAATAAGTAGTCTGTGAGATCTTTGTTTTTTATTGATGTTCTCAGTGCCCAATTAATTTCTTTGTGCTGCAATTTCAGAGGATTTTTTATCCCCCTGACATTGAAGACACAATTGCTGGAAGAAGTTTCCAGAAGCCTTATATATGTGGAACTATATGGAGCATGTGTTTTCTATCAAATCAACCAAGTAAGGAGCATGATACTGTGTTAGCCATTCTTCTGAATAGGTATGAATTATGTGTATTATGTCTTACTAGGAAACTTGTAATACACATATTTATAGTTGTTCACACAGCTATTAGATGAATCTTACTTCCTATTCCAGTTTTGTATTTGTTTTGGTGCTTTTAACACCACGTCAAGCTGATTTATCGGTTCTTCAGGAAGGGTGCAAGTCTGAATGAGCTGTTGTTATTCGGATGGAATGTTAGAGAGCACGACTTGCATTTTATTTCTCAGTATGTTGAAGCTGGACCATTGGCGCATAACCTCATTGAAGTTCCTCATCTTCATGGATTTGCCTTTTTGACGAGGCTTGGTGATGTTCTCTTGATGGATCTTCGAGATGCTTGCAATCCCTGCTGTGTTTATAGGACAAGTTTGAATTCTTTAACTCCTTCAGGGGAGGAAAATGATGTGGTGGAAGAAACATGTAGTGTACATGACTTCAGCATGGATGATGAAGGGTCAAACGATGCTGCCTGTGCTTTGTTGAAGCTGAGGGATCATGATCCCATGTGTATAGATGATGAAGACTGCAATGCTAAATTGAGCTCCAGATATGTCTGCTCATGGAGTTGGGAACCTGGGAACTCCAGAAATCAGAGGATGATATTTTGTGTAGATACAGGAGAACTTTTCATAATTGAAGTTTCATCTGATTTTAATGGTCTTAAAGTTAATTTATCTGAATGTCTACATAGAGATCTACCTTGCAAGGCTCTTCTGTGGGTAGAAGGTGGACACTTGGCTGCAATTGTTGAGATGGGAGATGGGAAGATCCTGAAATTTGAAAATGGAAAGCTAACATATACAAATCCTATCCAAAGTAATTGTCCTATCTTGGATATGTCACTAGCAGATTTTCATGATGAAAAACAAGATCAGATGTTTGTTTGTTGTGGAGTGGCACCTGAAGGATCACTCAGAATTATTCGAAGTGGTATCAATGTTGAGAAGCTGTTGAAAACTGCTTCCATTTATCAAGGCATAACTGGTATTTGGACAATGAAGATGAAAGTGGCAGACTCTTACCATTCTTTTCTTGTGCTATCATTTGTCGAAGAAACAAGGGTATTATCTGTTGGACTAAGCTTTACAGATGTGACTGATGCAGTCGGTTTCCAGCCTGATGTCTGTACTTCGGCCTCTGGCCTTGTAGGAGATGGTTGGCTAATCCAGATACACCGGAGTGCAGTGAGGCTTTGTTTGCCTACCAAGGCTGCCCACTCAGAAGGCATTCCTTCATCCTCACCAATATGTGCAACTTGGTCTCCCAGTAATGTTGGTATCAGTGTGGGTGCAGTGGGACATCATTTTGTGGTGGTTTCTACTTCTAATCCTTGCCTTCTAGTAGTTCTAGGGATTAAAGTCCTTTCTACATATCAATATGAATTATTTGAAGCGCACCATCTGAGATTTCAAAGTGAAATTTCATGCATTTCTGTACCTCAGAACTACTTTGAACAAGAACAATCCTGTTCCTACATCAGTGGAAGAGATAGTAAGCATGCTGAATTTCTTCCTCGAGGTGTTCGTATTGGTAATATCATTGTTATCGGCACGCATAGGCCTTCTGTGGAAGTTGTTTCTATCATTCCTGATCAAGGCCTTCGGGTGATTGCATCAGGGACCATATCCTTAACAAGTGCCATGGGCACTGTAGTCAGCGGCTGTATCCCCCAGGATGTAAGGCTTGTATTAGTTGACAAATTATATTTTCTTTCTGGTTTGAGGAATGGAATGCTCCTCCGTTTTGAGTGGCCTACAGCCTCATGGATGAATTCTTCAGAGTTACTATGTCAGAATTATTCTAGTAGTATTCATTGTGGAAATGCATATGCAGCAATGTCAGAGATAAAGGGAAATTATTTCAGCCGAGGAATGTCTACTGGTGCTTCATATGGGAAGTTTGGAGACAGCTTTCCTATCGATCTTCAATTAATAGCCACTCGTCGAATTGGCATAACTCCCGTTTTCTTGGTGCCCTTGAGCGATGCTCTGGATTCCGACATGATTGCTCTCAGTGATAGACCCTGGTTGTTGCAAACAGCGAGGCACAGCCTATCTTTTACATCGATTTCTTTTCAACCTTCAACTCATGTAACTCCAGTTTGTTCAGCTGAGTGCACCAAGGGAGTTCTATTTGTTGCTGAAAACAGTCTACATTTGGTGAGTATTGATCTTATTCCTATAGTTCTGGTGGCTTTCTCTTGTTAGATTGCTCTTTACTTTCATTGCGTTTGAAGCACTTCAATGTCATTCTATATCAGCAGTTTGACAGTGCAAGTGTCCTTTACATCAGCCATGACCTTTAAATATGTGTAGTTTTGATTTGTTATGACTTCTTTTTTTAAGTCCTAATTTTATTTCTTTTGGGGCTAAGGAGAAATTTGTACTTACAAAAGCATTGGGAACTGTCCTCTCTTATCAGTGATTTATTTGAACTAGATCAACGAAGAAAATACATCTAAATACCCATTTAAAAGATTTAGAAAATCTATATTGGTTGCAGGTTTAATGCATCATGTCCACTCCCAGAACAACTGGTGTAAAGAAGAAAATTTTTTTATACTCTTCGAAAGCCTTCCATTCCTCCCTGAATGAAAATACAGATTAAAGTTTTGTATTCTACATTTTCAAACAAACAATTGTTGGGCTCTAGGCAGAGTTGCTGGATAACATAATTCACATTTCACCATCAATCCACAATGGAAGCACTACTCCTTTTATGCTGTACTGGCGATTTTGACCACTAAATAATCATTTCCAATCTGTATATTAAGCATCATACGTATATGTGACCTGTTTTGATTATTATAATCCTAATCTTAGGCTTGTATTTTAGCTACGAATGTCCAACTTTAATAAACAACGGAGTCTTTTAACTATGCATCAAACATAATACTGTTGACATAGTCCTAAAAAGAACCGAATATTTGTGTCTTAGTTCAAGCACACGATCTCAGTAAAGGACGTTCCGCGTTCTGTGTTTCTGCTTCATGTGCCAGAGCGATTGACATCCTAAATAACCTTGCTTGTAAGCCCATAGTGTTCCTTCCAGCTGTTGCCCTGCTAAATCCAGTCCATGTGTCGAGAAAAGAGCTATTATTGCTGTTTAGCAGGGTAGCAGATAATGATATTTAGCATCTTTGATGTGGAAAAAGATCTACTTGCAATCAGAGGTCTTTTTTTCTTGATTTCATGAGCTATAAGAATGTTATCTATTGCTGCTTCTTAGGTAAAAGACAATCGCATTTTAAGCTGTCCGCCACCCATAAATGGTCCTCCAGGGATTAGTAGCTTTACCATAGGTTCACTTCCTTGATTAATCAGCTTATGAAATTGTTATTTGGTTCCTGCATTTTGTCTGTCAGGTGGAAGTTTTTGGTTGAAAAGGGTGAAAATACTTTTTTCTATGGATCTCTTATTATTTTGGATTTCAAATTCCATATGATTGACTGGAGTAGCCAAACTCAACCTTCTTTCAGGAACTCTATATGGACAGTTTGCTAATATTTTTGGCTATTTCACCCATCAATAATAAATATTAGGAACTTGAAAGGATAAGTGCTCTGTTAATTGTAAATTGTGATATGATGAGAACTTGAAAAAGCTTGTAGTTTAATTAATATATTGTTGAGACAAAACTCCTTTTATACATCACAGCAAATCCCTTTTACTCTTAATGTATTTTTTAGACAAAACTCCTTCCATGCATCACAGCAAATCCCTTTTCTGGGATCAGTAAAATAAGACCCAACCAATTGTGCAACCCCTTTGACAGTTCCAAATTAAAAGAGTATTAAGATATATGCAAGCATGCAAACTATTCTTCTAGTGGGCAATGAGTTCATGGCAAATTTTTGACTTAAACATTCTTCAGTGTTTATGCGATCAATTTGCTGGAGTAAAAAGCAAAAAACATGATGCTTTTTCTTAGCAGTCTTACCGAATGATGCAGACTCTCTGCATTAGCATATGCAGGTTACCATGTTTAACTTGTCATTGCATTTTCATTAACTTCATTCAGTAGTTGTGCCCAATGTTGCCAAGTAGAGTGGAACCTTTTATTAATACTTGGCTGAAACACATGATGCTAGGATAACATTAGGTGCCCAGAGAGCTCACATTAAAATAACTTAAATGAGAATACATGCACTCTGACACCGATGATCTAGAGTTTCTCACTATGAAGTCTACACAATTTTTTTTGACATCATCTGGAGTTTGCAACGTATAAGGCATGCTTAATTGTCTAACCAAAGTGCTTTGTGTGGATTGCCATTGGTTACTAAACGGGTATACCAATATAAGAATACTTTCAAGAAAGTTTAGTTGTTCAAGAACAGATGTTAGATGGAAGTATGTATGAGAAAAACTGGTGTGAACTTGATGCTTAAGCTGCAGGTCAAAAGTACTGGCCAATGCCTGGGATATTGTGATTTGAAGATGCTTGTACTGAGACATTTTCACAGAATTGTGAAAAACCATGAGGCAGAACTGCTCACTCGAAAGATCTTTATTTTGATTTTATTTATTTCTTCATTTTATTCCAAGGCTGCATAGGTGTCGTTAGCAAGCTATTTGTGGGCGGTGCTGATGACGCATTGTCCCCATCCTGTTCCATACCTTCCCTTCCACTAAAGATGGTAGTAATTGTGGACTTCAGAGTTAATGATGTTTCATGTCATACTTATTGCATTCATTTCTAAAGCCTCATTGTGTCCATCCAAAATTACTTTCTATTAAAAAGGAATTTTGTTGATACAGTAACATACATTTATTAAGGATATCACCATGACATTCCATATTTTGCAAGGTGGAAATGGTGCATAGCAAGAGGCTTAATGTACAGAAGTTTCAGATTGAAGGTACTCCACGAAAGGTCTTGTATCATAGCGATAGCAAGCTACTACTTGTGATGAGGACTGAATTAAGTGCTGATACATGCACGTCAGACATATGTTGCGTGGATCCTCACAGTGGCTCAGTGTTGTCAACTTTTAAACTTGAACCTGAAGAAACTGGAAAATGCATGGAGTTAGTAAGGGTTGGGAGAGAACAGGTAGTTGTGATTGGGACCAGTCTATCTTCTGGTCCTGCTATAATGCCCAGTGGTGAAGCTGAGAGGTATACCTTCTTGCTAATGTCCTACTATATCTGTTAGTATTAAATTTTAATTAGATTTGGTCTGTCATGAAATAAAGATGCCGTGTCATTTTGTATTTGATTCTGTTGCTCTCTTGAATTTATCTCTATTACTAGTTCATTCGGTACCTGTAATTATAGAATCTCAAAGATCTACTTGTAGCACTGTTGACTCATCGTCCTCTTTTTAGCCTGATGATGTTTTTGCTAACTGGATGGTTTTCGACAGTACCAAAGGCCGTCTGATTGTGCTCTGCCTTGAGCGAATGCAGAATTCATATGGTGGTCCAATGGCATTCTTCAGAAAGGCGGCTTCATTTTCTCAATGCAGTTCACCATTTCGTGAGAGTGTTGGATATGCGACTGAGCAGCTATCGAGTAGTAGTTTCTGCAGTGAAGATGATATTAATTGTGAAGGAATCAAACTTGAAGAAAGTGAAGTATGGCAGTTACGATTGGCTTATGCAGTTACATGGCCAGGAATGGTGCTTGCTGTTTGTCCTTATCTGGATCATCTTTTTTTGGCATCAGCTGGCAACACTGTAATCTTCATTATAATATCTTTTGCTATTTTAGTCCATGAAAGGACAGGATATTTTTCGGCTCTACTGATCATATTGTTGGTGTCTTTTTTTCCAGTTTTATGTATGTGGTTTTATAAATGACAATCCACAAAAGGTAAAAAGGCTTGCTGTGGGGAGGACTCGTTTTATGATTACGTCTTTGACGTCGCATTTTACCAGAATTGCTGTTGGTGATTGCCGTGACGGTATACTCTTCTACTCTTATCATGAGGTCTGTAGCATTTCCTTAGTTCTGGAAACTACGTTTTTTTCTGCTTATTGTTTGGTTCATGAATGTTCATTAGGGAACTTCTTTTGATGCCAGGATGGCAGAAAACTAGAGCAAGATTACTCTGATCCATCCCAAAGATTAGTTGCTGATTGTACTCTTGTGGATATTGACACAGCTGTTGTTTCAGACAGGAAAGGGAGTATTGCTGTCTTATCTTCTCCTGATCGTACTGAAGGTTATTAATTCTTCAACCACTGTACATCGGGAAATAACTCTGGATGTGAACTGATGTTAAACTTATACTTTGTCATGTGCACTATATTTGTATAAGCACTGCCTTTGTGATGTGAGCATCTGCAATTAATAACATTAGAAAGCTACTGAAGATAGAAGTATCTTATTACTAGACTGGAGCATCTAGACAGGTTAGAGGATTACTTATGATTCTTATGGAGCCACAGTTTTATCCTTTTTACTAACCCTAATTTACTATAAAACAATACTTCACTAAGAATTGCTACCATTGTTAAAAGTTAAGGGACAACATTGCACATTGGGCTAAAGTGTAAGGAGCATATTGAACAAATTAAAAGTTCAGGGACTACATTTTACATTGGGCCAAAGTTCACATTGGGCCAAAGTTCAGGGACTATTTGTGTCATTATCCCATTAAAGAAAAGGGTTCTTCGAGATAGCATGGTGTTTGTCAAAGAGGGTGAACTGTTGTTTGGCCTTTGATAGGACATATATAGCCAGCTCCATAAAGTTAAATGAGTGTTTATTGAATTTTCGTTTTGTGATTGTTGTTTGAAGAATAGTTGTTGCTTTGCCTGTGGTGTCGATCCCTTTATTTCCTTGACCAAGTTTGTTTTTCTCTTTTGATTTCTCTCAATTTATTCTCCTTAGCAGATAATGCAAGTCCAGAGAGCAACTTGACATTGAGTTGTGCCTATTATATGGGAGAGATTGGGATGAGCATCAAGAAGGTAATTCTTGTTATTGGCATGTAGCTCTTGTACAGAAAGTTTACAAGCATTTGGCTTCCAATTTGTATAGTTGTCTATACGTGCAGAGCCGAAAGCTTACAACCATTTGCTTCTGCCTGTGGAAGGTTTGGAAACTTATTAATGACATCGTTCGAGTATAAAACTAGAAAGTAGAACCATTCTAACATTGATAAGATTGGAGCATGATGTTCAATGCAGTTGAGAGCTCAAATTGATTTGTTAAGATTTCATAAGCATACAATCCAAACCTTGAAAGTGAAATTAGGTATGACTTAAAAGGATTTGGCAAGAAATGTCTGAATATTTGAATGAGTGAGATTAATTTGATTTTCACTTACTGAAATTCTCTTTTTGAGTTGCTAATTTTGTTAGATTATTTCTTTCACTTTCAATTGTTGTTGACAATATCAATTAGTTGAATGTGTTAATTGTTGGTCCATTTGGGAGCTTCCTTTCTGGCAGTGTGTTGTTCATCTTATTGCTAGGCGCGGCCTATGGTTGGGCTTAAGTTGGTGCTGATGACCTATTTCGTATTAGGATGTTATTGTCCTCTGTCTCTGATGATGTGAACTATATTTTATTTGCAGGGATCCTTCTCTTATAAGCTCCCAGCTGATGATGTGTTGAAGGCATCTGATAACCCAATTTTGAATGTTGACTTGGCCCACAAGATTATCATTGTCAGCACATTACTAGGAAGTATAACAGTCTTAATTCCAATATCAAGGTATGGCTATTTCAGAATTTACTTCATTTATGGGCAGAGATTTTAGTACGCATACCTGTAGCATACATTCAAGTAGATACTTGTCTTCAACTGGTGCGGAAGATTTTTCTGGAGCCTTACCTGTGTCATTCAAGGTTGATGTTGACCAAGTGAAGAAGAGAATAGCAAGTTTAGACTTCTGTTTCCAAATTGCAAAAGCAATGATTTATCGAAAGATGCCATACTGATATTCCCCTGAAGTTTGTAAAAGAAATGCAGGAAGCTTTTGGGATATGAAAGGAGTGATTTTCGTGTCAGAAGCATTAATGGTTTTGGTTTTTGCTGCTTTAAGTCCTATTTTTGCACATCTTCCCTGCCTGTGGAAGGTTTGGAAACTTATTTAGGACTTGGAGAATGTACTCTTTATGTCCAAGAAAAAATCATTTTCATCCTTTAATTAATTTATGAGGGCAAGAGCCACCTTTTGTAGCTTTACATGTTGTTTTTGTCATGCACTTTGGGAATACCTTAGCTATTAGGATCAGTGTTTGGCTACTCACAGACATCTTCACCTTATATCAGTGAATTTAGATAAGAGAAGGCCTAATGGATTTTAGTCCTCTATGTCTTCTATCTTTGACAGTGATTTGTCATGATTGATTCATGGTATGTTTGGTGGTAGGGATATTGAGTTGTTCACTTGAGAATGATCATTTTGGGTATTTTTAAAAGTAGAACTAGGTTGCCCCATGAGGCAGCGTGTCTACATATGATTTTCTTTATAATTGGTAGCTTAGCATGGTAGTTTCTGTCTGAGATTTTCTTTGTGAGGTGAATACTTTATTGAATTATAGTTGGCGGTACAGAAAACTCTCTCATGGTATTTTACATCCTCTTTACATCATAAATTGTTCTCATGAGAAACTTATGGTGTAAAACCCCCTGATTTCCTTTAATTCCTGGTATGTTGAAGTCCCAATTTAGCTGATTCTCAATCTTCAATAGCTGAGAGAACTCTGAATGATGTGCCACCTTCCTTAGGTCTTCTCTTTAGCAACAACCAGTCAATTTATGATATTCCTCACATCTCGATAACTTCTGATACTGTAGATGATATGCTGGAACCAATATCCTGCCAAGTTACTTTTACCACACATTAATTGGGGACAACCCGCTTTGTCATTGTCAAATTTCTCCATAATATGTGCTAGTGATGAGGCTTTTGCTGTGGAATTGTATCAGGAGAATGTTGAGGTTGAAGATCTGAGGTTTTAAGTATTACAGCACCACAATTTACTTAAGACAGCAGAGGTGTTTTATAGGTTTCGGGATGCCTCTTTTAGTCACCATGGAAAGATCATTTCTGTATGTTAGTGTGGCTGTCATGTTGTGGCTAGACTTAATTATTTATACATGCAAAAGAAATTTCCAAGTTTCAATTGTGCTTAGTACTGTTCTGTGCTGACAATTGGCATGCGAAGTACTGCTAATGGACTTCTTTGCCTAAGGTGTTAGGGGGGCTTTCCTTCCTTTCTTTGAAGAGGGGATCACTTTTGATAAACAAGTTAAAGAGAGTGAAAGACTAAAGAGGAGAGACACTTTGGGCTGTAGTCTTAGCTTGTATGTGAGAAGTGAAGCAATGCGCAAAAAAGAATCCCTCCATTGGTGGCACTAGGTTCTGGTGCCCGGAGAAGTCTTATATTGCTCGTATCCAGCCTCATGAAATTCAAGCTCTTTTTATTTATTGGTTCACTTTATTGAAGAATCTGAGAGTTAAAGAATTTGGAGTATGAAATGAAGAAAAATACAACCTTGTAAACTTGTTTGATACTGATAAGTTTAACACACAATGACGTTGGCTATGGGTCAGTAATTATGCTTGTCATAATTGCACTCTTCTTTAGGCATCTAAATTAGTGGAAACCAAAAATATCTAGAAATATAGCTTTAAATCTGGCTAATAATCTATTTTATCATCTTTATTAGTTTTTTTTTTTTTTTTTTAATTTAAGTAAAGGGTATTTCATTAAGAGGCAAACAAGGGTATACCTTCCCATGTACAAAAACTATATAAAAGATAAGGAGTCCAATACACTAAGACTCGAGGCATCAACAGGTGACTATTTGTTTCAGATCCAATCTGTATATGGAGATTTCTTTTTGCCTTTTTCTTTAATATGATTCCCTTGTCACACCATACATCTGTTGCATGAATTTGTTAAAGATTTGCCAAGCGTAGGACGCTTTCTTTTCATATATATGCAGCATGTTGCTGTAATGGCGTGGAAGGCTGTTGTGAATGTAATGCATATTCTGATCATTCTGATAGACACATTCAATTGCATCATGTGTGGGGAAGCGTTTGTTTGAATGTGGAGGTTGGATCAAATTTGTGTTTGAGTGTTGGTGCTCTTTCAGTGTGAAAATTGTTGCAGCCTAATGAAGCGAATGGTGATTTTAAGATTGTCCTCTTGTTATTGATTATTATTTGACCTAATATAATGCTTAAAATCGCCATGCCTGCAGGGACGAGTATGAACTCCTAGAAGCAGTGCAGGCTAAACTTGCTGTCCATCCTTTGACTGCCCCAGTTTTAGGAAATGATCATAATGAGTTCCGTAGTCGTGAAAATCTGGTAAGGACTGATGAACTCTCTTGTTGTGGTTATCTATATACTGCAGATATGAATTTTTTTTCGAACTATGAAATTAGCACTTCAGTTATTATCTCCTTTTGTGTACTTGAGGGTGAGTGAAATGTTTGTCTTTTTGAATGTTGTTGCGATTAAATACATAACTTCTGCCTTTCTGGACAGATGTGTTTGCATCACTTTGATGCCAATTTTACCTTGCATTAGTGGAGCCCTCTGTGGAGTTGAAATTTTGTTTCAGTTTTCGTGCACATGTGATTTCACAATTTCATTTTCAGATACACAGGTTGTCCTACTTCGAATTAGTAACGTGGTCATGGTATTTGATTATTTTATTTGCGAGTGCTCTCTTTTGCTTAAGAGCAGGCACACATAGTTACCAATGAAACTTGTCTTAATGGAAAATGTCTTCTGTTCAAAGCTTAGCATCAGTCTTCAGAAAGCTTCTTGGGGGTTGGGGCGTGGGGCGTGGGGCCTGTGCCAGCTGGTGAGGGGTACAATTTTGTGAACCTGTGAATGACCCACCTTTGCTTGGGGCAGAAAGCCTTCTTGTTGGAAATTATATCCTTCTAGTATTTTAAAATCTTTATAAAGAATCCCAGACTACCGCAGTAACTTGAACCAGAAGTGCACTTTTGGGCTGACGGTGCTATTTAATGGATGGGGTTTATGGTCTGTTTCGGGGAACAATTTTTTTATCAGAAATGATTTTTTCTGATTTTGTTCTCGAGAACAATTTCTGAGCAAAAGAATGTGTTTGGTAACTTCCCAAAATTTTTATTCCCGGGATAGAAATACGTTTCGTAAGATTCTTAGATTTTTTTTTTTTTTTAAATTTCTTTTAATTTTAGAATTCTTTTATTATTTTTTCTTTTTCTTTTCCTCTTTGGCTAGTCGCTGGCCATCGCCGTGGTCGGCGATCAGCTGGGCGAGGCTCGGCCTCGCCGGGCCACTGCCACGTGACCTCGCCCAGATCTGGCGAGGCTGAGCTTGCCTAGCCATGGTGACACTCCGGCGAGGTCACCAGCTCTCGTCTGGCTGGTCACCGGCACCGGCCATGGCCAAGGCCGGCGATCGGCCAAAAGGAAGAAGATGAAGAAGAAGAAAAGAAAGAGAAGAAGAAAAGAGAAGAAGAGAGGAGAGAAACAAATAGATTCTAGAAATTGTTCCCGGAACAAGAAGCTACTTTTTTCTACTTTTTATTTCTGTTCCAAATCTATTCCCAGGAATACAGGAACAAAAGTTTTACTAAACAAGTTTCTATTCTTTTTTCATTCCCCAGAATAAAAGAAAAAAATAGTTGTTCCGGAGAACAGAAATAAATTTTACCAAACAGGGCCTTATATGCCATGTGAGTAAAACGATGAGAGAAGCTCTGAGTCTAACACATCCTTAGGAGAAAATTGGGGAAACACAAAGCTTGATGAAGACGTAAAGGAGTTTCTGTCATCAGAATATGACTTGAATTGTGCATGGATTTGGTTACTTGGTCCAGTGACTACTTGTAGCTGTACATAATAACCCCCTCAACGGAGAGACTCAGAAGAATTATGACACATGGCAAGCGAACTCTGCTTTGGTAACCCTGCTTTAGTGCAATGTAAAGATTTCACAAACAGGTGGAAAAAGTTCAGTAGTATGTGAAAAACTGTGTTAGAATGTGTGAATTGATTACTCTATGCTCTTCCTATCAATTTGGTTTCTTCATAATTTTCAACTGCTGTGTTTATTGTTGTGCTGTTAAATCTCTGCTGCTCCTTGTCTCCAAGAGAGTTATTGAATCTAGAAAGTTTTTGTAACTGAAATAAGAGCCTGGGCACAATGACATTATCTGCATTCGTTTCGTCTTTCTTACCTCTGTTCTCATGGTTTCTCCTGATTCTTCTGTTGAAGGTCTGGACACCTAAGGTTCTAGATGGTGACCTGCTCTCTCAGTTTTTGGAGCTTACAAGCATGCAACAGGAGGCCGTACTATCACTGCCTCTTTGTGCACCAGGCACGGTCAAATTGAGTTCAGTACCATTTTCTCCTATTCCGGTCAATCAGGTCGTGCAACTCCTCGAACGGGTTCATTATGCTTTGAATTAGTCCCCGACATTGCAAGTTTCTTTATGTCGAGCTGTGGATACATATTTGCTCATGCTTTATCGGTGGAAGGATTCTGTCAAGCTGCAGAATATGCCAAAGGCACCGTGTTTGCGGCAGCACAGTTTGCATTAAGCAATGAGTATCATCTGAGATGCCCAAGCATAACATGGGAAGTTACAAACTCAGATCAAAGACCATATCACTACTACCTGAGGGTGGAGAATTTTGCTACAGTGAAGCTTTGTGAACTCCAATTCTCTTACCAGGACGATGTCGTGGGCCACTAAGTTTGCCTATTTGGGTAAAATATAGGGTTCGTTCGTTTTGCTTGAGCATTAGAGGCGCAACGGTTTGTACATTTGTGCTGTATATATGATGACAAAGACCTTACTTTCTTCTTTCTGGCTACATACCTTCTCAAGTGAATTTACAAATGATGAATCGTGATGTTTCTGGCAGCAGGCCTCTTCAATAAAAGTGCTTTGTTCTCACACATTGAGATGCGATATTTCTCTTTCGTACGCAAGAGGCATTACGATTGGAGAGAGGTCAAATTGATTGAATGCACAATAGCGTTTGACAGAGTCCCTGCAGAGTCTAGTGGACACACTTTTTGTGGTGACTCTTTTGTTATTTATGATGTGTCCGATAATGTCTGGAAGTGGAGTAGGTTTCTCAAGTTGATGTGCAGGGTACTTGGCTATGCGTATTAAGGATTTGACCTTGGAGATTGGAAAGCATTGATCGTACTTGCTTTGCATATGAAGGATTTCACGTGTTTCTTGCGAGACAAAAATTGGAACACCAGTGAAATGTAGAAAGTAAATCATTTAAAAGGGATTTGGCAAGATCAGTACCAAGTTCAAAAGTTCTCATCGTACTTTTAAATATGTCAACAAATCTTCTTGTAATGTTCCCTCTTCATTTTAACAGTGTCAATTTTTTCTTTATTTAAATATTTGTTTTTTCTTTTTCCCCATTTCAACATATGTATGTTATCCGCATGTATTAATCTTCCGTATGAATTTAAGTTGTGTGCATATGTTAAGTGCTTTGAATTAACGACAATAATACATAGATTGTGCAGACAGCCACCATTTCCTTTGCTCTTAACTTCTCCAGATTTGATTACCCGAGTGTCTTGTTAAATTGTTTAACAATAATTATATTACAATTATCTTCCAACAACTTGAACGACCCTTCAAAACCTAGAGATGAATATTGATTACATTCACGATTCAAATTACTATATATACATCATGGTTGCAAGTCAAAATGGTATGCGGTGCTTTATTAGCAATAAGCAAAGCTAATATTTCACATTTATATCACTTGCACCTCATGCTCATATTATCGAAACCCCACATCAGAGTTCAAATATCACAATATCATGCTTTAGTATTAATGGGACTTTGATTATCTTCTGTCAATATTTCACATATTGTATTTCTTTGTTACATTATTATGAGTTCTCATTATCCTTAAATTTGAAGTATTTTAAAATGTAATGTTTAAGTTTAAAAAAAGAATGCCACATCTAAGAAGAGTTATATTTTAATATTTGAATCCCTAAACTACTAAGAGAGTTCAAGGTCCACATTTTTTTGGCTTTAATAATATGCGAAGCTTGCACTTAATCAAGCCACATGGCATAACTACATAAGCTTAATGCCTAATAAAGAAATTATCGCGTGACAATCTTTAATCTACCGTTAGAATAATAGTCTATTCTAGATCACAAAAAATCAACGAACAAATAATTATAAATTATTGTGGAGCTCACTCATTTAAGAATTTGTAACTCATACAACAAATTGTTATTCTTACAGTAATTCAAAGACTATTGTGCTAGCAAAGCCCTACCTAATAAACATCCTTTGCTTTTTCCCCATCCCAAGATGGATGTGAAGAGCTAACAAATCAATTCCAGTATGCATTCATTCAATTGCATCAAAACAAGCAGTGGAGAGAATTAATAGGGAAAACTTCAAAATTGAGGTTTTAATGTAGTTCTAACATTATTCCTTTTTCCCCTAATCATTTTGTAAAGCAGCAGCAGCAGCATGGTAGAAGGGCATAGCTGTCTGTCAACAGTTTGACCAGGGGTAAGGATGCAGCCCAAGCGATGGAGGGCTTTAGAGACTCCAGTACGAAGTGCCCAAAGCTGAGATCTTCATTTGCCTCACCGTGAGATGAAAGCATCCTCGTCACAAATGCCAGCAAGAGTCAGAAATACGCTCTAAGCAACCGTTAAAAGAGTGTTGAATTCGTTTTGTGATGCTAAAATTAGATGACATTTAGGCAGTTATTCAGTTATATGAAAGTACAAGAACTCCCACCAAGACTTCAATTTTAAAATGAGTTGGTAACTCGATTCTCAGTCACCACATCAGACTTTCTATCACTGTAAAATGGCGTAGAATCATAACGTGGCCAAAGAAAAAGTGTAAAATAAGCTGATGAGTGCAACCTAGAGTCTTGACTAACCAGCTCAACATCTGCGGCTTGTTGCAATGGAATATTAGTTGGTGCAGCAACCACCCCCAACCATATTCCAAGTCTGCAAGAAAATTAGGACGAGTGCTCTTCCCTCCAATGTGATCAAATCGTGAAGCAACTTGACATCTTCAGCATCCATGCTCTCCCTTGACTGTAAATGCCAAATGTGAGAGTGAAGTAGATTGGTCAATTGATATTTATGAGAAGTTTGGTAAACCTTGACCTTGTCTGTAACTTTGTCACACGATTCATCTTTGGATGGGAAGGATGTCCTGAGTATCTTAGCATGTTTATCTTTGGTACTGTGGACATGTGGTGATGCTTTTATGTGCTTTGCCCTGAAGAAATGATAGAGAAATTGGAATTAGAAAGCATGCGCGGCATCCCCAACTGCACGGCACACATTAACTAAGACAGGATATGTAATTCATGAATCAGAACTGAAAGCTCAAGGTACAAATTCTCTATCTTGTAGATATTGCATTAATGTCTGTTTCAATTAGTTGATCAAAAAAGAACTTATCTACTGATGGATAGGTTGCTTCCTGGTCGATATACCTGGGGAGCTCATAGGTGATTTTTCTGAAACATTTTCTTTTTTCTAATTGTATTCCTAATGAACATTGCCATCAGAATAAGAGCATAACCTGCCCTAGATTAGTTTGACCTTGAACTTACATACCTGGCACCAAACCTGAGGGTTGACAGAGTTTCTGAAGCATTTGAAGGACTGGGTGAACAGAAACATAGTAATGCCATTTGAGAGTTCCCTCCCTGTGAGACGACCACATTGTTTATGTTCTGAATAACATGCTAGCAGGATAATGGAAGGGCTAATATGTGGCAGTCTCACAAGACAGTCTTGCAATATTCAAGTAAGTTTGGAGTTGCGATATGGAATATGATTTCCTTTTCCGTTTGGACCACATGTCAAGGCATGTACTACATTTCCAAGTGCTGACAGGGAGACTTATTGATGGTTTAAGCTTCTTCAAGGACGCTGCCCTCTGCTCCCGTTTTCTCAACTTTCTCAGCGCCAGCCAGGTCCACAAGAATTAGCTTTCCAAATGTTCTGGCCATGCTCAAGACATGAAATTTTATATGAGAAACCGAAAAAATTGCCCATAAATTGCAATCCCATAAGAGACCAATCATACCTCTTCTGTATGGTTGATTCTTGGTGCATTGAGAATATGTAAATACAATGGCTTCTGCTGCTGCCCACATTCATTTCTGTTTCAGCTTAAGTTTGAAACTGGATTGAATAATTAGGGAAGGTGGCAAAAACTTTTAAGAAATTTCTGATATGGCTATGCAAGATGAAGAACAAGCACAAGCCAAAACAGAAAGGAGAAAGGATACGGGTCTCTCCAACCGCTCTGTTGCATATACCACTCTGGAGTTCAGAGGATGGAACTAGAAGATCAACCCAGGGAAGATTTAAATACAGTCAAATGAAAAGGAGCTTGTATCTTACAGATAAACTTTGTAACGCTTCAGCAATGTCTGATAGAGATATCTGGAGGAATTGAGAAAACATCAAGGGGGTCCCACAGAAAGAAAGCATAAGATAATATGTAAGTGTAGATGGTTTTAACCTAATAAGCTATCCAGTTTTGCGTATACAACAAAGGATATGTAGATTTATGTTAGTTGAGCAGCAAACTAATTTCTAGTCATTCCACTTGTGGTATCGTCGGAAACACCATTAGAGTCTAAAGACCAATATAACATCTTTTTCTCAGAAACATTTTGTGAATGTTTGTGAGGCACATAAGCATCTTAAGATGCATTCTTCGGGCCCACAGCACATAAAAAACTGGTGATTTAAACCACCTAGCTACTATCTGCATGTTAGTGGATTGAAAGCAGTTGCTGAGCTGGTAAATCACCTCAGTAACTTCAGGTAAGGATATTCCTTGCGATTTGGTCTCTTTAATTTGTATGCTGTCCTTTGAAAGATCTAAAAGGTCCCTGGAAGAAGGAAAATAAACAATGTCCATGAGGTTTTATTTATGAAACTTCCTGGGATTCTTGAATGAGATTCAGGAGAATGACATACAGCATGCAATAATTAAACCAAAGAAAAGCCATTATCTCAACATGAATGTCTTCAAATGCAGTCATGGAAATCTATACCTTACTTTCTCCATGTAGATCTCTACCTGAAAAAGTTGGAAAACGTTAAAATTAGAGCACTGCATCAATAATTGAGTGAAGCACCAAGTAGCAGCTCACGTAGGCGCACCATGGACAATTTGATTGTATACTTGATTGAATCAGCAGAACTGATTTCTCTGAAAATTCCAGCAACCACTCTTGCAAGGAGACCTTTCTTGGCATCATTACATTCGAGGATGCTCAGTCCCTGATTCATAAATATTGTTACCGAACTAGTATATATCCACAACCAATCTACTAACGCTGTTCGGTGGGCAGACTGATCACCTCCATGCTATATGTCTTTCCAGCTCCAGTCTGTTCCAGAAATAAATTGAGTTTGTTGTTAGAAAAGAGAAAATGATTGGTACAATTTATTTAGCATATCCAGAAAATAAGTCGTGTAAAGTATCGTAGATGCAGTTCTAGTTCTGCGACGATTGGAGCTATGATCGTAGCATCTAGTTAGAACAAGGACAGGGCATTCCTCTTTATGGAGATGCGATACAAAATGTCAAACTGGAAAACTTCAAAAGAATTCTGAACCGAAAGAGGTTGTTTTAGACTTATGATGGCACTAATCATAGGATTACTTCTACTCCATTCATTTGTAAATCACCTATTAGCATCCTCTCCTCCACATTTACACATGCACGCATCTAATCATGCCACTCTACCTCATAACAAATCTACTTTGTTCAAGTGATGCATCAACGTAAAGAGTTAAGGAATCAATAGACAACAGAAACCTCGCATCATTTGTTGCAGCATGGTGTCTCACCTGTCCGTAGGTAGTGATCGTCCCATTTATTGCATTCACCACATCTGTTACATTTAAAAGCAACACATACAAACTAAAATATTAATAAACCAGGAAGTGAACTACATAGCATGTGCCGTGTTAACATTACATTCTCGCGATGAATACGGCTACTAACAGAAGAAAGCAGTGGATGTGGATGTAATTAATCGATTCATCTCAATCATCAATTAAAGGATGAGAAAGCAGCAGATTCACATGAAAATACTTGATTAATCTCATGTTCATGTCAACGCGAGCACCTAATGATGTGATCAATTATTCTCGCTCCATGGAGCGAATGAACTTCGCATCTACAAATGAACACGAACGAGCTGACATCATGATTGACATCACATCTATCAGGTGCTGCGGCGATGCTCGATGTACCTCAAACAATAGGACGAGCCAGGAACGAATAGACATCATCTTGCTTCAAGTTGTCGTAGAACACCTTGTCGAAGCTGAACCTCATCTCTCCTTCCTTCTCATCCTAACAACCACCGACGTCGAAACAACCACAGCTCAATCAATCTTAACAACCGCGATCTCAGCCAATATACAAGAGGAGAATTCACCAAACCTCGCTCGAAAGTACGAACTCCACAACTCGATGCAATCAACGAGAATTAACTTAATCAACCTCATCAGACCGGATTTTTCTCAAGTACAACTGCAGACGCAGTAGGAAAAGGAGGTTCGTCAAAGCACCTTGAGAGTGAAGGCTTCGTCGTCGATCCGCTCGACGCAGACGGCATCGCCACGATCGCGCCTCTCTTTCGAGCTCGAAGGCCTGAACCGCGCGCAAGACGGTGATGTTGGCCATCATCTTCGGGCTTGGCGCTGCCGCCGAAGAAGGCCGAAGAGAAGGCCGAATGGAGCTGAGAGATTTGACGGAGTGCCTGCGAAAAATGCAGAGGGAATCTGAAAGATCGAAGGAGAAGAGCCAGCGAGAAGGAAGGTAGAGGAGGAGGAGAAGCTCCTGGCCTTTTATAGGGACGGAAAATGGAGGGAAAAGAGGAAGTACAAGACCACAAGGCAATTTTCTATTTTCTATTATTTTTTAAAGACACAGCGACACTTTCTTTTCTAATCAGATATTGGAAATGGAGAAAATGATTATTTTAGATTCCAAAACAAATTAAAAATAGTGGCAAGTACTTATATATTTTCAAGAGATTATATGAAATCTTAAAATTCATGATAAACATGGTAAATGATAAAGACAAATTATTTAAATCGAATCCAACTCACACAATCTCTAAAAATGCATCGCCGTCCACATGGATAACACAATTATTTATGCTCTGCGCATCATTCGATTCAATGACACCGATATGTGACAATTAATTTTTACTTTGAAACTTGTCTATTCTAATAAAGAAGAGAGAGAAAACAAGTTCGGTCCCATTTCAAGTATGGTAATACCAATTAGGATATAAATTGAACATTTTTCTCCAAGAACTCGAATAATAGGTGTTGATCGATCTTGTTCGGTCAAAATCAACTTGCCATTCGATGTTTGATATAAGCAACTTTCACAAGAGTTTGGGTATTTCAGATTTGGCAAAGTAAAAATCATAAACTTTTAATATTTGGACTTATTTAGACTCGGGTTGTGAAATCAAATCGAGTTTAATTGAACTTTAACTAGTTTTTTCAATATATTTTTTTGTTCGGATTTTTGAAAATATTCGATAGTTATACAAAAAAAAGGCGCAAAAATTAATTTTAATAATATCAAACTTCTGAGCTTATTAAAACTCGGTCGTGTCCCTCTTTAAATATTTAAAGATTTGATAGCCAAGCAGAGGAGGCTCTGCTCCAAAATGTGGAACCAAGATCTGCTGTGCCTCTCCTTCTCTAAAACCCTGAACCCCTGTTATCTCCCCTGCACCTCCCCTGCCCCAACCCCATCACCTCCAAGAAGACCCTGTTTCTCAAGCCGGAGCCCCGGTTGCAGAGACCCCTCTGCCTCTCCTCGCCCCGGCTCTCTCGCCGGAGCGACTCCCCGCCGCCCCGCCGCCGCCGCGATGCCCGGGCGTTCGCCGGCAGGAGCAAGAAGAAGGGCGGGGGCCCGTCGCCGGGCCGCATCGAGGGCGGCGCCGAGGTGCGGCGGGAGGCGAAGTGGAACGCCCGGAGGAAGAGCCGGAAGCTCGCCGAGTCCCTCTTCTACCGCCTCAAGAAGCCCAGCAAGAACCACGCCGACAACTTCTCCGAGGAGGAGCTGGAGATGATTGGGCTGGGGTACGATAGGATGGTCAGGTTCATGGAGAAGGACGACCCGAATCTGCGGCACCCTTACGATTGGTACAAGTACGGCGAGTTCGGGCCGTATTCTTGGAGAGGGGTGGTGGTGGGCGACCCGATTCGGGGCAGGTTCTCGGACGAGCAAGTGACCTTGATTAGCGAGGTCCGAGATCATGAGGAGTGGGAGAAGATTGAGCAATTCGACATGGCGGCGGATTTTGGGAAGCGGTTGAAGGAAATGGATAAGAGCGTGGGGTTTAGGTACTTTTGGGTGTTCGTTAGACACCCGAAGTGGAGGGTTAGGGAAGCGCCATGGCAACAATGGACTTTGGTGGCCGAGGTGGTGTTGGAAGCTGGGAAGCAGAGATTGGATAAGTGGAACTTGATGGGTAGGCTCGGGAATAAGGCTCGGAAGTTGATTACCCAGTGTGCGGCATGGATGAGGCCTGACATTATCTATGTTAAGAAACCAGTGTATCAATGTAGGTTTGAGCCTCAGGACGATTTCTTCCGGTTGCTGACGCCTTTCCTCGATCCCAGGACAGAGAAGGACTTTCTTTTCGAGGTGAAAAATGACGATGGGACGGTCCAATTGTGTACTTATTTCAATGGCTTGTGCAAGATTCTCAGGGCGAATCCCAAGGCCTTTGTAGATGATGTGATTAAGGCTTACGAGAAGTCGAGTGATGAGAAGAAAAATGAGTGTTTGGAGTTTTTGCTGACAAATCATCCTGCTGAGTTGTTGCATCCGTATACAAAGGAGTGGAAAGCTAAGTTGGAGGAGATGGAATTGGGTTGTGATGCTCCTGATGATGAAGATGATTGGAGTGGTAGTAGAAGTGATAATGAGATTGTAGATTGGATAGAGGATGATGATGATGATGCTGATGAGGAGGAGGAGGAGGAGGGTGATCAAGATGATACAGTCATGGAGTTGGAAGATGGTGGAGATGATGAATCGGGTATAGAAGACGACAACACCGATGAAGAAGAGGAGGAGAAGTATTGGCAAGAGGAATTTAATAAAGCAGCAAACAACTCTGAACGAATGGAAATGTTAGCAAAGCGGAGTGTTGAAGTAACAACGGAGCACTATAAGAAGCAATTGAAGGAAATGAAAGATGGAGATGAAACCGCAATGAGGGGCGCAAAACCAAAAGTCAGTCCAGAAGAATGGAAGACCATTGGAATTGGCCCATGGAGGAAGAGAATTAGGAAGAGCAAGATTCCTCCAGAACTATTTCTGCGAGCAGCAGTTAGGCCGTTTACTTATAGGAATCTCGTGAAAGAGGTTGTTCTGACTAGGCATGCCATTTTAGATGGTGACATTGGAACAGAAAAGCCTGAATAGGTTGTTTGCCATTGGGATAATAGCTTTTATGCATCTGCCGCCAGATAAGGAATACCTTATTTGTTAGATATAAGGCACTAAGAGATATTTTGAGGAATATTTCATGTTGATTTAAAATTAGGATCTGCTCAGTAGCATGTAGTGTAATGTTGTTTTGACTCATATTTACATTTTCATTCTGTTAAGTTTTATTCTGAAACTGATTATAGGTAAAGTTAGCTCTGGGAATAATCTCGATTTTCTTGAACTCAAAATATATTGTTTGGGAGATTGCCTTCTTTTATAAATATACATAGAAGAATTCGACATCCTTTCAAAGTACATGATGTGATGTCCATTATTAGCTAAAAGTTTGGAAAATCAGGTGAACTCTACCGTCAGTCTTCAAAGTTATGTATGTTCCTTTGGTTTCATATGTTTAAAAACTTCAAGGAAATCATTTGCCTGATCTTTTGTGTGCATCATTTGAGATTGCAAAATGAAGGTCTAACATATCTGTATCCGAAATATACTTTACGTCCCATGATCTGAAGAATGGATGTTAGCCAAGCTGCATCTGGTGATAACTCTTTTAAGAGTTCTCGGCCTTTACTCTGTTAAATTATTCTTGCTTGCTTTTCACTCTGTTTATATCTTTTAGTTTCTTCAACACACATTAAGCGTTGTGGGAAGTAATGGAAGAGCAGTGCAAGACGTGGTTATCCTCATGAATGTATTTTTGTCATCGAGCTGTGCCCGTTTTAAACTTAGGTCCATCACCTCATTTGTTTGGCATTTCTCTCAGTGTGCTTCTGTAGAGGTTCTATAATCATTGTTAATCTCTTGCTATCTTAAACAGGGGGATAGAACAACAAACTGTTTCTGAAATGTGATATTTTGCGAGTCGAAGAGTGAGTTTGTTATCTTGAGATTCTGCTATCTCCAACTTCTTAACGGAAGGTGCAGCAAAAGTTTTGCTGTGTATTAATGCTGGGAAGAAAATACAGAAAGTGCTATACGCGTTTGTGTTCTGTTTCATAGGTGATTGAGTGCTGTTCTGAGACCTTTGATGTTGCACAATGGAAAGTCATATGGAGTTCTATTACTTCATTTTGACAATCTTGTGTCCTCGGGGCTTGTAAGAATAGATCCCACTATTTTAAGGACATTGGGGATTAAGAACTATGGGAAATATGTTCAGGGTTTGCAACTCTTTTGAGCATTTAGAGACTTAAATGTGTCGGCTTATATGTTTGTTATGTATGAATGCTGAAAAGATCTCGTTCTGGTTCCATCGATTAGGATGCAGACTACTTATTCCTGAAATGAAACTTTGGTTCTTTTGTTGTGCCTAAGGAGTATTCATCATTCATTCCAAGGAACATTCCCGTCCATCTGATAGAGGGAATTCAATATTGTTTTTTCCAACCTTTGCACTATTCATCACCTGCAGATCTTGCACTTGACCATGTTTGCTCCTCCAGGATTCAGGCGGACCACTTTCAAGTTCTTTTTCTGTCAAAAGACACATCTCCTAAGACTTGCAAACTCCTGTTCGGATGTGTCGGCTCTCAAGTGGAATCGCTGTGCCTCCCTTTCACCTTACAGTGATTTCGACACTCTCCCAGGATTCCTTGTCAGGAAATCCAGGATGACATACTAGGAAGGACGGGGATTCTCTTGTTCTTGGGATAAACGGGCCATTTGCTTCTCCGTGTTGATGATTGGTAGGATCCTCCCAATGCACAATGTAGTAATATTGTCGAAGGACGGAATTGTGCGATTGCTGGTCGTCGGCAAAGCTTATGGTATCACGCTCCATAGGAAGTATAAAAGGATCCGTTCCAGTATCCACGTACGTAAATCTAAAATTTGCTTACAGCAAAAGATGCTGGCAATTATCGGTGGTTCAATTGGGCTGATAAAAAGCGTTCCTGCAACCAGATCTTGTGTTCATATACTCTGGACCTATAACTGACTTGGAAAAAAATGTCATTCCTCGGTCAAGCAAGGTTGTGGTAAGTAAATAAGGGAAGATAATGGCAACTTGAGAGTTCTGTTTCAAATTGATAGTGAAAGCAATGACTTACCAGTATGAAATCCAGTCTTGAGATTGTATCTTGATTATCATATTGTTTTAGTTTGATTTCATTTGCCTGATGGGTGACCATTGACAAGCAATGGCCTCTCGTGACAGCTTGACAGGTGTTGGCTGGTTACAATAAGTGGTGATATATCATGACAAGTGTAACATATCTTAACATGCGGTGGTCAAACCGTCCTTAAGGCTCGATGGGCCTTTGGTCTTTAGATGGTAGTTGCACCGTTATTTCCTCACATAGGATGACTTTAAAGCGGGGTTTCGTTGAGTACCCATGGAGTTGGAGATACCCGTCGGGATTCACAAGACTATGTGGCATCCGCTTAACGGTTTAGCCAATTCTGTCATTATCATATTTTAAGACTGATAATCAAAATTTAATAGAATTTACAACAGAGAAGCAAATGGTCCATGGTTTCGTTCTATTCTATAGAAACAACGTTTCTATAATACTTTTCATGATTTGGTTCCGTTGAATTCTTGATTAAGTTTGCTTGTTCTATTTATAGAGACATCAAGAGATAGCATATGGGATTGGAGATCCTCATCAGCCTGTGTAAAACTTGCTTGAGCCTCACTAATAAGCATGCACACATATGTTAGGACATGAACACAAAACAAAGGATAAAATTGCCCAAAAATTCATAATCTATTGCACTTTTATTAAAATTAGTTCTAAACTTTTCAATTTTGCCAATAGTCCTAAACATTTTGATAATTTGCTAATTGAATCCATTCAGCTAATTTTGTCGAATTTGCTGATGTGGACGCCGATCATTCTAGATGACACGTCAAATATTGACGTGATCATTTTTTTAAATAATATTTAAATAAAATTTTGAAATTTTATGGTTTTTTTTTTTTTTTTGTGTTTTCTTTTTCTTTACTTTTTTTTTTTTTGTGTGTTTTTGAGTAAGGGCTAGCAACCCAACGAGGACTTCCTTTTGTGGAATCGAATATTAACAGCTACTTTAGGAGGAATGTTTTTATCCTCGCTAGCTTTGGGGGAGGGTGTCATGGCTTGGCCAACAAGGGTCGCCAAGCCCTTGTCTAGCCAAATTCGGTGAGGGAGTCGCGACCATTGTCAAATCTAGGTGGGGCTTGCGTGCCCTCACACAAAGCCGGTGAGGGTCCATTAGCCCTTACTAGTGATTGGCGTGAGTTGTCTGCCCTAACTTAAAAGCCAAAAGGAAAGCAAAGAAAAGGGAAAAAAAAAACAAAAAAATAATTTTTTTTTAAAAATTATTAAAATATTAGCAAAACCGTCAATGTTAGTAATTTCCAGCCAAAATTGGCTGGATGGACTCACCGATAAATTATTAAAATGTTTATGACTAAATTGATAAAAAGTAAAAAAAATTTAGGACTTAATTGACAAAAATGCGATAATTTTGTGATGTTTTGGATGATTTTTCCGGAATAAAGTGGAGAAGCCGAAACATCATTTTTGAAAAATAAAAAGAACAAGAAAAAAAAAAACAAGAGGCGCACATGAAATTGCTCCATATTTAATCACTCCAAGCCCAGCCGGCATCCTTACGGGACACTACATTCACCTTCTTGTGTTTCTTAAAAACTTTCAATAGAGAACAACTGTTACATTGGCAAAGAGGCAGAGAGACCATAAAAAGAGTGAGCGAATCACTCTGCAGCAGCGGAGGCATCTTCCAAACCCCACACGGCCGCGTCCACGGCAACGGGACGCAGACTCTGGTCCCGTCACATGGCTTCAGTGCTGACCGGACCGTTTGGCACGACGTCGTGCCGTTCTTTGCGTGCTTCTTCCAAGTGGTGGTCTACGACTTGGCCTTCGTCCATCAGTCCGGGCATGTACGGCACAGCCGCAAGCATGTACTCGGACCTGGGGGGTTACGCTGAAGACTCGGTGCGCATTCTGGACGAGCTGAAGCTGAAGAGGAGCATTTGCGTCGGTCACTCGATGTCAGCCGTGATCGGGTGCTTGGCAGCAATACGCAGGCCCGACCTCTTTAAACACCTTGTGCTGCTCAGTGGATCTCCCAGGTAGTCTCTCTCTCTCTCTCTCACTCATTTTCCTTTCTTCTCTGTTGACCAAGCTTTTTCCATGCACTTTTGCTGAGTTGTACTTCATATAATGCATATACTGCAGCCAGATATATTTTCTGTAGATTCACATGCACACGTAAACAAACACCGTATTCCCAATATCTTTTTAGAATTTAAAGAATTATCATTTTGCCTCATAGGCTAAGTTAGGGGGAAAAAAACGATTCTGTTAAGTGCACGACATCGGTCATGTTGAGTTCAATTTGTTTTAGGATGGCGCTCGTTCCACTGCTTACATAACTAAATCCATCCCATTTTACACTAGAAAGACAAATTACCTCAATAATTTAATTGCAATTTAAAGTGATGGCTTCAAAAAAATTTATCTTCCTTCTTTTCTACATCTTCTATTTCTATATAGGATCTAGTTTCCAAAACTAAGGATTTCACATGTTTTGCTTTTATTTATGATGTATCTTAACCCATATTAAAGTCACAATATTTTCTTTTCTATTTTTAGATTTTACTTCCGTCAAAATAAGTTTGTTGAAAAGGGGATATTCCCAAAAACTTAATTCGTTGTCAAGGAGATTTATAGATTAATTTTAAGTAAAATCTAGAAAAATTTTAACATAGGCAATTTTTTTTGGCAAAATATATGTTTATAAACTTCTACTTTTTGTTGAGCATATTACAATCAAACCGTTTCTTATGCACAACAAAAGCAAAAGTTTATAAACAAGTGACCGTGTTAACATTGTTAGAATATTTCTGGATTTTACTTCACAACCAATTCACAAATTTGCTCAACAATGAAGAAAATAATTAGGTTTCTCGGAAATTTCTCTTATTGACAAAACTAATTTCCATGAAGTAGAATCTTAAAAAAAAAAAAAAAAAAAAAAGCATAGTGCCTTTGGTATGCATGAAATGGCCACAACAAACAAAAATGAAAAAAAAATTAAAATTCTTAATCATGGTAACCAGATCCTACGTAGAAATATAAAAGCTAAAAAAGAAGGAAAGTAAATAAATTTGAGGTCAACAGTTTTAATTGCAATTAAATAGTCAAGGGCAAATTTATCTTTTTGGCAAAGATTGGATGGAATTAGGCGTGCCCATATTTTATAACTGCATGTGTCTCTTGGCAACTAGTTTGAGTGTCGCATAAAAACGGATATGACTCTTGATCGTTTAACATCATAATATTAACATATGTCTGTGAACTCCAGGTACCTCAATGCCAAAGGATACACCGGAGGCTTCGATGAACCGGCGATCGACTCGATACTCCAATGAATGCGTGCAAACTACTTGGGGGCGAGTCCATAATTTCGCTCCATCAGCAATAGCAGAATAACATGAGTGCGCTGACGGAGTTTGAGCATAGCTTGGGACGAACAGAGCCTGAAATTGCGGTAAGCGTAGCTGAAATCCTGAGTGATCTGAAATGGGCTCTGCTGGAAGTGCTGGTTCCGCGCTCCGTCGTTCAATCCCGAAAGGACGTCGTCGTCCGGCATCGGTCTTTCATTGCATAAGTTGGGAACGGCACCTCCAAGGTGATAATACTGAGGATACGAGGCCACTTTCCAATGCTCATTAGCATTGCTTATCCTTTGCTTCCGGATGCTCTGAAGGGAACCATTTAACTTCACTCGACGTCCGGTTTGCATTAAAGAGAAGTAATCAAAACCTTCGCCGGAGCCCGTCCACCTGAATAATTAGTTGGGAACATGAATGTTACCCAATTTGTGTGAAAATTACAGATAGTTTTCTTTATTCAGATGGTTATGGCCAAAGGCTTTGAGACATTAAGTTGTATATTGTCATGCCTAATTGATTATATCAAATTTATAATGGTAGAATATCGGAGATCATCGTGCAAGAGTTTCGATTTTGAGAATCTTTTTAATGCCTTGGTAAGAAACCGGATTAGCAAATACAATAGTTTCTTCCTGAACAGGATCAAATTGCAATAAGGAAAAAATGCAAGTGGAATTGCTAGGATTTAACCCATATTTCAATAAATAGATTTACATAATTACTTTTGAAAATAAATAAAGTATCAATGAATGGGTTGAGAGGACATGGGCAGTACTGCAAAAAATCACGCCATAGAGAAAGAGAGAGCTTAAAAGAATAATGAACAAAAGAGTGGGAGTTTGATTCCTCGCGCAAACATCATTGAGGAAATAAACTCGAATGACTACATAGTGTCAATTGATGTAAGAGTAAAACCAAAGTACAAGAACCATGATGTGGTTAATTAATCTATAGGTCCTGGAAATCTTAATTTCATGCTATACCCTCGGTAAGAAATTGGATTAGCAAATATGGAAGTTTCTTCTTGCACAGCATAAAATCATAATAAGGAAAAAATGCAAATGCAATTACTAGGATTTAACCCATATTTCAATAAATAGGTTTATATGATTACTTTTGAAAATAGATATAGAATGAATACATGCTGTGAGAGGAAATGGACAAGACTGCAAAAATTCACATCACAGAGAAAGAGAAAGAGCTTAAAAGAATAACAAACAAAAGAGTGGGAATTTGATTCCCCACAAGAATATTAGTAAGGAACTAAATTTCAAATCAGTACAGAGTGCCAATTGATGTAAGAGAAAAATCAAAGTACAAGAAACTTGATGTGGTCAATTAATCCAGAAGTCCTTCAAATCTAAATTTCATGCTATACCCTCAGTAAGAAATCGGATTAAAAAATATAATTTTTCTTCTTGAACAGGATTAAATCGTTTTTCTTTTTATTGCTTTTATCTAATCAAATGAACTAACAAGATGAAATGGGCGACCCAACATATGACAGTGGGCGGACATGGAAAAACCTCTCTCTCTCTCTCTCTCTCTCTCTCACCTCGAAGGCGTCCAGCGTAAACGTTGGAACTCGTAGCACCACTAGTCAAGTTTGAGCCTTATTAACCTGTCTTCTGGTCTTTTTTTTTTTTTTTTTTTGGGTGTAACGACAATTTCTCTGTTTTAAGATTGTTATGCAATCAAATTACGTTGTATGTAGCTTCCTAATTTTCTATGTAATTAATTTCTTAAATGATTAGTCAAAATTTAGATGTCAGCAGATTATAACGTTGGGTGTGTTTGTTTCGCGTAATACATTTCGGGGAAAACATTTTCCTCATTTTCCGTTGTTTGGTTCACTCGGAAAATGAGTCAATAGAAAACGTTTTTCTAGTCAACAGAAAACGCTTTCCTAACCAAGCTTAAATTTAGGAAAATGATTTCCCTTTGAAAGGACCGGAAAACGTTTTCCAAATCTACCAAAGCTTAGATTTGATACTTGGTTTACAAACAATTATTCATATAAAGATATCTTTTTAAAATTTTATAATTATTTTTAAAATATCTATAAAAAAATCGAATTTTTAATTTTTTAATATAATATTTATTTATTTTTAAAAATATAATTTCTAATTTTTAATAATTATTTTTCTTTTTCTCTTTTCTCTTTTCTTTTTTTTTTCTTCTTCTTCAGCTGGTCGTCGTCGGTCATGACGACCGTCGGCAAGCTCAAGCCTCGCATCGCTGTCGCGGCCGCCGGCTATGGAAGGAAGAAAAAGAAAAAAAAAAAAATTGAAATATGAAAAATAATTATAATTTCAATTTTTTTTCTAAAAAATATTTTTATAAAGTTTTTGTTTCACGAAAAGCGTAACGTTTTTGGAAAATGTTTTCCAGAAAGTATGTTCGTTTCATGAAAACGTAACGTTTTTGGAAAATGTTTTCCGGAAAACCATTTTCCAGGAAAATGGTTAGTTTTCCTTTGTTTAGTGATACGTGATCGAAAGTATTTTCTGGTATTTGAATCGCATTTGAAAAATGATTTAATGACATTTGACCTAACAATTGACAATAACGTGCCTCTTACTTCCAAATTGATTTGTTGAGTCCATATCACTTAATAAATGGATTTTTCTCGATTAGTTTAGTGAATCTAGAATTTGAACCTGCAAAATGAAAAAGAAACCTAAATTCATACACATATTTTAATTTTTTTTTTCTAAAAATGGACATGATTTCCGGTTACAAGAGCAAGTCAAAACGAAAGGGAGGGGGTGAAGGAGAAGGAGAAGGAGAGAGGAGAGAAGAAATTAGGGTTTATGTTCACAGGCAAAGAAAGAAAAGAGAAAACAAGAAAAAAAAAAAGAAAAAAGAAAGAAAAAAGAAAAGAAAATATATAATAATAAAAATTCAAAATTTTTAATTAGAAATTCTTTTTAATAATAATTTTTTTATTAAGCAAGAACATTTTGGAAAACGTTTTCCAGTTCTTTCAAAGCGGAAATCATTTTCCTAAATTTAAGCTTTGGAAGGAAAATATTTTCCGTTGACTAGGAAAACATTTTCTGTTGACTCATTTTTCTAAATGAACCAAACGCTGGAAAATGAGGAAAATGTTTTCTCGGAAATTGTTTTTCGCAAAACAAACACACCAATAAGATTTTTTAAAAAATAGCAGACACAAATTAAATAAAAAGGGAAAATGCCTCAATTAAAAAACGTATTGTACGATTATAATTAAAAAATGATATTGTACTCAGGCTAACATATTTTAACTTTTGAAGTGATTCTAAATTTATATTCTCAATCATATCTCATGTAACATGCCAATTAGAACTTAAGTGCCAAACATTACACGATTACATTGGAAAATATGCAGCCTAATCTCACTTATTTACTGTCGTGTAGTCCCTAATGAGGAAAAAATGTAAGTGCAATTGCTAGGATTTTACCTATATTTCAATAAATAGGTTAATACAATTACTTTTGAAAACGTATATGGTATCAATGCATGCAATGAGAGGACATGGACAAGGCCGCAAAAGATCACACCATAGAGAAAGAGAAAGTGCTTAAAAGAATAAGGAACAAAAGAGTGGGAGTTCGATTCCTCACACGAAAATTAGTAAGGAACCGAATTCGAATGAGTACAAAGTGTCAATTGATGTAAGAGAAAATCAAAGTACAAGAAATTTGGCGTGGTTAATTAATCTAGAGGTCCTTAAAATCTAAATTTCATGCTATAGCCTCGGTAGGAAACTAGATTAGCAAATACACATTTTCTTCTCGAATAGGGTCTAATCGTAATAAGTAAAAAATGCAAGTGCAATAGCTTGGATTTAACCCATATTTCAATAAATTAATTTATATAATTACTTTTGAACATAAAGATAGTATCACTGGATGCTGTGAGAAGATATGGACAAGACAGCAAAAGGTCACACGACAGAGAAAGAGAAAGTGCTTAAGAGAGCAATGAACGAAAAAGTGGGAGTTTGATTCCTCACACGAACATTACAGAGGAACCAAATTCAAATGAGTATAGAGTGTCAACTGATGTAAGAGAAAATCAAAATACAAAAATCTTTAGATGGTTAATTAATCCGGTGGTCCTTGAAATCTAAACTCCGTGCTATACTCACGGTAAGAAACCGGATAAGCAAATATAAATTTTCTTCTTGAACAGGATTAAATCGTTTTTCTTTTTAGTTTTTTTTTTCCAAATCAAATGAACTAATAAGATGAAATGGCCGACCCAACATCTGGTAGTCGGGGGACATGGAAAAAAAAACACTCTTCTCTAAAAAATTGGACAACACAAACAATAAAGGCAGAACGTAAAAGTTAAAAAAAAAATTACTGCGAATTTCCTCGCTGAAATCCGGAAAATTGGTGAATATGATTGGATCCTTTATCAAGTTATGGCTGTAAGGCCTCTAATTT
Organism: Eucalyptus cloeziana; assembly: GCA_014182715.1. Lineage (NCBI taxonomy): Eukaryota > Viridiplantae > Streptophyta > Magnoliopsida > Myrtales > Myrtaceae > Eucalyptus > Eucalyptus cloeziana. The sequence continues at coordinate 20,818,733 of CM024644.1, read as the reverse complement.
CGTGTAATTTGGGTGCACGGTTATGGAGAAACGAGCCCGAAGGCATCGAGCGTGCGGGTTGGAACTCGTAGCACAACTAGTCAAATTTGGAGCCTTATTAATCTGTCTTCTTGTAATTTTTTTTTTTGGGTCTAATTCTTCTGATAAATTCTTTGTTTCAAAATTGTCATGCAATTAAATTGCGTTGTATGTAGTTTCTCTAATTTTATATGTAATTAATTTCCTAAATGATTAGTCAAAATTTATGTGTCAACATAACATAAATAAATAAAATATTTAAGAAAATAATGGACACAAATTAAATGAAAAGGCAAAACGCCTCAATCAAAGAATCTATTGTACGATTATAATAAAAAACATTATTGTACTTAGGCAAACATAATTTAACTTTCGAAGTGATTTAAATTTATATTCCCAATGATATCTCATGTAACATACCAATTAGAATTTTAAGTCCAAACATTATACGATTCCGCTGAAAATATGCAACTCGATCTCACTTATTCACTCTTGTGTAGTATAAAGAAAAAATTCAAGTCCAATCACTAGGATTTAACCCATATTTCAATAAATATTTTTATAAAATTACTTTTGAAAATAAATAAAGTATTAAATGCATGTGGTGAGAGGACATGGACAAGATTGCAAAAATCACACCATAGAGAAAGAGAAAGAGCTTAAAAGAATAACAAATAAAAGAGTGGGAGTTTGATTCCTCATGCGAACATTATTGAAGAACCAAATTAGAATGAGTACAAAGTGTCAATTGAAGTAAGAGAAAAACTAAAGTACAAGAAACTTGACGTAGTTAATTAATCCAAAGGTCCTTGAAATCTAAATTTCATGCTATAGCCTTGGTAAGAAATCGGATTAGCAAACACAGATTTTCTTCTTGAACATGATCAAATTGGAATAAAGAAAAATTGCAAGTGCAATTGTTAGGATTTAACCCATATTTCAATAAATAGGTTTATATAATTATTTTTGAAAATAAATATAGTATCGATGAATGCAATGAGAGGACATTGACAAGACTGCAAGAATCACACCATAAAGAAAGAGCTTACAAGAATAACAAACAAAAGAGTGCGAATTTGATTCCTCGCACGACCATCTATGAGGATCCAAATTCAAATGAGTACAAAGTGTCAATTGAAGTAAGAGAAAAACCAAGATACAAGAAACTTGACGTGGTTAATTAATCTAGAGGTCCTTCCCATCAAACCATCTAAGCCATGTGCATGAATAGTGTTTTGGACTATAATTTAATTAAATCCCAAATTTGCCCATTCTAAAAGCTAGTTGGCCTAATGAGACAAAATTTGTGGTCATCCAAAGAGGAGAGAGGCGCCTAGTTGAAGAGGAAAGGGGGAGTGCAACCTAGTTTGTTTCCTTAGTTTAATTCCAATTATGGCACATGCATGAAATCTTGCATTTAATGAAGTTTGAATAGGAAAATTTCAAGAAGCAGTTGTGGCCATGTAAATGACTTGTCCAAGAGTGAATTAGGGGAATTTGTAATAAGCTCATTAATGCTTGGATGGGGAAAACTTGGATGAAACTCATTCTCTCTCTCTCTCATCCTCATCACTGAACCCCCATCTCTCGGTTTCTCTCTCTCTTACCCTCTCAATTCATCTCTCCATCTCTTTCTTTCTCTCTCGGTCAACCCCACCGTCCACGCTTGCCTTTGTCGTTGCTTCCTTGCTGTCGTTCGTAGTCTCACCGTGCCATGCCACCTCGCCATCGTTTGTCCAACATCGTCCACCGCTGCCATTGCCATAATGCCGTCCGCCGTCTTGCTTGCCACTACCCAAGGCCATGAGCTGCGCCTTCACAGCCACCATCGCTATCCCATTTGCCATGCCGTCCTCACCGCTGTCTCACGCCGTCTCTTTTGGCATGCACCCTCACCACTATCCCCACCAACCAAGGCCATGAATTGCTTTTTTGTTGCCGCCGTCGCTGCTCGCCGTCTAAAGTAAAAAAATCAGGTGCGTGAGTTACTTCCTAACCTTTGATTAGGATGATGGTTATGCTTAGGATTAGGGTCAGAATTAAGATTAAGAGATAAGTGAATTGGGTGATAGCTTATCTTGATAAGTGATAAGCAAATGTGATAGCTTATCTTGATAAGTTATAAGCAAAGGTGATAGCTTATTTTAAATAGTGATAAGTGCATGTAATAGCTTATCTTAAATAGTGATAATTGCTTGTGATAACTTATCTTAAATAGTGATAAGTGTATATGATAGCTTATCTTAAATAATGATAAATGCTTGTGATAGCTTATCTTAAAAGGTGATAAGTGCTGGTGATAGCCTATCCTAAATAGTGATAAGTAGTTGTGATAATTTATTTTGAAAATTGAATAGTACTTATGATGTATTGTTTTGAAAAGTGATAAGCTATGTTGATAAGTGAACTCATGGTGTGATATTATGTGCCATGAGATTAATGTATGATTATTTTGGTGGATAGTTTTCATGGCATTTTTGTGTGTAAAAAAATTGTTAGTGTATAACATGTGAGCGTTAAGCATTTTAGCATTAACTAATTTGAAAGATGAAAATTGGCTTGAGTGGTTGATGTGCTTATGTGATCACATAAATGGTTTCGTACTCATGATTACAAGGGACGAAACGCGATGGATTTCGGATGCCTCCATATCAACGAGATGCCTTTTACTAACGAATTTCGGAATGATGCTCTTAATTGAATACTGTCTTTGATTGAGGTCGAGACGTTACTGTGCCCGATGGGTCAAGACAATACCTGGTTACGCTGGAAGACCACTGACGCGAATGTTGGTTGTGGCCGTGAGCAGTTGTAATAATCTGGACTCATGTGGATGCATTGTGTATGGAAGTGATAATGTTTATGTCTGGATTATTATTCATAATTATCATATGCTTGCTAAAATTGTGGACTCACATGGAGAATTAGTTATGTAATTACTAGATATGTTGTTAGGGCATTGTATGGTGAGTTGCCCATTTCATGCTTATAGATAATGCAATGTAAATGCTTTGCTATTGATCTACCATTGACAATTAAGTTGCACATATAGGGCGTCTCCAAAACGAAGTACTCTCCTATGCGAGGTTTAAGGAGTTTACTCACCGAGTTTATCTCATTCGTTGTTATTTAAATTTCTCACGCCTAACCATGACTAACCCTTTTTGCCACGTGTGCTTCGGGGTGCCTGTAGATCAGGATACCCAGATGAACCCTTACTTGATCGAGGGGATTGACATGGTATACAAGAAGTACATGACCACCATTTGGGTAGACGGGGGGTTGACTAATGTGGTGCCCCATCAATTCGTGACATGGTATGTCTGATTTGGAGGGAAGCTCTTTGGCTTTCTCTGGGGTTTTGACGGGTCCCCAGGTGAGGGATCCGGGAGTGCCATTAGGGACCCCATGGTCATGGACGCCCCTGACGGCTCCATCATTGACCCGAAGAGCGACCTGGATTTGAAGTCCAACCCCGAGCCCGAGCCCGAGCCATGGTACTACGACATGGACGTGTACTAAATGCATAGGGGATATCACTTTTTGAGGTCGCCCTCATAGAATAGAGGAGCTAGGCTAACCCCCAACCCCTTTTGACGATTTGGAAAGAATCCGTGTCGCGGATGTGTAATTATGAAATTTCCGATGTGTTAAGTTGATGTGCATGTGTGTGTATATATATATCCAACCCCTTTTGACTAGGGGTAAGCATGGTTCGGGTTGGGCTGGTCCACCACCTAATCCTAGGACCAACCCGCACAGTGCCGATCCTCAATTTTTGGGACCGAGGACCAGACCGACCCAATGGGTTTGGTTCGGGTCCAAGGTCAACTCGAGACCAACTAATAATTTTTTATTTCATTTTTTGTACTCCTTAAAAAAACAATTGAGGACCGGACCGATCTATGTGTTTGGTCCTAACCAATAATTTTTTATTTCATTTTTTGTACTCCTTGAAAAGGCAACCGAGGACCGTACTGACCCAATGGGTTCGATGATGAGTAAGGTCAGCTAAGAAAGGCAAGCAGTGAGAGTCAAGTGGGGTGAGCATCGAACATAATGAGCATCGAATGTCGAGCGGGGAGCAACAAGCCAAGTGAGCATTGAGTGGTGAGCGGCATGAGTGACCCAAAGTGAGCAAGGTGAGTGTCGAGTGGCAAGCGAAGAAGTTGTTTTTTTTCGATTTTAGCAAATTGAAGACTAAGAGGACAAATAAGACGTAAGAGAATGAATACTAGAGGAGGATGCCATAAGGTGTCTTTTTGGACGCCGTGAAGACTCCTCACAAAAACATTTTCCTCCTTCGTAAATTATGATTGTTGACGCCGTAAAAGACATTAAAAATCTAAGTATTAAAGAATAATGTAAAATTACTTGAACTCATCACTAAAGAGCCGTTTAATGTTGTTGACGCCGTTTATTTTAAGGTTTTCTCTATATAAAAAAATTATAAATAATATATTAGATATATATAATCAGGGTTGGTCCGGGTTAGACCGACCCAGAACTCTTAGGATTAAGGACCGACTTGCACATTATTGGTCTAGGAATTCTAGGACCAATGACCGGCCCAGTCTCCCTGGGAACTAGATCAGGACCGGTAGGGTTGGGCCAGTCCAGGGTCGATCTAGGGTTGACCCTGGACGGATGCTCACCCCTACTTTTGACGATTTGGAAAAAATCCGTGTCGCGGATGTGTAATTATGAAATTTTCAATGTGTTAAGTTGATGTGTGTGTGTGTGTGTGCGTGTGTGTGTGTGTGTACACATAAGTGTTTGTTGAAGTATTCCGTGTGATCCCTATTAATGTGTATGATCGGGTGAAGTTAATTATGCTTCCTCTTGGGTATAATCGAAAGATAAAATGAATGAGTCAGCAACGCCTCCTAGGACGTTGTAATTAAATGACCAAAAGAAAGAAGGGTTATTGGGTGTCCGAGGGTCGAGGCTTGACATCCCTTATCTTGTTGGTTTCAGAGCATGGTCATTACTTAGAGTGATCATATATGTTAAGACTTTAGGATAGTTAGAAACACATGCCATGCTTGTGATTGCTGATTGTTTTGCTAAATCATGGTTTTGAATTCTTGATTATGTTGTTGGGATTGTGGAGCCAGCTTTCTTTAGAACTCTAAAAGATGAATAACCTAGACTCAAGAATGCCTAAAGGAAGGGCAACTACGAACCAAGCAGGTGCCAGAGAAAGGGCATAAGGGGATCCTAGTATGGATGGGATTCTTTAAGCTTTAGAGGTAATTGGAAATCTGATGGGATAGTAAGTTCAGAATCAAGTTGTTATTATTGTTGCTGCCGCTATTGCTTGTAATGATCCCCCAATAGTTGGAGATGGGAATAGCGACCAACGGATGCATAAGCTAGTGGAGCAGTTTACAAAATTGAACCCATCGTAATTTGCCGAAAAAGGTGATCCTGAAGCTGCGGCTTTATGGGTTAAGAAGCTGGAGAAGGCCTTTGCACTACTAAGGTGCACAAAGAAAGATAAGGTGATGCTGATTGTGTACCAACTTCAAGGTAACTGTAGTGACTAGTAGGAAGCCACTTAAAGAAGGGTCTTTCCTGAAGGCACAGTCCCAACTTGGGGTGCCTTTGTTGAATTGTTCAATGGAAAGTACTTCTCCGAGTGTATGCCAGAACAAAAGATGGCAGAATTTTTATGATTTCGCTAGAATCATTTGTCCATCAATCAATACGAAGACAAGTTTGTTGAGTTGTCAAAGTACGCGCTGAGGATGATTGAGGACCTGGTAGAAAAAGCGAGGAGATTTTGGGATGGCTTGAAGCCGGAAATCCGCAGCCATTTGGTGCCCCTAAACTTGAAAGACTATGACAAGTTATATGAAAGAGCCCAGTTGATTGGAAGGGATATATCCAAACAAGTAGTTGCATCTGGATCTTTATATGACTCTAATCGAGACCACCATTGGTTTGGGAAGAGGCCGATGATGAGAGAAAACACTCCATCCCTCCCAACAAGAAGAATGGCATTGGGAAGTTGGCACACAATCTTAATAGCGGGTGTCAATTTTGTGGCAGGTAGCATGAAACAACACCAGGCCCTACCAAGATGAGAGTGTGCTTTGGGTGTGGCCAACATGGACATCGGGTACAAAATTGCCTGCGCCGACTAGTCGAGATGTAACCCCAACAGCTGCACGTGGGACAGTAATTTGGGACTATACCGCATAAAAACCTTGATCGACCCCTAACTCAAGGAAGAGTGTATGTGGTGACCAGAGAGGAGGTGAAGGGCTCTTGGGCCTAATCACAGATATAGTCTCCTTACACCAGCATGCTGTTTACGCTATTTGATATGGGAGCTACACATTCGTTCATAGCAAAGTAGTTCGTTAGATTAGCTAGTTTAGAACTGAAGCCATTGGAAACGGTTCTTAGCATCTCCACCTTTATGAAGGATAAGGTGCTATCTGTTTTAGGCCGTCAAGGATGCGAGATAATAATTAGTGGTTGGAAGGAATTGATAGACCTAGCTATTTTGGTCATGTATGACTTTGATGTCATTATCAAAATGGATTCACTTAAGAAACAACGAGCCACAGTGAATTGTTATAGTAAGATAATACAATTCAACCCATTTGGTTGTTCTCACTATGAGTTCATAGGGAACGGGTGAGGACCTTCGATACCATTGATTACATTGTTCAAGATAACACGACTACTAGAGGAGGGTTGTCAGAGCTATCTGGCAATAGTGGTAGATATGCTAATGGAAAAACTGAAGTTGGAAGATATAGCCATGGTGCGAGACTTCGCAGACATCTTTTCTGTGGAATTATCAAGATCGCCCCTAGAAAGGGAGATAGAATTTGTCGTTGAGTTAGCCCCCGGAACGAAACCGATCTCCAAGGCACCTTACCGAATATCATTGTTAAAACTGAAGGAATTGAAAGTGCAAATGCAAGAGTTGCTTAGTAAGGGATTCATTTGCCCTAGTGTATCGCTAGGGGAACACTGGTCCTGTTTGTGAAGAAGAAGGATGGGTTGTTGTGTCTATGTATAGACTATCAACAACTTAATCAAGTGACGATCAAGAATAAGTATCCACTACCAAGGATTGACAACTTGTTTGATCAATTTCAAGGAGCTTTGGTATTCTCCAAGGTAGACTTGAGGACAGACTATCATTAGTTGAGGATGAAGAAGGAAGATATCTTGAAGACAGCGTTTCAAACATGACATGGTCACTATGAGTTTACGCTAATGCCGTTGGGTTAACCAATACCCTATGTAGCACCGACACGCGACACGCGACACGCGACATGACACGACACGACACGTGACACGTGACATCTCAAAAAGTAGAGAATTTCGACACGTTCCGACACGTTAATTATTAAATAAATATTTATATATATATAAATGCATAAATAAGTAAATAATAATAATAAAAAGAGTATAGAATTAGTCTGTACTAAAAACATTAATCATACATTTGTTAATATCATTCATTCTTTTAATTTGACAAATTCAACTACATTTCATTGTAATAAACCATAAAACTTGAAGGAAAAAACAAGTAATCCACATTCCACTATTAAATTTAAAATTTAACAATAAGCAAGAAAACAATCAACATTCCATCAAGTAATATAATTAAAAGTCATTCATCCACATTATCCACTTCTTCTGCAAAAAAAACAGACTCCATCTCCGGCTCATCAAGTGAAAGATTTGCAACTTCAAGCACCCCAACATCTTCAAACGAGTCAAATGCATCTCCGCCAATATCCCACATCTTAGTCTCTCCTTCTGCATATTGTGGGCTTTTTCTTGATAAAAGACGAAGTTGCTATGAATAAAAACCAAATCTTCTGCACGTTTTGGGGTCATCTTATTTCTTCTTGCCGAGTGCACAAATGAGTAAGTACTCCAATTTCTCTCAGCACATGATGAAGAAGAAGGTTGTGCAAGAAGCTTTAAAGCTATGCTTTGAAGTATCGGTGCACATGCACCATGATTGACCCACCAAGCCTTAGGATTCATAGAATATCGATTTTGAATGGAATCCAATTCTCTAAAATCCCCATTTTTACTTGCAAAATCTACGTACTCCAAATTCACCTTGTTGCGCTCATCCAAGTTAGGAAAGTATTTCTTGAAGCATTTCAATCTTTCTTGGTTGATTTCCTTATTCTTGTATGGAGAAATTCGAGTAGAATCTTCATCAAGCCATTGATCACTATAGTACCTTTATTTAATAAAATGAAATAAAATTAGAAAACAATAATAAATAAGAGGAGCATTATATTATCATGTTAAAGAAAGAATAACTACTAAATTAATAATCTCATATAATTTTAGAACTTACTTAGGATTTAAGGCATGTGCCAAGTAATGAAGTGGAGTGTTGTTCTTTGTCCAACGATCTACAAGAATTGTGTGAATCACCTCATAAAATGTGGACTTCTCATCTAGCCTATTCACTTCATGTGCATATATAACTTTCTTCACTTTTTCGATCATCGAACCCCACATATCATAAACTAAGTGAAGACAAGGCTTATCGGTGTCACAAACTCTAAGTATATCATAAATAGGAGCCGTGAAGGAAAGTATATAATCAATCAAATCCCACCAAAAATCATCCAACACCTTCTCCTTGACAAGCTTAACTTTCTCTTGATTAACATCTCGATAGATATTCCATTTGTCACAAATCACCATGCTTTGAAGACCACTTTTTATCAACTTAAATCTCTTAAGCATCATAATCATCGAAGCAAAACGTGTATCCGCTACAGAAAGCAGCTTCAAGCTAACAAACTCATTGTATATTGCTAATCTCATAGAATGGTTCATGATGAAATGTTTGATTTGCATAACTTCCTTAACAATATCTGAAATCCAACTACATTCCTCATAAACTATTTGATTGCTCTCCATATTTTTTGCGGCACAAATATTCTTCAAAGCTAGATTAAGGGTGTGCACCACACAAGGCGTCCACATAATGGATGTAAATTCTTGCTCAATGAGTTGTCCCGCACCCTTACAATTTGAAGCATTATCCGTAATTACTTGGACCACATTCTCATGCCCAATTTCATTGATAACTCCTTTCAGCAAGTTAAAAATGAAATGCATATCTTTTGTTTCTCCCGAGCAATCAACCGATTTTATAAACATTGGTTCTCCATCCGATACCGCCATGAAATTAATAAGCGGTCTTCTATGTGAGTCGCTCCATCCATCACTCACAATACTTACACCTTTCTCCTTCCACATGATTTTGATAGGTGTACACAACCTATCAATATTTGCCTTCTCCTTTTGCAACAAAGTGGTCCTCAACAAATTATATTTCGGTGGTACATAACCCGCAATATTATGATTAGCGGCATAAGTGAAAGCGGATTGAAAATAAGGATTCCTTGCTAGGTTAAACGGCAAGCCCGCCGAATAAAACATCCTAGCAATCTCACAATCTAGACGTTCCCGTTGAGTCATATTAAATGCATTTTCAAGTGATTTTCCACTCGCACTTTCACCTTTCCTTTTTTGGAGTTCAATGATAAATCCATTCCGTCACCACCACCACCACTAAGTGAATAACTAGCAGGAGGCAAAGGTACATTTCTAGGTGCAATACTCATTAATTTAGTATTGACCTCTTCATCTAAACTTTCCATCTCCAAATGATCTTTTTTTTCTACTTTTGTGCACTTTCCAATTCCTTTTCCACTTATCATCATCAAATGGCTCCTCACTCTTGTATATGAACTCTTAAAATCTTTTTGACAAAAGTTGCATCTCCAAGACAAATTTCCCCGCATCAGTGTGATTAACTAACTTAGTAACATACCTCCATAATGGTTGTTTTACAACTTCATTGCTAGAGGTAGCTTGTGTGCTTGAAGTACTACTAGCCATATTTGAACTTGAAGACATTCTGCAAAAAAAAGAAGAAGAAAAAATAAACATGTTATTATCAATTGCTATAAGGTTTCAAGTCGGAAGCAAGTGAACCAACATCAATGCCAGTCAAACACCTAAGAAGACAGAAATCAGAACAGAGCACAATCCATATCGCCTTAAAAATCGAGCTAATATAGTTGAAATCTCAACAGGATAAGACTCATGAACTCGAGACTTGGGAGTTTGACAAGACCTCTAACCCTAAACCAACATTCAGAACCCAAACAATGAGGCATTTCAGTTTGATTTGTTGTTGTAACAAGCAAATGAATCATAGAAATACAAATAATTCTCAACAGTCAAGCTCTTGATCTATCACTCTTTGAATGGGTACCAATATATTGTCATTGTGTAAGTTTTTACTTTCATTTCTTCCACGACCGTGAACTTTATGCTGCTTCTATACAACACCAGAAAAAAAACCATGATAAAATTTTCTACAACTCTTGCTAGTTCTCAGACAAGTTTCAAAAAAGATATATTATGTATACCCCGAACATTACAAACTAAGCACTTAACCAAATACATTGCTGCACAATCTAAACACCTAAATGCACAAACTCAAATCTAAGGACATCGCAGGTTCTTGTCCCTCGACATGTATCGTTTCAGAATACATTCAATTTGATCGCCCACCAATGACGAAATAGATTGCACTACCTCGTGTAGCCCCCTTTCCTAAACCAACATTCAGAACCCATATGCATATCATAGATTGCACTAATTGTATGAATGATAATGCTTTAATATCCATTACAAATTAGTAAATTGCCCAAAAAATGAAAGAACTCTGTAAAGGGGAGAAACACATTCGAACGCTAAGAAACAAAAGAATGAAATTCAGAACTATCTCCTCATGCGTTAGCAGCAAAAGCAGGCCAATCAACCACAGAAGTTTTGAGTCCCGCGAAGTACTCTTTGCTTTGCAGAGAGAGAGAGAGAGAGATTTTGACACCAAATGCAACCCCGAAATTGAAACACAAGCGCAAAAGACGAGTACCCACCTCGGAATCAATACTTCGAATTCGAAAGGCAGCTCAGATTTCCGGCGACGGTCGCGATGGTGGAGAGAGAGTTTCCAAGCAGTAATGGAACGGACGGAGCACCAAAATCTAAAAAAAGAAAGAGAACACGAAGCATCAGTCAGCGAGCAATCCACCGAACAAAAACAACAACCCAGGGAGCGAAACCAGCACAAGAGTGCCGGAGACAGAGAGACGGAAAGAGGGTCCGAAAAATCCCCCTTTCCCCGAACTAGGGTTTGCCAAAAAATCCCAAATCTCAAGATGTTGGACCTCCGGCAATCTTGGCGACGATAGGCATCAGCTAGCGATGCTGGACAATGGCCCTGGACGTACGTATGACAGCGAATTAGCGACTAGATGCGTGGAGCGAGGCCGGGCTTGCGGGCGACGGTGGAATAGTTTCGATGGCCTTGCGGGCATGCGATGGAGGAGAAGGAAGGCTGGCCAGTTCCGCTGGGTTTCCTTTGGTTTTGCTAAGCTTCTTGTGATCTCAACAATGGAGAAAGCCAGCAATTGAGGGAGAAGAAGGCTGCTGAAGAGGGGGCTCCCCTTGGTGGCCTTCGAGAGCTCAACGCTTGTCATTCTCTCCTTAGCTTTGCCCCCACTATGACAGCCCATGACCTCAGCCATTCTCTCTCTTCAATCTTCCTCAACAAGCTTGGCAAAGGGTCCAAAATGTTCCTCCCCCCATGGCATACGAATTTTGGACATTTGTACATCAAATCCATTCAATTTCATTCAATTCATAAATCAATAAGTCCAAATTGAAGCTCATAAATTCGTCCAATGTAATCATTCTTAAATCCACATTTTTCCTTGACCGTAGAACCATTTTGGATCCCAAAAGTACGACCAAAATCGGGCCTACCAATTTTCTCAAACCAAATTAACCATACTTTATTTTTTCGCCGAAAAACTCGATTTGCAGAAAAATCTTCTGAAGATGAGTCGACCTTCCTAAAATGATTTGTGACATGACATGACTTCCAATTTCTAAATTCGGTGTCAAATTCACGGTTAATTTCATTCTAGCGTGTCCTAAGTTACCAAGTAGCTTTTAGGAATTTTCATGCATTTGACTTGTGGTTGATTAATTTCAAGCCACAATGTACATCTTCAACACATTAACGACTCTCGGTTATCGTGAAAATCTCGAGGTTTCATATGCAGACACATGGTACCAAAACAATAGAAGAATCGGTCTAGTGCCGATCGATAAGAATTGTGCAATTAGGTGGAATCACCCACACTCAATTACATACCTTTGTCGAGTTGACCTATCTCCGATCTCTAATCGATTTTTAACTGTGCCGTAATGACCCTTGCAGATTAGCTCGGTTGAGAAGTCGTTTCCTAGTCCAATTCTCAAGTCTGATGCGTTAGAAACCCTTAATGGCTTCACCTAATAGACTAGTTATCTCGTGAGTGGCCAACTCAGAGAAAAGAACTATAAGTGTGTAGATGAAATGCCCGACTCATTCTAATGAAAACAAAATTGGAAAATCAGGATGTCACACTCTTTGTAGTAACGTGGGCATAAGAATTGGCTTCAATGCATTTGGTGAAGTAATTGATGGCCACCAGGATAAAGTAGTGTCCATTTGACACCTTGGGATTAATTGGTCCAATGATGTCAATGCCCTACAACAAGAAAGGCCATGACTCGTATATCTAATGTAGTTCATCAGGAGGAGTGTCGATTTTGTCTTCATAGACTTAGCATTGGTGACAACAACTCACATGTTGAATATAATCGGCTTCTATGGTCAACCAATAGTAACCTAGCCTCATGATTTTTCTTGCCAGGAGATGACTGTTCATATAGGGGCTATACTCTCCTTCATGTATTTCCTTCATCAATAATTTGGATTCTTACGCGTCTACGCACTTCAATAAAACTAAATCAAAAGACCTTTTATAAAGGACTCATCCATAGAGGAATAATTTAGATACCAACTTCATTAGGTATTTTCAATCATTAGCTTGGCTTCCTTAGGAAAATTTACTTTCTTGAAGGTAATTCATGATATCATAATACCAAGGTTGACCATGAAGTTCTTCTTCAATCAGTATGCAATAAGAAGTTTTCCTCAAGATGTCAATTTGTAGTGGATTGATGCTCAAGCCATCAGTTACTTATAACATTGATGATAAAGTTGCAAGGGCATTAGCAAATTGATTTTTTGATCTTGGCAAATAATCAAAAGATATTCCATCAAGTTCCTTGACTAAGTCTTCGAGATATTTGTGGTAAGGAATCAACTTCATGTCTTGCGTTTTCCATTCACCTTCCATCTGGAGGATGATGAGCATAGAATCACCATAAACTTAAAGCTTTTTGACTTTCATATCAATGGCCAACTACAGACTAAGGATACAAACTTCATATTTAGAAATATTCTTGATACAAGGGAATACCAACTTTGCAGCTATTGGGTAATATTGGCCATCTGGGGATTATCAAAACTGTCATAGTACCTGAACCAAAATTTTTAACTAAGCCATCAAAATACATGGTCCACTTGTCACGTGAAATAAGGTGAATCCGTTCATTGACTTCATCCTAGTCATCATATTTCTCGAGATCTTTGGTTAACATGTCAGCTATGGCTCAACCTTTGATGGACTTCTGTGCTTTGCTTCGAATAGCGAACTTAGAGAGTAATATTTGCCATTTAGCAAGCCTTTTTACCAATGTAGGCTTCTCCAAAAGATATTTAATCCAGTCATTCTTAGTTACCAACATGATGCAATGGTGAAGAGAATATTGCCCCAATTGGTGTAACACCCAAGTTAAGGCTACACATGTTTGTTCAACTTAGAGATATCAGATCTCAAAGGTAGTGAATTTCTTATTGAGGTAGTATATGGTACATTCTATCTCATCCTTTAGTCCTTTTTGTGCTAGCATAACTCCCAAAGACTCGTCATGGATGGTGAGATACAAAATTTAAGGTACACCTTGAATAGGCTATACCAAAATAGGGGATTGCGAAAGATATCGCTTAGGCTATTCGAAGGATTTCTAACATTCTTCGTCCCAATTGACCTTGGCATTCTTTTTCAACAATTTGAAGAACGACTTTACAATTTCCAATAGCTGGGAGATAAGCCTTGCTACATAGTTCAATCTTCCCAATAGGCTGCTGATTTTCTTGATAATAGAAAGAGGTTTTAAGTCACATATGGCTTTCACCTTGGAGAGATTTATCTCGATACCCTTGTTACTAACCATGAATCCGATGAGTTTCCCAAACTTTGCCCCAAATATACACTTGGTGGGGTTAAGTCTCAATTTGAACTTCTTCAATCGGTCAAATAACTTTCTTAACACTTCAATGTGATCTCCACCTTGTCTTGACTTAGCAATCATGTCATCGACATAGACTTTAATTTCTTTATGCATCATATCATGGAACAGCGCCACCATAGCTCTTTGATAAGTTGTCCCTGCATTCTTCAATCTAAAAGGCATGACTTTATAGCAAAACATTCCCCATGGCGTAATAAAAGACATTTTGGTCTTATCTTATTCTTTCATCCATATTTAGTTTTAACGGGAGAATCCATCCATAAATTAGAACAACTCAAATCTTATAGTGCTATCAACCAAGACATCGATGTGAGGCAAAAGAAAGTCGTCTTTAGGACTCGCTTTATTCAGGTTGTGGTAGTCAACACGTACTCAAACCTGTCCATCCTTCTTCATGACTGTGACTATGTTGGTGATCCAGTCAGCATAGTGAGTGACTTCAATGAAATCTATTTTCAAGAGTTTCATGACTTTTTCCTCAATTTTTTTAGACAACTTAGATTTTGTCCTCCTAAGCTTCTGCTTCTTAGTTGGAATGTCAGGATCAAATGGTAGGGCCTACTCCACAATTTTGGGATCTAAACCCGGCATATCAGCATAATACCAAGCAAAGACATCTTGGTATTCCTTTAGGAGTCTGACTAATTTATTAGCAATCTCTTGAGAAAGACCTACCCCAATCTTGGTTTTCCAAGGGTTTTCTAAATCTTCTAAATTCAGAGTAATCAGTTGTTCAATAGTACGAGGTTTGGATTCTTCATGTTTGAGCCATTCCCTTTCAATAATCTTGGGATCATCTTCATCTTTTGAGTTAGAATAATCAGGTTCACAAGAATCTCTTGAATGCGAATCCAAGCCATGTAAATGACTATCATAATGTGAAATGTCATGCCTGAGATGCAATCAAAAAATGGTTACTATGTAAATATAAATAAATACAGACCTATGTGTGTGAAATGTCATGCCTAGAGAAACTTTCGCGTGGATCTCAAGAAGAAAAGGGATTAGGACTTCCGAAACTCTTAGTGGGACCAAAGCTAATCTCGTCACTAAGGGAACAAGAAGGACTTGCAACCTATTTCATAATTTTGATGGAAAAAGAATCGCTTGTCGAAGTTCAAGTTTTGAAAGAAGGTGAGAAGGAAGAGATTGGATCAATTGCTAACCTTGCGAAAAGATGTTTGAGCTTGAATGGGAGGAACCGGCCTACAATGAAAGAAGTGGCAATGGACTTGGAGGGGATAAGGAAGTTCTAATATCCTTCGGGTACTCAGCAAATTCAAGAGGACCATGAGGCAACTGAATTTTACGCTGCTGCTTTTAGACCTAGCAAGTCACACATCGACGCGGATGTCACTACATTTTCGGATGTGCAGCCACTTTTCCTAGTGCAACGTGGTGAAGATCTGTTCTGCCTCTCATTCTCATGAGTCACATTGCTGAGTTTGTCATGGAAATCGGTATTCAGAGCAAAAGAAGAGAAAAGAGAGAAGAAAGGAAATCTTGTTAGTTTACTAATGGGAGGATTTTGGTAAGTTATTTATTGCTTATTGGTAACGAACTTTTTCTCGATGCTTGGGATCAATAAACTGTAAAATCATACCAATCCTTGAATTTGCTAGGCATTATCTTAGCGTGTATGGGCCGATTTTGCAATCATCTAGCTCGAGCATGATGTAGTGATTTTAGTTCGTCTTGGGATCCTTGAATGCTTGCTATCAATTCGATGGTTGCAGAACTTACATTAGTCACACGGTGCACCAGCCTTCGCGATTCAGTTAGATTGTCATTTGCTTGGGTAAAAAAAAAACAAGATAGCCATTTCCCTTCTAGAAAAGAAGGCGAATATGCATCCACCTTCCGCCCGGCTCTTCCCTGAAGATCACACTTAATTGCTGATGGCATAGAGGGATTGTTGCCGGCTGCCTGATGTATTAAAGCTCACCACCGAACAACAATATCAACATGAAAGAACCCCAGTAGCCACAGCATTATCTCTCCCCCTCCTCGCGAACCTTACTTGGCAATTCTCAATAGCAAATCAAAAACACTAAAAATCAATCGTATATAAATTGAGCACAAGATTGAATTAGTTTTATATCTTCAACATTAACTTATAAATTGAGCACAAAATCGTGAAATTTAAACTACAGATTTTTTTTGTAGTTAGAACTTTCTTGACCACTGGTTTTCGACAACATAAGATCTCCTTAGATGTACTCCTTGAGTTGTATAATTCTTGTATTTTTGTCTTAAACTTCACGCAACCAAATTCTGAGTAAGAACTTTTCTATTTAGATGATTGTATTTTCACACGGGCATTAAATATGTTCGCTAAAAAACATCAATAATTGTAATTTTCAATATTTTATCCACTTTTCTATTTAATTGATTATAGATTCTATGTTTATTTGATAATCACCTCCAAAACTACAAGTGAGAAAGTGGGATCATGGCCAACATTGTCTTCTTTTTTTTCCATAGATTTTTTTTTCTCAATTTGGCAATTGTTTTTTCTATGTGAATCCTTTATTTTCCATAAGTTTGGAACATTTTTTATAATGGAAAGTTTCATAAATAGTCACACTGCTCGTAGTATACTAGGGGTGCCAAAAATCGAACTGAACCAAACTGAAAATTTTGATTTTTCGATTCGGCATTAAAAACCAAATCTTTTTTAACCAGTTCGGTTAACCGAACCAAACCGATAAAATCTACAAAATTTTCCTTTTATTTTTCCTTTTTAAAAAAAAAAATATTTTTTATCTCCTTTATTGCCTTTTCTTTCCTTTTCTTTCTTTTTATTCTTCTCTTTCATTGGTTGGTTGCTGGCCATGGTGGTGGCAAGCGACCGGCCCAGGCAAGCTGGAGCCTTGCTACAAGCAAGTGAGGCTCAAGCTCGCTAGATTCCAGCGGCATTGAGCATTGTCAGCGTGTGGTGAGGCCGAGCTTGCCCGACCCCTGCGAGCTCAAGCTTCGCCAGATTCGGCCACCTGGGTGGGGCTTGAGCCTCTATGAAGGTTGCCGGACATTGGCGAGGCTTTGGAGGCCTCTGTGAGGCTCGAGCCTCACCCAACTCTCTGAATTTGGCGGGCTCGAGCTCGCCAACGTCGAGCAAGCTCTAGCTCACCCGGCGAGTGAGGCTCTAGCTTGCCTTTGGCCCAAGCGGGCGACGGCGATTAATGGCCGGCTACGACAGTCCAACGACCGACCAATGAAGAAGAAGAAGAAAAAGAAAGAAAAAGAAAAAAAAGAAATTAGAAATTGATTTTTTAAAATAAAAAATTATTCAAAGGGGTGCAAAAAAAAAAAAAAAACAAAACAAAAACAAAAACAAACGTAAAATCGAAAAACCGAACTGAATCGGGATTTCGATTCGGTTTGGTTTTAGTTCGGATCAGTTCGAGTTTAGTTCAATAAATTTTCTTATCAATTCGGTTTGGTTCGATTTTCAAAAAACCAAACCAAACTGAACCATTTACACCCCTAACTTCTCTAAAACCCAAATCTTCCCCCCAGAATAGTTCACTATCCACCTAATTGGGCCTCTCTTGCAGCCAGGGTCCCCTCAAGCCCACGTCCATTCGCCTAGACTAGAAACGCCGAAGAAAAGGAATTGGCAAAGCGTTCCCGCCTGAAAGGCATAATGAGGAATAAAAATCTCAAATTGAATTACTGTCGATCAGAATCTCATGATCGAAAATTGTATTGTTTCATTGGATAAAAATCTCGGAAATGGCACTGATTTACTGCGTGTTCTACTAGGCTCAAATGGCACGCTACTCAATTCCTTGTACTCGTCCACTGTTGTGATGTCTTTTGTGAGGATTATTAACAATAGGCCATTTGCAAGATGTATCTTCATTTCCAATTCACAAGTTCTTATCATAGCAAATGCGGAAATTGCTCATGTTAACTCGGAAGTTGCGGAACAATGATCAGAAGAACGAAAGGGTTGAGCATCCAAGCATCCACCACAAAAAATTACATGTGACTTATAGTTACTCAGCACCATCCGAGATCCTAAATATAGCCCACCCGACTCGTCAGGAATCCATAATTTTGTCCTCAGGAGGCAGCAGTGCCCCAAGCACAAGTTCATCAGAGCCTCGATGATGGCATAGCCATAACTTTTGATGTCGTGGAAGATAGGTGGACACAAGACCAATGACGTAGCCAAGTTTGATAATGGCGTGCCAACTTGAAGCTCGTGGGCCAAGGAAAGTCATCTTCGGTATAACAGCTAGAAAAGGATCGATGGTCTCTCTATTCCATCGCTATTGGAGACTTTAAGTCAATCAACCATTCCAATAAATGTTCACAGGTGATAACGTTATTGAAGTCCACAAGGGCTGCTATCAACAAGTCATCCATTGGATCCCCCCATGCCGGTCTTCCCGCGTTTGTTAACGTGCATATTGGTTCCGTATCGATGGGACTTGATATGCTCAAGCTTTGACATTTCTATGATCAATGAAATCTTACCATGTGAACCGGGATGTAGCAACATTTTCAGATTTGCAGCCATTCACATCGGGAACCACGGCGAAGGTAGTCCTTTCTGGCATCATCCTCCCACAAGAATCTCTAGCTATGCATGAACAGGCCTGTGATTATTTCCAAACGTATCAATTCACTAACAAAAAGAGATGTGTTGGGGTGTAGTTCATATTCTCTATCGTTAAGATGGCATGGGGTCCCGTTCTTTCTCCTATAATTAAGAGATGTAATAGAGAGGTGCGATATGCTAACTATAACGGAATTCTATGGATATCGCTCTAGTTTGAATAAAATCTTGTGTCTCGAATTTTCTTTCTCGCTTTTACGCTTTTTTACCCTAGTGATTGTGTCGAATCTTAACAATGTGTACAGTTTTGCAGTGGTCCCTGTTGAACTCTTAACAGGACAAAGCCCAATCTCTTTGCTGAGGAAAGGACGAGGGAAGAAAACTCGTGGCGTAGACAACAAGTTGGGGGAACATGCTATTTCTGACTAGTCAACAAGATGGAATTTTGTTTCATGACAGTGTTGCAGCTCATCGTGAGGAGTACATCGGAGTTGCACTCGTACTCTTATGGAACTAAGCGTCCTGCTTGTATCAACCTTTGGCCTGCTCGATTTGCCGGTTAGTTTCTGGTGCCGAGAAGAAATGCAATTTGATTTCAGTTTCAGAAACATGACGGAGTAAACTTTATCAAAGTGATCAAGCTTGAGCACATCTCAAGTTATGAACATGTGCATGATCCAAAAATACATCTTCAAGTACATCACATGAAAAATTCTTCCTTTCTTCCATTTAATCAATCGGATTAAGGGACTCGAACCCTATCCCCTTTCTGCATATGTTTAGGCAGAAGTTGAAAATCATATCAAACTCGCTCGGTGTTTCAAATTCTCTACCTATGTATGAAGTTGAACCAGCAAATCCCAATTACTAAAGCCAATTAGATATTCACACGCGATGCCCCTTTGATATTGTCCTTCCTTTGGGGAAGACTACTCATGATCAAAATGCATAACTTTTTCAGACTGAACATAATTTGGATATTGGTCTAGCAATTTCTTCAGACCTAACTGTTTTTTTTTTTCGAAACAATCGGCACTATAGTCTCTCTCTCTCTCTCTCTCTCTCTCTCTCTTCTCCCTCTCTCTCTCTCTCTCCTCTCTCATCGGTTCCATAAATAGTTTGTTATATTTATTTTTACTGAAAAAAAAAAAAACTGTGCCAATTGTTCAGCATACTTTTCGCACCATGATCAAGAGCATTAGTGAATTAATAAGACCAGTTTAAAGCAAGAATCGCATTTAGCTTTCTTCAATTCAAGTGCATGACGGGCGAAATTTCTTTCATTGTGGAAGCAAAAGACTTCCCTCATGATTCACACACATCTTTTTTCCTGTTTTGGGGGGCCAAAATAGCATTCCCAAGTGCTTTTATTGATTGCTTGAGCATGAAAAGCCTTGGACTAAGAACAAAATAATGAATTCCGCTTCAATAATGAGGGAGAGACCGTGGCACACGCACATCGTACTATGATTAAACAAGTTAAGAGGAAAATAAAATTGAGCACGAAAAGCATTGGACTAAGAACAATAAAAATCAATTTCGCTTCACTAATGGGGAGAGACCCTGGTACTATAAATAGTCTGTTATATTTCTTTTTACTGAAAAATTAAAAAAAAAAAAAAATGAAACTGTGCCAATAGTTCAGCATACTTTTGGCAGCATGATCAAGAGCATCAGCGAATTAATAAGACTAGTTTAAAGCAAGAATTACATTTAGCTTTCTTCAATTCAAGTGCATGATGGGGCGGAATCTCTTTCATTGTGGAAGTGAAAGACTTCCCTCATGATTCTTATACATCTTTTTTTCTCTTTTGGGGGGCCAAAATAGCATTCCCAAGTGCTTTAATTGATTGCTTGAGCACGAAAAAATGTTGGACCAAGAACAATAAAAATGAATTCCGCTTCAATAATGGGGAGAGACCGTGGCACACGCACATAACACTATGATTAAATAAGTTAAGAGGAAACCACTTTTGCTTTTAGTAAAATGATTTTTGGTTTGAACTTTGCAGATCAAAAAGATACCCAACCCATTTCATTCTTTGAGAGAGAAAAAAAAAAGAAAAAGGAAAGTCTTGGTCGTTGTAGTCTAAATTTGTTGAGTGATTTCGCTGTTTAAAAAGACATTCTTGTGGTGTAAAATGATTTTCTTTTTCAAAATGGAGAATAAAAGAAGTGGGAATCCGAGAGCGGGGCTATCAAAAGTCTAAGTCCCCTCGTGGTAAGTCATTTCAATTCATCTTATGATGCTCCTACTCTTTTCTCATGAGAAAGATGAGGACAAAGTTTTGGCCCCGACAATGGGAAAAGTCGTACTCGGCTGCTTAAATTGGCGTCTTCTACCTTTCGGATTTTGATAGGAAGCATCCCAAGCAGATACCAGGAAGTAACAGAGATGTGCAAGGAAACAATGCGTACAGTACATGACATTTCAATTCCTTCTTTCACGTAAGTAACACAAGTAACGGTCTCTGTCAATATCCCCTTTTCTCCGTAGCGTTAGGTCCATTCGCATACGAAACGTGAAAATCATGTTGAACTCGGTGTTTCAACTGTCAAGCCCAATTTGCAGAATTAGTAGAAATTGAAAGTAAAAGAAAAAAAAACACACACACACACAAAATGAGAAATAACAAATAAGCGTAATTGTACGAAAATTGCGCCTTTCAACGAGCATGTATAACCTTTATTATATACATAGATAAATTATAGTATTCCAACTAGAATAGTAGAATCAAAATACATATATTATTAGCAAATTCAATCCTCAATTGAATTCATTAATATGCTTAGCCATGATGCACCTTCGCCTATCTCATAAGTGAAATAGAGTCATATTGATAGGCACTGTTGATTGTAGAGGGTTTCTTGTACATGTTCAACGGACATTCATTATATTTGCATGTTCTTCTCTTCCACAATGTTCAATGTGACAACCAAGTAACACCCAATGCATGTATATCCATCAAATTTGCAATCAACTTACTTCATCGACTTTGGCTCTCCCTTGACAAAGGTAAACACATATTCCTCCAATACATAGTTATCCTCAATATGCATGTTTGAAAATTGAAATCCTTCCCGTTAAATTTATCGATTTTCACATTTTCTTCTTTTGTCACAATCAATCTGCTTCAACTCAGTCTAACCTAGTAATCGAAAAGTTTAATAAATAGAACGAGGAAATTAATTGAAAACTATAATTACATGGTTTGATCAGTGTAACCAACTCAACTAGGAGAGCTGCACAAGGTTCCACGGTAGATGAAGGAGATATAATAGAAATTACACACACTCGAGTCACAACCCTCTTTAGTGCTTCCTAGACCTAGTTATGCCAATAACTTATTGTGTTTAGCCTAATCAATTTTTCACAAAAAAATCTCTAATAGTCTCATAGAGAAAGACACAAATTCGTACCACAAGACTTTGTCATGGTTCCAAAACGCTTGCAATTTCTTCGGGATATATTTCACAAGCATGCTGCATAATTAATTGTTTAGGCCAAAAGCTTCCCTCCTACTCACTAATGGCTAAAAACCAACAAAATCCACCTCATAATTTTTAAATAATCATATAATCTCAGCCATATTCAAAATGATATATTGTATGTGGCAATGTATGGGTGCCTTTAGCATGGCATCAATGCATACGATCTTCGTTCAGAGGTCCAATTTTTCAAATTCTAAATATTGCAAATACCCATTTAATAGCTAGAGTCCTTCCGTTAAATCTGAAGTTTTTACATTCTTATAATAGTAGTGACTCTAAAAAAAAAAAAAAAAAAAAAAGGAATGAAAATATCCTATCTCCATTTGCAGTGCATATGCATCAAACGGGCAAGGAGGCAGTTTCCGTGCCGTGCCAAGCCAGTCCGATTCGGTGGCGATGACATGGGCTCAAGTCAGTTGACCAAGTCTTTAATTTTTTTTTTCTGCTAAAATATATCAATTCTAGTCCTCAATATGCAATTGGTGTGGAAATCTTCTAAGATGACCAATCAAATTGACCATGTTAAATCTTGGCCAGCACAAAGAAGAGTCTTGGAAAAACAGGGGAAGGAGACAACGACGTCCATATCTAAGGGAATATATAAATTGTGGTGGTCTTTGGAGAAGACAATGACGACTTTGACTTGTGGTCGTCTTTATTTTTGACACGTGTCCCCCGATCGGACTTTTCTTTTCTCTTTTTTATTTTTCCACAAACTCTAAAAGAAAATTTCAAAAACATTTTTTTAATAACATTAGAAGCTTCAACATAGCTAAACTTAAGTAGGAAAAGGGTAGGCAACATTTTTTTTGCCACATTTTGACCAAAATGATTCACTTGAAAGTGATTATATATAATAAGACATGTCCTCCGTATAAAACTTTTCTTTTCTCTTTTTGCCTTTCTACAAACTCTAAGAAGACACATTCAAAAAATCTTTGGAACAAAAATGACATTAGAAAGCTTCATCATTGCTATTCTTAAGTTGGAAAAAAGATTAAATAAATTAAACTCTCTAGGCTTCTAGCCACATTTTCACCAAAATGATTCAATTGAAAGTAATTATATGTACTAAGACAAAAGGACGTGGCACAAATTTCAATCAACCCACTGAACGGATTCTGTAAAGAAGATTGAGTAGCAGTTGAGACTTGAGAGATAACATCTGAATTCCCATTGATTTAGTTGTCCATACAAACAAATCTCCAGTTTCCATAAGTAGAGTTCTTTAATTAGCAATTTTTCTTGTAACGATTATCAATCAATCTGGATGTTAGGCATAAAATATTTAATTGCAAAACCATCCTCAAGATTGAAGATTAATCATTACTTTCTTTATTGGAAATCTTAGCTAGATCACTAGCTATGATGTTGTAATTCGCGTCTGAATATATCCATGTAGATTTCAGATTCTAATGA
Source organism: Eucalyptus cloeziana (assembly GCA_014182715.1). Lineage (NCBI taxonomy): Eukaryota > Viridiplantae > Streptophyta > Magnoliopsida > Myrtales > Myrtaceae > Eucalyptus > Eucalyptus cloeziana. The sequence goes on along the minus strand of CM024644.1, from coordinate 20,794,945 downwards.
TATTTAGCTTTAGTAATAGAGTCTAAACATATCAAATGCTTTGACGATATCCGTGTGTAAATACTGTTGATTTCCATGCTATTGCTTCTGATGATATCCACGTGTAACTCTGAGTCTAATGATGAGTTCTTTGATGTGTCTGATTACGAGTTTTAAGATATCCCACTTTATTTGTCTGGTGATATTCGAGTACATTAACAGTCACGGTTCTACATTGATGTTCACCTATCCATGGTACTTCCAAGCTTTACCGAACTCCCCGTTCTAAGCTTGTTCACCTTCGAGTAAAGTACCTCTAGCTTATAGACACCTCCATGTAGAATGTCTTGCTCACCATTGATAGAAAAGTCATATCCTTTAGATGGTCCTATTATAATATCATTTACATAATTTGTGCATTTTTCATTTGATTATTCAACTACTACGCAGTTTAGTAGCTATTGATTATTTTGTCCTATTCAAAACATCATAAGATATTTTCCTAACACTGTGCACACATGAAACATGGAAATCATATCAACCTCAATGTTTCAAATTCTCTTCCTATGTATAAAGTTAAACCAGCTAAATAAAATTCCCAGACAATAAAGATGATTAGATATTCACATGTGATGCCCCATTGATAATGTCCTTCCTTGGAGAAGACTACTCATGATCACAATGAACAACTTTTTATGACTGAACATTTTTTAGATATTGGTTTAGATATTCTTTGGACCTATTTGTTTTTTCAAAAATTGGCTCTAAAGTCTCTCTCTCCCTTCGTCAGTACCATAAATAGTTTCTCATATTATTTTTACTAAAAAATAAGAAATAAACAGTGCCAAGGGTTCAGCATACTTTTCATGGCCTGATCCAGAGCATTAGCGAATTAATAAGACTAGTTTAAAGCAAGAATCACATTTCGTTTTCTTCAATCCAAGTGCATGTAATGCAATCTCTACTTTGTGGAAGCAAAAGACCTCCCGCATGATTGACGTTCATTTTTTTATTTTATTTTTTTACCTTTTTTGGTGGGCCAAGAGAAAATTCGCAAGTGCTTTTATTGACTGCTTGCGCATGAAAAGCATTGGACCAAGAACAATAAAAGTTACTTCTGCTTCAATAATGGGAAAGACCACGGCACACGCCCATTGCACTAGGATTAAACAAGTTAAAAGGAAACAAGTGAAAGTGATTTTTGCTCTCACCTTTGTAGATTGAAAAGATGCCGAGCCCATTTCATTCGTCCAGAAAAAAAAATGTCTCAGTTGTCGTAGTATAAATTTGTTGGATGATTTTCCTATTTAAAAAGAAATTCTTGTTGAGAAAAATGATTTTCTTTTTCAAAAAGGAGAAAAAGAAAAGTACGAATACGAGAGCGGGGTCATCAAAAGTTAGTCCACTTGTGATAACCATTTCAATTCTGTCTTCGTCTTGGCAGAGTAGAAACTTTTAAACGGATCTGACTCTGTTTTCTAGGGTTTAAAACTAAGGAGTACAATCTTTCTTTTTGGCTAGGTTTCAACGTGCTTAGCGGGGTATTCGAGAAAGTTGCGGCCCCAACGATGGGAAAAGTCTCACTTGGCTGCTTAAATTGGGGGTTGGTGTCCTCTTCCTATCAAGCTTTGGATTTCTATCCTCAAGGAAGCATCCTCAGAGATACCAGGAAGTTACAGAGCTGGAATACAATAATGCATACAGTACATGAAAATTCTTCCCGTCTTCCCCCTATATAACAATTTTATGGGACTCAGCTCCTGTCACCTTTCTCCATAGGTTTAGGTCCATGCACATACAAATCGTGAAAATCATGTCAAACTTAGTATTTCAAGTTCTTTTGCTCCTGGTTTCCCTCACGGTACCAGCATCAGGAGCCACACCGAGACTTGCAAGGCGTGGCTGTGCTGAAACGTGCGGGAACATCACCATTCCCTTCCCCTTTGGAATAGGGACAGGGTGTTTCTTGGATCACTGGTATGAGATTGTCTGCCAGCAAAACCATACGGTTCCCATACTAAAAAAGATTGAATTGAGAGTTCTCGACATTTTACTCCCCAATTCTACTTCAGAGGGAGATAGCATGATAAAGGTCAGTCTTCCAGTAATTTACTCAAATGCAAGCTGCAAAGGCCATGGACTTGGTGAGCCAGTGAGCTTAGAAGGAAGTAAATTTTTCTTCTCCCAGAGATGGAATGTCTTTACATCGGTCGGTTGTGACACCAAGGCAACAGTGGTTAGTAAAGAATCAGCTGGTATAGTCTTTACATCCACCGGTTGCAGGTCGAAATGTGCTGGAACCAATACCAACATCAGCTGGTCCAGTGCTTGCTCCGGGAGAGATGGATGCTGCCAGACTACGCTCCCCTTAAATCTTCAAGCCTTTGATGTGGATATCCAAGAAGAAGGTGGACAACAGGAGTGCAAGTACGCTTTCCTGGCAGAGAGATTATGGTTCTCAAAGGCGGACGTTACAGGTTTATATGATTTGAGAGTGAAAGATAAGGTTCCAGTGGTGTTACAATGGGGGATCCAAAACAATACCAACTATTCACTTGCGCTTCGCAATAGCTCGATGAATTCTGATGTTGTCTCGTGTTACACGAGTATAACGCCATTGGAGTGCTGGTGCCGAGATGGTTATGGTGGTAACCCTTATTTTATTGGAGGATGCCAAGGTATCATATACTTCATGCTATCACATTCCCTTTTTAAGGCACCACACAGTGAAGGGGTTTGTTCAGTCCCAGATTTTTTGCATACATTTAATGATCCCATACATGCCTTTCTGCCTTATTTTTTTCGTTTTACTGCCCTGGGTTATACAAAGTGAATGCACGTTCAAACAAAATTGAATGGGAAAGTCCTATCTTTACAAGCATAAAATTTAGCCATTGAATTAATAATTTATGAGGAAAGGCGACTGACTACTCTCGCTAATTTCACTCAAGAAGATGGTAATTCGCTGTTAATATATTTTTACCATTTGTCGTCAGATATTAACGAATGTGAAGATCCAAATAGATGCCACCGGATGGGCCGGACCTGTGTGAACAAACGGGGCGGCTATGATTGTGTTGACAGTAGAAAGACAGCTAAAGTCATTCTCATTGGTAAGTAGATCTTTTAACCTAGAACTTTAGAACGCTTCATGCTCTTAGCATTATTAAAAAGCACAACATAGCCTAAATTATGTTCTGAAAAGGTACAGAAATAAGTTTAACCTTACCCTTGGTTTTAACATGATTATCCATTTGCTTGGTGAATGATATAGAAAAGTTTTCAATCAATATTATCTATGGAAAAAAAAAAAACCTTGAAAATTTCTTTGCGCACTAATACTTATATTTGATAAATAAGAAGACACTTGAATCTTTTCCACTTATTGTTGTCATATTTCAATTTGGATTATTACAATCATAATCAAGATGAATGCTGGTGGAAACTTTTTTCACCTTCATCTAGGTTTGCTAAATTCCTTGTAAGAAGGATCAAGTTAACATAAATCCACAAGAAAGGAGACTCAGGTTCACCACTCTTATATGCATTCTTTTGAATCAGATTCTCTTAAATTCTTGATGATAAGTGCCTTTATAGATTCTTGACGAGCAAGGTGCATTTTTCACGCTTTTGCCCCCATAAAATTTTGCAATGCAGGGGTTGGAGCAGGCCTTGGGTTACTACTTTTGTGTCTTTTCATATGGAGGTTGTACAAATACATCAAGAAGAGAACAATAATCAAGCTTAAAGAGAAGTACTTCAAATGCAATGGCGGTCTTTTGTTGGAAATTGAGCCATCTTCACCAGAAGGGAATATTAAGAAAAGCAAATTGTTCAACTCCAAGGATTTAGAGAAGGCCACTGACAACTTCAACGATGATAGGATACTTGGGCAAGGTGGGCAAGGTACTGTTTACAAGGGAATGTTAACAGATGGAAAAATAGTTGCAATTAAGAAATCAAAAGCAATAGATGAGGGAAGAGTCGAACAATTCATAAATGAAATCCTCATTCTCTCACAAATCAACCATAGAAACGTGGTTAAGTTATTGGGGTTTTGCTTGGAGACGGAGGTCCCGCTTTTAGTATATGAGTTCATACCAAATGGGACTCTATATCAATACCTACATGACCCAAATGAAGAGTTTCATGTATCGTGGGACACGCGCCTACGAATAGCAACTGAAATTGCGGGAGCCTTATTCTACTTGCATTCAGCAGCCTCCATTCCCATTTATCATCGCGACATCAAGTCCACCAATATCCTCTTGGATGAGAAATTTCGAGTAAAAGTGGCGGATTTCGGTACTTCCAAGTCTGTTTCCCTCGATCAAACTCATGTAACCACATTGGTGCAAGGGACTTTTGGCTACTTAGATCCCGAGTATTTCCAATCAAGTCAATTCACAGACAAAAGCGATGTGTATAGTTTTGGAGTTGTCCTTGTTGAACTCTTAACGGGACAAAAGCCAATCTCATCACTAAGGGAACAAGAAGGCAGAAGCCTTGCAACCTATTTCATAGTTTCGATGGAGGAGAGTCACTTGCTCGACATTGTGGATGCTCAAGTTTTGAAAGAAGGTAAGAAGGAAGAGATTGCAATAGTTGCTAACCTTGCAAATAGGTGCTTGAGCTTGAATGGAAGGAGCCGGCCTACAATGAAAGAAGTGGCAATGGAGTTGGAGGGGATAAGGAAGCTCCCAAATCCTTCGGGTATTCAACAAAATCAAGAGGATCATGATACAACTGAATCTCATATGATTGCTTTTAAATCGAGCAAGTCAAACATCGATGCAAATGCCATTACATTTTCAGATGTGCAGCCATTCTTACCTAGTACGACGTGGTGAGGATCTGTTCTGCCTCTCATTCTTATGAGTCATGTTGCTGCATTTGTCATGGAAATTGGCCTTCAGAGCAAAAGAAAGAGAAGAGAGAAGGGAGGAAAGCTTGTTAGTTTACTAATAGGAGGATTTTGGTTAGTTATTTGTTGTTAATGAACTTATTCTCGGTGTTGAGGATGAATAAACTGTGAAGTCATACCAATCCCAAGTTTATTCTCGGTGTATGTGCCAATTTTGCAATCATCTAGCTCCAACATGATGCAGTGACTTTAGTTCATCTTGAGATCCTTGAATACTTGCCGTCAATTCGATTGTTGCAAAACTTACACCAGTTACATGGTGCACCAGCCTTTGCGATTCACTTAGATTGTTACTTGCTGCGTGCAAAAAAAAAGAAAGACGTTTCCCTTCCGGAAAAGAAGGCAAACTTGCATCCGCCTTCCCCGCCGGGCTCTTCGCTGAAGATCACACTGAATTGCTGATGGCATAGAGGGATTGTTGCCGGTAGCTGATGCTCTGGCTGCTTAGATCAAGTTATCATTTAAATTTTCACTACGTGATGGATCAAACTCACCACCCGAACTACATATATCAACATCAAAGAACCCCACTAGTTGCAGAATTGTCTCTCCTGATCCTAGCCAACCTTTCTTGTCAATTTTCAATAGCAAAATAAAAACAGTAAAAAATCAATCGTGCAACTCGTGTATAAGAGAAATTTACTCCTTATTATAAGCATCGAAGATGTTGGGTGCCCTTTTTTCACATTTCCATTGATTTTGTCACGATCGTAATGTTTAATTAAATGCCCTTAAGGAACGTAAGTCATGTTGTTTACCGAAACAAAGTTCTTAGGGATCATAGTTTTATGTCTTCAACATTGAATTATAAATTCAGTAAAAAATCGTGGAATTTAAACAGGGGATTTTTTTTTGTAGTTCAAACTTTCCCGAACACTGCTTTTCGGCAACATAACATTGCCTTAGATGTGCTCCTTAAGGTATATAAATCTTCCAGTTTTGTCTGGAACTTTACAAATTCTTTGAGTAAGAACTTTTGTATCCAGATGATTGTATTTTCACACGTGCTTTGAATCTGTTTGCTGAAAAACATGAATAACAATGGTTTTTCGATATATTATCTACTTTTCTCTTCATTTGATTATATATTCTATGTTTATTTGATAATCACCTCCAAATCTACCAGTGAAAAAAAGGGATCATCACCAATATTAGCTTCTCTTTTCTCTATAGTTTTTTTAACTATGGCGTTTGTTTTTTCTTCTGCCCAAATCTTCTTCCCAAGGTTCACTATCCCGCCTAATCGGGCCTCACTTGCAGCCCGGGCCCCTTAAGCCCAGATCCATTCGCCTGGCCTGGAAACAACAATGAAAAGAAATTGGCAAAGCGTGGCCGACGAACAGGCATAATCAGGAAGACTTTTTTTCCCTATCTTCCCCTCCTCAGGTCCTTTGGGCTTTCCTTTGTAACGACGCCTCCGGTTCGGGCTCTGTTGGCTGAGTCCAGTTTATTATATAAATAAAACTCATTTATGACAAAAAAAAAAGGGCATAATCAGGAACCAAAATCTCAAATTGGAAAACGAATTGTCAATAAGAACTCTCATGATCGAAAATTGGATTGTTTCACTCGATAAGAATCCAAGATATGGCATTGATTTGCTGCACGTTCTACGAGGCCCAAATGGCACACTACTTCATTCGTAAATTTCATTAAATGTGCTTGTCTACTGTTGTGATATTTTTTTGTGTTAGATTTTTCACAAGAAGCCATCTGTGAGATGCATCTTCATTTCCAATTCATAAACTCTTAATAAATCGAGTGGTGAAAGTGTTTGTGTTAACTTGGAAGTTACGAAACAGTGATTGTAAAAACAAAAGGCTTGAGTAAACAGGCATCCACCACAAAATATTATGGTTGAATTACAGCTACTTAGACCCTAGAGAAAAGCTTATCAACATAGCCCATCCAATGTGTCAAGAGTCCATAATTCTGTTAACTTGAGGTAGCAGTACCCACGAGCACAAGTTCGTCAGAGCTTCGATCATGGCATAGCGATAGCTTTTGATCTCGTGGACGGTAGATGGAAAGGGGAGAAAATTGTTCAAGAAGTGTTAAATTATTGCATTTTTACTAATTCAGTTATAAACCTTTAAATTTTGTTAATTGAGTATAAAATTTTTCATCTTTTATCAATTGAGTCCATCTAATCAATTTTGATCAAAATTCACTAATATGAACGTTAGATATCTTATATGGCATGTTGGGCGCTAACGTAGGCATTTTCTAACAATATTTTAATAAATTTTTGAATTTTATGATTTTTTTTTTTCAATTTTTTGAGTTACAGCTAGCAAGGGTTGTTCGCCGACCCTTGCTGGCTTTAGGCGAGGGCGTCATGCCTCTCGCTAGCTCTAAGTGAGGGCCACAATGCCTTCATCAGATTTGGCCAAACACAGCCTCGGTGGCCTTCGTCGGCTTTGGGCAAGGCCCTTGCTCAAGGCCAGTGAGAGCAAGGGGCGTGACACCCCTCGCCTAGCTAGATCTAGTGAGGGCATACCCTTGCCTAGAGTCGGTGAGGGTCGGCTAGCCTCGCTTGTGGCTAGCGAGGGTCACTGGCCCTTGCCTATGGTTGACAACCCTTACCAATCTTAGCTCCAAAAATTGAAAAAAAAAAAAAAGGTAAAAAAAAATCATAAAATTTTTAAAAAAAAATTATTAAAATATTACTTAAGAATGGCCATGTTAGCACCGGTCATTCACATCAACAATTTCTAGCCAATTTTGGTCAAATGTACTCGATTGAAGGTTTAGAATTCAATTAGCAAAATTGAAAGATTTAGAACTGTATTGACAAAAATACAATAAGTTTATGACCTTTTGGACAATTTTCCCGGTAGACTGGAGACCATTGACCCAGCCGAGTTTAGTGATGGCCCCCCGACTTGAAGCTTGAGGGCCAAGGAAAGTCATCTTCGGCACAATAGTTAGCAAAGGACTAATTGTCTCTCTATTTTATAGCTGTCTTCGGCGCAACAGCTAGCAAAGGACTAATTGTCTCTCTATTTTATAGCTGTTGGACACTTAAGATTTGTGCCCTGTTCTGATACAATTCTAAGGTGATAACGTTATTGAAGACCACAGGGGCCACTATCAACAAATCATCCATTGGATCCCACGACACCGGTCTTCCCAGGTTTGCTTTCGTGCAAATTGGTTCCGTATAAATGGGACTTGACATGCTCAAGCTTCGATATTTCTACGATCGAGCAAGTCTTAACATGTGGACCTGGATACAGTAACATTTTCTGATTTGCAGCCATTCGCATGGCGAACCACGGCGAAGGCCAAATGAAGAGTATCGTGGGCCAGATGCTTACGAAATCGCAATAGCCTTATTCTATTTGCATTCAGCAAAATCTCATGTGATATGTCTTCCTCATATTCCATCTATTTTGTGTATATGATTTCTTTGTGGTGATAACTGAGAAATTTAAACTAGTAACAGACTAATAATAAGTATAAATATCATTAACAAGAAACGACCAAGGCTTCTTATCTGCTAAACAATGACCGAGTCTAAATATGCTATTGGTGTAGAAATCCTCGACCAATCATACCGACCATGTTACATCTTGGTAGGCACAAAGAAGGCTCGTGGAAATCAGGGGATAGAGAACGATTTCCAAATCTAATGAAATATATGTATGGCTGCTCTTTGGAGAAGTCAATGAGGGCTCGACTTGTGGTCCTCTTCACTGTTGACACATGTTCCTCTATAGAACTTTTCTTTTCTCTTTTTATTTTCCACAACCTCGTTAAAATATAATTCAAACAATTATTCGAATAACATTAGAACCTTCAACATTTCAATACTTACGTAGGAAAAGGGTAAATAATTACATTTTGTAGCCACATTTTTACCAAAATGATTCGATTGAGAGTAATTAAATATATTAAGGTTTATGTCCTCCATATCCAACTTTCGTTTTCTCTTTTGTACTTTCTACAAACTCCAAGAAAAAAAATATTATATATATCCTCAGAATCTTTAGAAGAAAAATGACATCAGCAAGCTTCATCATTGCTATATTTAAGTAGGACAAAAGATTAATAATAAGTCTTTATAGGATTCTAGCCACATTTTCACCAAAAATGATGTAATTGAAAGTAATAACATATACTAAGACAAAGGACATGGCACAACGTTCAAACTAAAACATTAGAATCATAATTAGACCGCCTCTGACTAACAGAATTAAAAGTTTTTAACATGTTATAAACACACAATGCTAGGAAACTAAACTCTGGCGCTAAACAAGGTTCAACTTAAATTAATTTCTTAAATAATCTAAATGATGCAAAACTAACATTAATATTGAGAATTCAAAGAAGGACCATAAGCATGTTAAATGAGAAATTCTATGTGACAAGTACTTAAAAGAAAAGGATTGGCGATGAAATGTGAAATTTTGTGGCACTAAGCAGAGATGTGGACCAAAGATTGATCTAACGTAGAAGAAGAAGAATCCATCTGAGTTTGATCTAGGAAAAATTAAAAAGATGTGAGGGGTGAAAAGAATAATTTCACCTAGCAAGGAAAGGAATGAATATATCAAATCTAATGTAATTAACGGGGTCCACAAGAAAGGACCCTGAAAACTGATCTATTTTGATAATGATCCAAATCTTTCTCAAAACAAAATGATGACAAACTTATGTCCCCAACAATGGGAAAAATTACACTCGGCTGCTTAAATTGATGTCTACCCATCAAGCTTTGATATTCCTATCCTTAAGGAAGCATCGCCAGAGATGCAAGGAAATAATAGAGCTGGAAAAATTATGCATACAATACATGAAAATTACGGGACCCAGCCCATATCCCCTTTTTCCATAGCCATAGGTTTAAGTCCATCCACGTACCAACCGTGAAAATCATGTCCTTCGTTGTGGGGGAGACTCCTCATAATCACAATGGGCAACTTTTTGTGACTCAACATTCTTTAGATATTGGCCAAAAATTTTCTGTGTGAAAATATCAACCAAGACCTAATCTTTCTAGTCTCTCTTTCCCCTCGTTACTAAAAATAAAAAATAAAATAGTGCCAAGAGTTCGTAATAATTTACGCGGTATGATCCCAAGCATTGGCAAATTAATTAGAGTATTTTAGAGCAAAATCATTTTTAGTAATGTCTTCCATTATGGAAGCAAAAATCATGCCACATCATTCACGTACATCTTGTACCTTTTCCTGGGGGCCCATTTCCTAGTGCTGTTACCGATGGCTTGCGCAAATAAAGCATTGGGCTTGTCGCACGATGTACCGCCCTCGAGAACAATGAAAGTGATTTTTGCTTTAATCGAGAGAGAGACTCGATTATCGCACTACTACGATTATAAGAAATTAGAAAGAGACACTTTTGCTTTAAATGATTAATATCCTGAAAAATTCTAAATTAGTACACCTGTGATAAATTTACCAAAAATTATTTTTTTTGATTACCAAAAACCCCAAACTAGTATACCTTTGACAAATTTATCCAAAACCGGTACACTTGTGATAAATTTACCTTATGTTAGTTTTCGTTAAATTTTACTGTCAAATTATTAAGTTAAATGACACGTGACATTTGTGATTTTATGATCCGTTTGTCATAGTTTACAATTTTTGTGATTTTTTTTGTGGTATTAATTCAATTTAGCGGAGTGTATATTTATCACAGATTTACCAGTTTTGGATTTTTTGCGGTCAAATAAATTAGTTTGGGATAAATTTGTCATAAATGTATCAGTTTAGAAATTTTTTATGGCCAATCGAGGTAAATTTGTCACAGGTATACCAGTTTGGGGTTTTTCATGGTAAAAAAAATAGTTTAGGGTAAATTTGTCACAAGTGTATCAGTTTGGGGTTTTTCAGGGTATTAACCCTTAATGAAAATGAGTTTTTCTTTCACTTTTCTAGATTGAAAAGATGCCAACACTAATTTTGTCACTCCTCGAACCCCGGGCACGCACACATCCCTCGGTGATCAATCAAATTGCGATATTCCCAAGATGCGTCGCTGACCCATTCGTTTTATGCACATGCGAAAGTGAACTAATAATTACCCAACCAACATCCAAACACATGGGATAGTAAAAACGCATGACTTTTTTCACAAACCACTATTCACATAAATATACCAGATCAACCCTACAAGTTTATACACAAGAGTCTTGTTTCAAAAGAAACTATCGGGCCAACTACACTCCGGACCCTTCTGCCTCGGGCTCCGATTTCTCCACACTAAGGACTTGAAAATATTTAAACCATGACGGATTGAGAATAAATCTCATTGAGTCAACACCCTAAACCCCGATTAGGACGAGAATTCACCTAGGGGTAGCCTAAACATGCACCATATAGGACTTACTTCGTCTCAGCACCTCCCTGCACATTAGTACATTTCATATAACATATGCACATAGCAAATGTATTTAATAACTAGATTAGGGCGGTAACTCACCGGATTAACGAGGCAATGGGTCCACGACGACGATGGCGCAACGGTGGTGAGATCTTGTGTCTACGGCGACTCCAACGGAGGCTCAAAAGATGCCGAAAACGGCCCAACAAGCTCAAAGCTTGCTGCTGGAAGTTGGCTCTGAGCTGAGGCTGAATGGCTCGGCTGAGGTGGGCTGGTTGGTGGGGCTGGTTGGACACGGCATGAGGACGGTGGCGGCGAGCTGGCGGCCTGGTTGCGGGTGGTCGAGCGGAGCTGGTTGCTGGCTCGGGGAAAGCGTGAGGCGGCCAGGCGGGGGCTGGCATGCCGTGGTTCGACGGTGAGGAGAAGTTGGTGGTTGATTGGTGAAACGGTGGGTGTAGCGATGGCTGGTCGTGTGGCGTTGAAGGACGATGGAAGGTGGAGCAGTGATGGGCGGTTTGCGGGGCTGCTATGAGGTCGTGCGGCAGCTGAAGTGAGGGAATGGGAATGAGGAAGAAGAAGAAGCAAGGAAGGAGAAGCAGAAGTGAGGTTCGGCTAGTGGGGGTTGCACATGCATAAGAAGAAGAGGGAAGGAGAGGGGGAACCAGGGGGACAAGAGCCAAGGAAGTCAACACAGCAACCAATAGCTATCCAAGCCAAAATATCCAAGCACTTGAGCGAAGATGGCACAAAGTCTTCTGCCTATTTTGTCAAGGCTCCATCCAATGGGTGATTTTCTCTTAATTCTTTCACAAACAAAGCCAATTTGAAGGCTAAATAAGTCCCCTTCAGCAACCCTACGAATTTCCATCTAATTCCTCACAATTTAATTCAATTTGGTGGCCAAAATTTCTCTAATTCAGCTCAAGGAAGTCAATATGCCACCCAATGGCTAGTTTCCTTCCAAAGCTTCACAAAACAAACCAAATTGGTAGCCCAAAAATTCCTTAATTCTGCCCATCCGAATTTCCTTGGTTTTAATTTGCTAAAATTGATTTTTTCACAAAATTTCCGGCTTGATGGATGTGGCATCCTAGGAATCAAGGGCAAGTCCTAAGGTGCCCTAGAGCTTTTAAATAGGTAATGAATTTACCTATTGGTTTGTGTTATAGCCTTAGTTCTTTCTTAAGGCTTTGTGCTTTGTGCCTTGAGTTTTTAATTTAAACTTAATTATAAGATAATTAACAAGGATAAATTTATGTGTTGCCATGTTTGTTATAGATTAAATTGTTATAGATTAAATGTTATAGAATTTTTAATTAGGTGTAATTGATTTTTAGTTTTAATTAAAAAAAAAAAGGAAGTTGGATTGGGCCTTAGGCCCAAGGGTGGACCCTGGCCAAGTGGCCGGCCCATTAAGGCCACAAGGAGGGCTGTCATCGGCCCAAGGGAGAGGAAGAAGTGGCCGGCCCACTTCTTCCAAGTAGGCCCAAGAAGGGCCCAAGCCCAAGCCCAAAAGCCCATTTGATTTGGTTCTTGCCAAGTGGCAAGGAAGCCTTGCCATGCATTGGCTCTTGGTGAGGCAAGGCAATGATTGCCTTTGGGAAATCAAAAAGGGAAGAGTGGCCGGATGGGGGGGGGCTTGTCGCGAAGAGAGAGAGAGAGAGAGAGAGAGAGAGAGAGAGAGAGAGAGAGAGGAAGAGGAGGAGGAGCCCGTCCGTCCGCCGCACGCCGCCCGTCCGTCCGCCGCTTGCCGTCGTTCCTCTTCGCGTTTAAGGCGAGTTTAGGGTCCATCATCTTTCCTTGCATGTGTGTTTTGCATGTTGCTTGGGTTTTTGTTGTTTTGAATGCACGAAAATGGAGTGAGGATGGTTTGTTCTTGGAGGTGCATGCTGTTTTCGCACGGATCACTGGAGTCAGAAACTTGTGGGAGCTTGCATGCATGTTTGGAGTTCGATTTTGGCTTGGATCTCTTCATAAAAGTTGTATCTAACATCTTGAACTATAACATACTAAAATTTCGTGAAAAATGATGAAGCTTTAAGGGGTCAAAATCTCATTTTTCGGAACCCTAGATCTGGAACTGTTTTTCTGATCTTGTGGTAGATTTGTGGTTGCATGTTGATTTTTACTATGAATCTCTCTTCGACTTATTCATGATACTTGTAGAGCACATCTTAAGGATGAACATACTCAAATTTGAAGCAAAATGAACAAGTATAGCTTAGGAAATCAACCTGATCTTGAAGATGAAAATTCTGGAGTCGCGGTGTGGGACACCCGAGACTTCGTGGACCCATATGAAGGTTTTCCCTTGGTATTTTGGCCTAAGTTATTTCATGGAAGTTGTAGGGGATCCTTAGAAGTGAAACATATCCAAATTTCAGAGAAAACGAAGAAGTGTAGGTAGGTCGAACCTCCATATTTCAGACATAGGACTCTGGACGTTTCGGTAATCTGATCAGTAACTTCGTGGGATTGTAGAAATTTATCTAAAACGAATTTGGCCTAGATTTCTTCATGAAAAATATATTTTAGTGTCTTAAATATAACCTGGTAAAATTTCATAATTTTCTGAGGTCGTTTGGGCATTTTAATTGAATTACTTAGAAAACTGTACATTCTGCCCTTGTCCGAGATTCCATGCGGAAATTGTGCTAATATTGCTTTTTGTGTAAAATTTGTTTGGCTATGCATTTTCTGTGGAAAATCACCATTTTTATTGCATTAAATTATTATATGCTTTGATTTCATGAATTTGGGATTTTTGCGATTATTTAATTTAATTAATTGCAAAGTAGAATAAATTGGAATTTAAATAAATTCTAAATGCATTTGGTAAGTGCATTGTTTTTAGTGGCATATAATTCCATAAGGACTTAATTACGGTGAGTGATGGCATTTTAATGCATGTATGTAATTGCTAAATGATGCATGTATAAGAACGAAGGTGACCTTGCCTTACCATTACATCATGTGCATGGTATATTGAAACCTAAATTGGCAAGCATGAGTAATGGAAAATAAGGAAGTTGTTTGTGGAGGATGGTAATGCCTGGAATGTATAGAGATACATGGCCGGATGGCCCTGGGAGTATCAGGATGCCCGGAATGGTTGGGTGCCGGAAGCCTCGGAGGTCTTTGCCCGAGAGGATGCCTCGTGATGCCAGTTGGGATGCGAGATGCCCGGAGCGGTGGGGGTGCCGGATGCCCGGTGGCCATGATTGGCATAATTCCGGAGGTTCTTCTCGTGATGCCTGGATAGGGCGCGAGTGTAAAGTATGGGATGGATGATCCCGAGAAAGGGTGATGTGATGATCAATTGGGAATTTAAAGTGGAAATTAAATCATGCATGGGAGATATGATATGTTGACATGATGGCATAGGATATGATGATGTCATGCATGGGAGATATGATATGTTGACATGATGGCATGTACATAAGATATGATGATGACATGCATATGTGACATGATGATGATGATTACCTATGGCATGATGACATGAGGACATGATGACATGTACATAAGATATGATGATGACATGCATATGTGACATGATGATGATGATTACCTATGACATGATGACATGATGACATGATGGCATGATGATATGATGGCATGATGACATGATGGCATGATGATATGATGGCATGATGGCATGTTTATAAGGTATGATGAGGTCATGCATGGGTAACCAAATGTGATGATAATGATTAATTGTGGCCTATGATATGTACATATTTTAATGATGATGTATGATGGCATGTACATGGCTTCGAGGTAAGTACGTTGGAATACATGAATGACGTGTATAATGAAATTGTTTGTATTGTTTAAATGCATTGAGTGATGATTGGATTCCTTTACCTGCTGAGTGGTTGTACTCACCCCTTCGGGGACCAACATTTCAGATTAGCACGATGCCACTCCCTGCCGTCACGAGGGCAGTATTTTACGGCCTTCCATCTGATGTGGAGGTCGAGCTGACAAAGATCGATTGTCCCACCCTGCCGGGACTGACGTTCATCCATGTGCGCGCGATTGTGTCGTATGACGTGGGTGTATCTGGAGGCCCAGTCATCCAGGAGTACGTCTTCGTCCACATTCGCCGTGACGGAGTGATGATGGGGATGCTGCCACCCCCATCGCCTGACGCACCGGGATGGGTGTGACGGCCCGCATACGTGGAGTAGGAGTTGGCAACTTTTTGGGATGTGGCCGACACTAGTAGTCCGAGGGGAGGTCTTTACACGCTTTATTTGAGGGTCGTGTGTCCCTTTTTGAGGTTGAAGGTCGAGCATGGATGAGTCTTGGCCTACCCTTTTGATGTACCGACCTGTGTTACCCTTCGTAAATATATATGTAAATAAAAGTGGTTCGGCCTTGTGCTTTCGTTTAATCAAAATAGTTGGTGTGCATTGTGCTGTCGTGAGGGAAGCGGAGTGATGGTGAGACTCATATCTTATTTTCGCTATGAGCTGCGCAAATCCCTAAAGCCTTTTTAAAAAGAAATTTTTTTTTTACGCCTAAGCTTCGGCCTGAGTTTCAATTCTTTCTTCTATCGCCGTATAAGTTGTTCTAGCCTTAGTTTCTTTTCGTGTAGTATCTGTGGCGACCCTACCGAGTTTTGAGGGTGCCACAATGGAAAATTCCCAAAAGATGAGACAAGGTCCTAAAAATAAATTGTGAGATGCTCGAACATTTAATTTCCGAAATCGAATTCAATTTTGTGGTTAAAATCAACCAGACACGATTTTAGTACAATCTAACTTACTGGGTAGCTTTTAGGGATTTTATCGCGATTATATCCCTTAACGGCTTCACCCAATAGGTTAGTTAATTCGTGAGTGATTAGCTCAGAGAAAAAGGACCGTAGGCGTGTCAATGAAAAGTCCATTTCATTTTATCGAGATGGGGTCGAAAATTTAGGATGTCACAAATTTCATTCGTCAAGAACAAAAAATCGTAGCTGCCATAGGATAAATTTGTTAGATGATTATGGGATTCAAAAATAGATTCTTGTTGTGGTAAATGTTTCCTTTTTATTCCAAAAAGGAGAGAAAAAGAGTTAGAACATGACAGCGGGGTCAATAAAAGTCAGTTCATTTGGGATAATGATTTGATTTTGTGTTCATCTTGATAGAGCAAAAATTATTAAGCTGATATTCTTACCAAAATAAATAAATTATTAAACGGATATAACTCTGCCTCCAGGGACTAAAAAATTCTCGAGTAGAATCTGTTTTTGTTTTTTTTCCTTTTTTCGGCTCAGTTTTAATGTGTTTAATGGGATCTACGGTAAAAGATTCTGAAGAGTCATCTATCATGATAATTCTTCTAGTGTTTCTCATAAAAAAAATGATGACTAAATTATCTACCAAACAATTGGAAAAGTCACACTTGGCTGCTTAAATTAGTGTTCTCTACCTATTAAGCTTTGACAATTCTGTGCTCAAGGATAGGTGGACAAGAAGTCCAAAATCTTGTATATGGAATACAATCAAGTCCTAAATTCAGTTGATTAAATCACGTCCCAAACCTTCCTCAAAAGTGTAATTAAATCTTTTCGATCAACAATAAATTGCACTTTTCAACATAATTTTAGAATTACCGACCAAAAAACATAATTTTAGAATTTAATTGCATCTTTTAATAAAGGTAGAGGGCTTAATTTAGTCAACTGAAAATTTTAGAACTCAATTGCATTATTTGCTAATGGCTTAGGACTTGATTGAAACAATTAAAAAGATTAGGATTGAACTGCATTCATATAAGATTTCAGACATTTAGGACTTGTCATGCAATTTTTTCCCCAGAGGAAATCTCAGAGATATTAGGAAGTAACAGGTGGAATAAAATTATGCGTACGGTACATGAAATTTTCTCCCTTTTTCCACTTAAATAACAGTATTAAGGGACTCCGCTCATGAAATTTACGTCCATGCACCTACGAAACTTGAAAATCTGTCGATTTCAGTGTTTCAAATTCTTTTGCTTCTGGTTTCCCTCACGTCACAAGCATCAGTAGCTGCACCTGGACTTGCAAAGCCTAGCTGTGCGAAACATGCGTGACCATTCCCTTCTCCTTAGGAATAGGAGCCGGGTGTTTCTTGGATGACCGGTACGAGATCGTCTGCCAACAAAACAACATGGTTCCCATTCTAAATAAGAGAAGATTGTGAATTCTCAACATTTTACTCCCCGATCAAGACGTAGATGGCATGATTAACGTTAGTCTTCCTGTAATTTACTCAAATGCTAGCTGCGGGGGTGGCAGACGTGGTGCGGCGATAAGCTTGAATGGAAGTCAATTTGTCTTCTTTCAGACAAGGAATGTCTTTACATCGATTGGTTGCAACGCCCTGGCCACACTGACTAGTACAGAGCCAGTTGTTGTCGGTTGCAGGTCAAAATGCGCTGGAAGCAACACCAACATTGACCGGTATAGTTGTCACGCCCCGATCCCAGGTACACGCACATCCCTCGGTGGTCGATTAAAAATGCGACGTTCCAGGACACATCGCTGACCCATTCTTTTTATTTTTCAATTAAGCACACGCGGAAGCGAATTAAATAAACACCCGACCAACAAACAAACACAGGGATAGTAAAAACATGGCAACCAACGCCAACAACCACATATTCATTTATCAACTGTTAACCCTAGGAAATTTAATACTTACAAGCCTTCCCACGGCCACTTCCTATTGACCCAACCAAAACCTCTAGGGACTAGGGTCAACCTAAACTTCACTAGCGACAAGGTCAACCAAATCTGCACTCAACAGATCTCCACGCTATAGCCCTGAAAAAGGTTTACCACAACGGGGTGAGATAAATCTCAGCGAGTCAACAACCGAAGCCCTTATTAGGATGCAAATTCGCCCAAGGGCAGCCTAAATAGGCACCACACAAAACTCACCTCGCCTCAACACGTCCCTGCATATCAGTGCATCACATATGCCATTATAAATATTACAAGTGCAATTAATAACCTGAACACATCATTCTCATCCTTTAAACAATCACAAGGGTTCTGATTATAAGGTAAACCCGTTATTACACATCCCATACCATGCCACACAATTTTGCCCCCATAATCAAGTGCAATAGCACAACCATCCAGGCGTGTTTCGATTATTACAACTCATCGGCCACGACCAACTCAACAGTCGGCGGTCATCCGGCGTAACCGGGTATCATCTCGCCCCATTAAGCACGGCTACGTCTAGAACCCCCGCCTAGATGGCATTCCATAAAGGAGTATTGGTCCGGCCTCCACCGCGACTTGGCTTTCAGACCCCCGTCGGACATCCGATAAAATCGGGCATCCCCCCCAAACTCCTGTTGGGTGACGGGTTCCACTTAGTGACCAAACAAGTACATATTTAGCTAAGAACACCATGCTTTGCATTCAAATGCTTTGATTTCAAATAATGAACTTGGCCAATTTTTATTTGTATTAAAAATCCCGGTAAAATAATTGTGCGTGGTTACGTATTCAAATCGAACCATCAAATTTAGTACACTCTCATAAAACTCCACGGTTTTATGTAGTACATAAAGATTGGCATCCAAAACCGACACCTGGCTTTTTTCCATTTAAAAGCCCATAAAACTGAGTTTTATACTAAAAATGAATAACTACCATCAAGTACTCAATTGCATATTATATTACATAGAAACCATCAAAATCACGCATAATGCTATCATATAGCCAAGAACACCGAAATCCCTTTTCAAAAATCAACTTGGCAACTCTTTTTTTTTTCCTTTAAAGCTTTCGGAAATAAATTTGTACGGGGTCACGTATTTGAAATCAACCCGTCATACTTTGCATGCATCTAATTTGAAACCTCATGGTTTTATTGAGCATATAAAACTTGGCGTCCAAACCTGACACCATATTTCTTTTCTATTTTCTTTGTCCAACCACCCTTTTTGGAAGCAATTTAGAGTAACCCCTTTTTTTTTCCTTCAAAACTTTTGGAAAGAATTTCGTACGTGCTCACATACTCAAAATTAATATGTCAAACTTTGCATGCACTTAGTTTAAAATCTCATTGTTTTATTGAGCAAATAAGTTTTGGTGTCCAAACCCGACATCTCAATTTTTTTTTTCTATTTAAAAGCTTATAAAGCCATCTTTTGACGTAAAAATCACATAGAGCAACCAATCTCATAATATTACGCCTAAGTTTTCAGCATGCCAAAGATCAACCAAATCACAAAATATACATTTCCCAGTAAGCAAGACACCAAGAACAACCACAAAGCCACAACCAGCCCTCACCCGCAAAAACCGGGTCCACTCGCACGTCTCTAAGATTAATTGCAGAAACATAACCAAACGAGTTCAGCAAATTCTCAAATTTAAATATGTTATAAAGGACATTTAAACGAACACGTTTTATGCAGACACATTGACCCAGATCTTTCTAGAATAAGAACAGTAATTCATTCAAATCATTACCAAAACTATGTTTGTCTAGAAATAATGTTTTCCGAAACTAGCTTGGTTCAAGGTCCAAATCTCGTATGTTTGATCTGAAATTTGACTATGTTAAACTTGAAGATGTGATGAAAAACTTTTGTGAAGAAACTCTTTCAAAAATAGAACCCTAAGAGTTGATAAAAATCTTTTAAACACTAAAAGGTCACTAGTTCCAACATAAACCAAGTTTCTGCCTTGCATACAACAAAGCTGAAATCTTGTTCCTTTTAAATCCCTAAAATCATGAGTAAAATATATGTCATAAATGAAGATGTTTAGAATATTTTTCAAGAAGGAAGCAATGTCAAAATCGTAGCACATTTTAACCCACAAAAATAGCAAATAGAGAGTGTCCAGTAACTACATTAATTAGGCTAATCCAACTTAATTAACCTAACCATGATTAATGAACCTAACCACGGTTAACTAACCTAACCAAGGCTAGTTAACTCTAATCCATCTTAGCACTAATCTAACCATGATTAGCACTAAACTAAACACCCCTTAAGTGCAATTAACAGCCTAATCAAGGATTAGGGAGTTGACTCACCGGATTAGGACGATGGCGGGTTCACGACGACGGCGACGAGAACTCGAGACAATCGTGTCATGAACGGAGCTTAATCAGCGGCTATGGCAGCTAGGTGGGTTCACAGCCAAGGTGGGAGCTTGGTTGCTGGAAGGCTGGTCCGTGGAGGTGAGGATAGTGGCTGGACGATGCTGGAGTTGCGGTTTGTGGAGTGGGGACGGGTGGCTGTGCGTGGAGCTGTGGCTGTTGAGGCGTGGGGACGAGCGGCTGCTGGTCGTTGGTGTTGGCTGAGCGTGAGGAGTGGTGGCTGTGGGGTGGTGGGGACATGAAGGTGCTGAAGTGTTGTTGGTGTTGTGGTGGTGGGACGATGGAGATGGGATGCTGGCTATGGTGTTGGACGTGGAGTGGTGGGTGACGTGCAAATGGAGTTGGACGGTGGGGC
This sequence comes from Eucalyptus cloeziana, assembly GCA_014182715.1. Lineage (NCBI taxonomy): Eukaryota > Viridiplantae > Streptophyta > Magnoliopsida > Myrtales > Myrtaceae > Eucalyptus > Eucalyptus cloeziana. Next base: position 20,774,226 of record CM024644.1, on the reverse strand, counting down.
AGCAAATAGAAAGGGGAAATGGAGAAGAGGCTGGTGTTTGAGAATGAAGAAGAAGATGGAGCTGAGGAAAAAAAGTGAAATGAGGGACTGGTGCAGGGGACTCACGCAAGAGAGAAAGAGAGGGAGGGAAATGGGAGAAAATGGAAGTCAAAGCAAGGGCTAATAGGAAGCTTTGCAAAATATCCAAACACTCATGAGCCTCAAAGTCTTCAGCCCCTAAGTCAAGCACCCAACCACTTAGAAATTAGTTCTAATTTCCACAAACAAAGCCAAAATAGGGTAGAAAAAAAACCCATTTTCAGCCCATCCGAATTACACTTTCATTTTCTTTTTGTCTGAAATCGATTTTTCCGCAAAATTCCGAACTCGACGAAAATTCGCCAAAAGATGAGACGACATCCTATAAACGAATTATAACATGCTCGAACGTACGAATCCCGAAATCGAATTCAATTTCGTTGTTAAAATCGACCGAATGTGATTTTAGTATGACCTAACTTATCAGGTAGCTTTTAGGGTTTTAGCTCGTTTGCCTTGTGGTCAATAATTTTCGTTCCACGTTCGTACATCTCTGAATCGTAGATGACTCTCGGTTGTCATAAAATCGCGAGGGTTCGATTACGTGTCCCGAGTATAATATCGATAGAAAATCGATTTACTGTCATTCGACGTGAATATTGCAATCGTACGGAACCACCGGCAATTCAACTACGCAATTCCATTGAATTGACTTATATCCATTTGCTAATCGATTATAACGGTGTCGTATTGACCCTTACCGATTTTTATAGTTGAGCGGTCGTTTTCCGATTGGATTCTCTAGTCTGTTGTGTTTATATCCCTTAACAGCCTCACCTAATAGATTAGTTAACTCGAGAGTGATTAGTTCTGAGTAAATTAACCATAAGCACATCGACGAAATAACCATTTCATATATTCAAAACGGGGCCAAATTTCGAGATGTTACAATTCTTCCCCTTTTATAAAAATTTCATCCTCAAAATTTAAACCATTATAATCCGTCCACAAAAAGGTGGGGGTATTGACATCTCATCGATTCTTCGCTGTCCCACGTGGCTCCCTCTGTTCCGTGGTGTTGCCAGATCACTTTAACCAAGGGGATCGTCTTGTTGTGTAGTACTTGCTCTTTTTGATCCATTATCTAAACCGGTCTCTCCACGTACGACACTCTCTTGTCCACGTCTAATTCCTCGAAATTCAGCATGTTGGTTGAATTAGGTTCATACTTCCTCAACATCGACACGGGGAAGATGTCATGCACTTGAGCAAGTCTTGGCAGCAATGCAAGACGATACGCCAAAGTTCAAATTCACTTCAAAATTTCAAAGGGACCGACGTACCTTGGGCTTAGCTTCCCTTTCTTGCCAAAGCGCGAAGTACCCCTCATTGGTGACACTTTGAGGAATACGTGTTCACCAACTTGGGACTCCAATGGTCTACGCTGCTTATCTACATAGCTCTTCTGATGACTTTAGGCGGTCTTGAGTCTTTCTCGAATGACTTTGACGGCGTCAACTGACTGCTGAACCAACTCAGGACCCGTAATCTTACGCTCTCCAACTTCGTCCCAACAAACAAGAGTTTTGCAAGCCCTGCCATACAACGCTTCAAACAGTGCCATCTGGATACGTTGCTGATAACCGTTGTTGTAGGCGAACACAACTAGATGAAGCTGTTCCTCCCAACTTCCTTTGGAGTCTAATATGTAAGCTCGTAGCATGTCCTCGAGGGTTTGAATCGTCCTCTTAGATTGACCATCCATCTGTGGATGATGGGCCGTGCTGTACTATAGCTTCGTTCCCAAGGCAGTTTGTAAACTTTTCCAAAAAACTACCGTGAACTTTGGGTCTCAATCTGGCGTAATTGTCACTGGCACTCCATGAAGACAAACTATCTATCGCACATACAATTCAACATATCTGTCTAATGCAAAGTCCTTTCGTACGGCGATGTCCTCCATTCTTGGCTCCTCAACTAACGTATCAACTACGGCTGCCAAATAACTTTGGCAACCCACATCCAGTAATCGGGTTGCCTTAAGTGACAAAATTAAAGTAATCGAGGGTCCTCCTCGATTTTCAAGAAACTCAAAACTTCCACCCACTAACGGGTTAAACTGAATTACTGTATGACAACAATCCATTATAGTAGGATGCTCCTTGAGCCAACAATCCAATATGGCTCATTGCTTCTTGAACCAATCCTTTTCAATTCTGACATCAAAGTCACACATAGGCAAAATAGTTAAGTATAACTCTAGCCAATGGTCGTCCTTTCTCTGACCTAATTTCAATAAATCGAAGTTCTACAAGCTTGATGAAACTTTCATTGCGCCACTCTAATAAATTATCCCAGAAACATTGCCCCTGCCGTTCGATGCATAGTCCGATTCATTACTGCCCCCTTCGACATCCTAGAAGCCTGCCAGGAGCTGCTCTTTGCTTAGGCTCTCTGGCCTCGGTGACTACTCCCCGCCCTCATTGGACCGGGTTGTTACAAGCCAACCAACTTTCTCCTGGTTCGTTCCCGAGCTACACATCTACTAGAGGGGTCCAATTTCGATAGGGACTAACTCACAAATATATTGTCCGCTTTGGCCTATCCCATACTAAGCCTGTGGCATCTGAAAATTTCAACTACCCTCAAATATGCAATGGCCGTGTGTAATTGACGGGAGTATCGTCGGTACCACATTCAGCCTATATTTCATTGTCACTCGACATCCCAAAACATTAACTTTCGAAGAAAATGAAAATTTTCTTGAATGGCCATACGAACAATCCCACCAACGGCCATGTTTTCTTTTATCTATTGGACCGACTAATTGTACAACAAGAGAAGTCTTTGGACTTTGATCGATTGATATTTTATTTTCTTAAGAACCAAAGGGATGGAATTTGGCCATGCATGAGGCATGCATGAGGAACACGCATGCTGAATTTAAGGATAAAATTTTGAGGAATTTGACCGTGCATGAGGACCATGCACGTCTTTTCTTTGTGCAATTTGGCAAGTGAGGAAATGAAATTTTTATCACCATACAGCTCTTCGAGTTCTTTCTCCACATGAGAATTTCGATCACATACTTGTACATTGTTGCGACACCATGTGGCCATGTGAGTAGGCTGTAATTTAGCTCATGCATGTGCGGAGATTAAGAATAAAATTTGGAGAAATTGGGCCATACATTAGGACCATACGGCCACAGAATTCTGGTCATACATCAATCGAGGAAATTGGTCATCATACAGCAAATGTGCCCATCAAGTGAGGTGTTGAGCCACCGGTCCACAATTGAAAACAAAACACTTGACCAAGAAGCCCTCTTCAGTGGACATGTCAGTGCATGCGGGGGGAGAGAGCTGGCCACTGAAGAACCCACTCCTTGCCACGTTCACCAGCTGGCTTCGTTGGATGATGCCACCGAATAACCTGCATGCAAGAAAATTAATTAACCAATTAAGTGAGGAACAAAAGGCGGATTAGCCGAGGGGGGTAGAGAGAGAAGAACCAAGCGGAATTTCGAGTGAGAGAGAGAGTGAGCGATTGAGAGGGCCATGAGCGAGAGAAGTGTGAGCAGCGGGTGGGTGCACGTATGACATCCCAAATTTCACCAACATTCATTAGTGTAATTGAATCATTAGGAGTTCAGATTATTTTAAATCGGGCCAAGAAGTGAACCCGATGGACTGTGAGGATTGAATGGGCTTGAGGAGCAAGTGGGCCGTATGATTATTTAGAGTTAGGCTTGTAAACTCGAGTGAGAGATTATGGGCTTGGTTTGAGTGGGCCAAGGTTTGGGATTATTAGGTTCGTAAGTTTAGTTTAGTGGGCCGGGTTGTTATAGATTAAGCCCATTGGGCCAGAGATAAATAATTAGGCCCGAGTAATTTTATTTGTTAAGATTTATTGATTTTAAATAAGATAATTTGATTAATGATTGTAATGCTAATATAAATTTCTGACTTTAGCATTTTGTGATAGATTCTTTTTAGACTAACACTAACTAGTCGATATGTTATATATGTTACGATTTTGTGTAATTGAAATCAAGTAGAAACAAAAGAAAATTGATTGAAAAACATTAAAACTAATGAACCGACTAATGACATGGATTAGAAACTAATTAAATTCGAGTGACAAATGGCGAAAGAGATCAAAGCTTGGAGGCCATGACATTTCACTCTCTCGTTTCTTCTTGCACGCGACACCCACGGAATTCCCCATCCACAGAAGCTGAAAAAAAGCAGAGAAAATACAATCATTAGCAAATATAATCATTAGCCTAGCCTAGGGATTAGCTTGTTGTCATGCCCCGAACCTCGAGCACGCGCACATCCCTCGGTGGTCGATAAAATTTTGCGACGTTCCCAAGACTTGTCGCCGACCCTTTTCAATTTATTGCACATGCAGAAGCAAATTAACTAATCCCCTGACAACGACATACATGGGATAGAAAAGCAGGACAACCAATTTCAAATCAAATACACTTTTATAAACACTTCAAGCTTATACAGAAGGTCTATGTCAAAAAGAACTACTGAGCCACCTATGCTCCTGACCCTTTCGCTTCAAGCTCCTGGCTCTTCACACTAGGGACCTGAAAATGGTTATTCAATAACTAGTGAGATATAAATCTCAGCGAGTTCCACCCCTAAGCCTCGGTTAGTACACCAACTCGACTCGGGGTATCTATCAAGAACTACCCCACCACAAGCAACAACCAACAGTCGATTCGCATACAACCTTACCTGGTATGCCATACCCTGCACATTATAACTCAGCACGATACACACAAAGCACATGACCATTAGATGATGCAGTTCATCAATCACACACAGTCGCATCATAAGCGATCTCACCTGGCCATTGCCACACCCTGCACATTATCGATTCATGTGTGCATACCATAAACGATGTGATTCACTCATACATATAATTAATGCATATAACAATTTCACACATCAATGCATCAATTCAGATCGAGTCATCGATCAATCGACCCAGTCGATTACATGTCACCACGACCTTTTCCTCGGTCGGTACAATCAATACTATCTATAAGTCCAACCATGGTCTAAGACTGCTCACTCTAAGCTGATATATAGATAGTATAGCTCACACTAAGCTGATAAGGTTAAGGTATACTGCTCTCGCTAAGCTAACATATCGCCCGCAGGCTGATATAGTATACCCATGATGCTCATTCTAAGCTGATAAAGTGTACTGCTCGCGCTAAGCTGACATATCACCCGTATGTTGATATTGTACACTAGTATACTGCTCTCGCTAAGCTGACATATCACCCGCAGGCTGATATAGTATAATCCTGATGCTCACTCTAAGCTGATAAAGTGTACTGCTCGCGCTAAGCTGACATATCACCTATAGGTTGATATAGTACACTAGTATACTGCTCTCGCTAAGCTGACATATCGCCCGCAAGCTGATATAGTATACTCCTGATGCTCACTCTAAGCTAATAAAGTGTACTGCTCGCACTAAGCTGACATATCACCCGTAGGTTGATATAGTACACTAGTATACTGCTCTTGCTAAGCTGACATATCGCTCGCAGGCTGATATAGTATACTCCTGATGCTCACTCTAAGCTGATAAAGTGTACTACTCGCGCTAAGCTTACATATCACCCGTAGATTGATATAGTACACTAGTATACTGCTCTCGCTAAGCTGATATATCAGAGCCCGTAGGATGATATAGTATACTATCCGACCATTCCTCGGTCGTCTCCCTTATTCAGTCTCAAATCTTACTCACTGTTCCATGAGCACGGTCTACCAAATTTCTTGGCAACAATTTACGGTCCAAAGGACACAACCTATCTTTAGGTGGCAAATTACAGCCCAGTGGGCACGACCTTTAATAGGTGGTAGGTTATGGCCTTATCAGGCACGACCCTTATCGGGTGGCAATTTACGGCACAACGGGCGCGACCGATTCCAAATTCGGTGGCAGAACTCGGCCCCACTGGCATAATTTAGGTTAAGTGGTCATCACGGCCCCACTAACTTTAACAGTCCACAAATCCATTTTGGCGTTGTAAACCGACGCCCGGTATTTTCTAATTAAAAATACCTATATATCACAATCATCACACAATTACACAAATCATCACTCAATTCATGCAGATGCCCATACATTTACACATCCATTCACTTCATAAAATCAACACACATGAATTTAGACAACTTTTCGCATTCTGGATGAACAGTGCACGTGAACAGTACTTTGTGAACAGTATTTTGTGTATAGTGTCGAGTGAACAGTAAATTTCCAGAATTCAATAAACAATAAATTATATTCAAAAATCATTAAAACAATGATTAAATTAAGGAAACCAATCAATTAAGATAAACATGCTTAATTAACCACATAAACCACATTAAGCAAATAAAACAAGTTAAGCTAAACTAATCGAATCCATTAATCTAACCACCTATCTTAGGACTAATACAACTTAATTAAATCACTTAAACTAGAATTAAATCTAACTAAGCCAACCCTAAACAAGTTTAGGCACTAATCGAAGGATTATGAGCTAAACTCACCCGTTAAGCGGGCCGGAGGCACTGACATGGCGGCGACGACGGTGGCTACGCACCGGGACCTCTACCACGACGATCCAAGGCGGTCCCAAGCTCAACACAGCAACAACAGCTCGGACTCCCATTGAAACTTCTGAAAAACAACCCTGTCGGAGAAGAAAACAAGTTGAACGGCTTGGCCAGAGCTTCGGCGAAGGGGGTGGCTGACAACCGGCGGCACCAGGAGGTCTTGGGGGTCTTGCTGGAGGTTGGGATGGGCGGAGGAACGGCTGGAATGGAAGAAAACTGGTCGAAAACTCGAAACAGTGCAGGCGGACCAACGGACCGGCGACCGTCGGCTTTCGACAGCTGTACAGGACGGACGGCGGCTCCGTTCGGGACAAAATTAGGCTCTTTGGAACGGTATGTCTCTCCCGGTCATGGTGATAGGTGGCTCGTTCTCTGATTCAATCGGGAAGACCACTTTTGACTCGATTCGTCACCGAAGGGTCAGCTGGAGCAGAAACTGGAAGAGAGGGAGAACGAGGGAGAAAGAGCTCCGTCGACTTGGAGGCTGAAGGAGGGGGAGAGAGAGTGAAGTGAAGGCTGAAAGCACTCCTCATTAAGGCCATTAAATGGCTACTTCAATTTCCCATGCAGGACATCATCTTCTCTCTCTTCTCTTTTGCCTTATCCACAAGCTCTAGGGGCATTTTGGTCATTTCACCTCGCACAAATTACAAATATGACATTGGGCTGAAATTGGTGGATGGGCCTAAGAAATGGGCTTGGCCATGAATAGGAGTGGGCTTGGGAATTTATTGGGCTTTTAAATGGTTAAGGCTTGGCCCATGGGCTTAGAAGATGAATAGTTGGTTTAGGCCCAATGGCTCATTTGATTGTCTTAGGCCCATATGGTGGCTATCCCAACTTGGGCCTAAGGCCCATACTGGCTTGGCCTTGCCCACGTCCTCACGGGCTTACTTTCTCGGTTCGAAAATCCCTTTTCCAATTGCTTGGCTTCACTGGCTCTGTCAACTGTTGAAGCAGCTTCATCTAATGTTTGTCCCGGACATTCCCGATAATTCGAAGCCCAATCTTTAGCTGTCAAGCCATGTCAATTTCGCCCAATGCCATTTCAGTTACAACTCAGACTGATAGGCGGCTTAGAGGATTCACGTGTAACTGACTCGTGCCAAACCACGTTCAAGACATCTCAACGCATGGACGTCCTTGACTACATGAAATTACGGAGGATAGATTCTTATTTCAAAGTACACGATTACTGAGGATCGACATAGGGTCGTTCGCGGATTTGATAACAATAAACGAAATCACCCATCGTTCCATTATGTTCTGTCCACGAATCAACTTCTAGTTGTCCTTTGAATCGGCCTGCCTATCTACAGGATCATCCTCACACAAGTCTCACGGTCAAGTCGTTTTCCCAGGTCGAGTCCTTTAGTCGTACGAGTTCTGTCCTCAATAGCCTTTCCCTTCAAGGTCAGTATCTCAAGAGTGATCAATTCCGAGTGAGATCAACCAACAATGCATTGACGAAATTCACATCCATTCATTCCTCAAAGGGCTCGAATTTCAGGATGTCACACTTGTAGATCTATTTCCTCATAAATTTCGAAATTCCCTCTCTCTCTCCTCAAGAACCGAGAAACCCACCTTCATCTTCTTCTTCTCTTCTCTCTCGGTCGAGTAGTGAAGAACCAGCAACAAAACCAACGATTTCTTCCTTTGCATGCGAAATTTTGGTGCTAATCTTGGAGTGTTCTTGTGTTATATTGATAGCTAAACAAAGGTAAGGAAAGATATAACTCTAAGTTGAATTTTATCCACCATTTCATCAAGAAAACTTGCGGATCTAACCAAACCGTGAAGGATATGAGTTGTAGTTGTTGTTTTGTGAGTAATCTAAGGTTGGTAAGTGTTAGATTAAAGGTAGAAACCATTCCATGTTGTTTTTGAGCATTGCATGTTTCGAAATCCAAGTGTGAGTGTGCTGTTTTGTTAAGCGAAGTGAAGAGGTGATTGCCGAGAAAAGTAATGAGGTGAATAATATGATGTGTAAGTAGATGTGTGGTTATATGTTTGAGCTAAGCTGTGAAAGGATTCTTTGTGGAGAAAAATTCGCTGAGGTTACTCTTAGATGCTGTGATGAAGTATTGAAATGCTGAAGAAGAGATTTGTGGAATAATAAGTGGTTTAATTGGGCTAGAAGTGGAGGAATCGTGTGTATACATTCTGTTCTAGAGAAATATGGTTAAGGAATATTATGTTTTGTGTTATTTTCTTAATGCATGTTAATGGAAATAAGAATGAAACCATTCTTTGTGATAGAACATCTATAAGATCAAGTGATATACGTAGCTATAACCATTTGATTATAAAAACATAGAAGATGGAAGTGAATTTAGTAAAATCAGTAAACTATTTTTGTAAGAAATGGTTTGACCTTTGTCGATTACATTAATTTTCTGTACTTACCTAGTTAGAATTGGACTTCAAATTTTTAATGAAAATTGTAGAACACATCTTGAGGAATAACATGTAAAAATTTGAGATTAAACGGATAAGAATTGGCTAGTAAAACAATTTTCTTAGTAGATAAAGAATCTGAACGTCAGTACAGGGTATTAGTAAAGATTATAGCAATTGTTTCTCTCAATACAGCAAAATTCGAACTTAAGTTTCTCACGAAAAATGTCGATCTATGTCTCTAATATAACGTACTAAAATTTGGTAATGTTTTGACAAGAATTGATATACTTTCTATGTCCAAAACCGAAACTGTGCATTTAATCCAGTTGTGGCATCCTAGGATTCCTTGCCAATCTTTAGGGGTGCTCTAACTCATGTCTTGCACTAAGAATTTTTGGCCAAGCTTTTGGTAAACAATTATTTGATAAGGAAAATTCTATTTTTGGCCATGAGGATTATGGATTGGAATTTATCTAGATGGGTCACAAATTTTTGGTGATTTATATTTCAATTAGGTGTTGTTAAAATTAAGGATTAGGTAAATTAATAGGATGAGGATGGGCTGGACAATTGAAAGCCCAAAACCAGCCCATTGCCTCACCCCTTTTTCGCGACCGGCCCACAAGGCCCAATAGGGCTGTCGACCAAGGGACCGGATGGAGGGGGAAGGGGGCCGGCCCATGAAAGGCCCCTTTTCTTTTTGCATGCCATTTTACAAGTGGCATTGGAGGCTTACCAAGTGTATCCATGCATGTTAAGTAATGATTACATGCTAATCATTCTAGGGAGGAAGGAAAATTCGAAAAAGAAAAGGGGAAGGGGCCGTCGTCCGTGAGGGTGAGCAAGAAAAAGAGAGAGAGAGATTTCGAGAGAAAGAGAGGAACCGAGAGAGGAGGAAGGAGCTGCTCGCCCGCCCGTCGTCTGTCCGTCCGCTCGTCCATCGCCGTCCGTGTGCCGTCGTTTGTTCGATTTTGGAGGCAAGTTGGGATCCATTTGCTGCTCTTGCATGTGTGTTTGGAATGGTGTTGAATCTTGGGTGTTTAGGGTCTAAGGAACCGAAGCTAGAATGTGTTGCTCTTGAAGATGTGTTCTGTTTTTGAGTGTGCCGCCTGACCCCGAACGTTGTAGAGCCTTGCATGCGTGTTTTGAGTTGGATTTTGACTTTGACTTCTTCATAAAAGTCGTAGACAACATCTCAAAGTATAACATACTAAAATTTGAGACAAAATGGTTGATTTTCAAGGGGTGAAACCCTTCTTCTACGAAGACACTAGATCTGGAACTGCTTTGCTGACCTTTCGGTGGTTTTGTGGGTTGCATGTTGTTTTTTACCGAGAATTTCTCTTCGACTTCTGTATGAAACTTGTAGAGAACATCCTAAAGACTTACATACTCAAATTTGAGATAAAATGAGCAAGTGTAGCCTAGTGAATCGATTTTCTCTTGAAGACGGTTAATCTGGAAATACGGTACTGGACACCCGAGACTTCTTGGACCCATATGGTGACTATTCTTTGGAAATTTCACTTAGATACCTTAATGAAAGTTGTAGGGGACCTCTTGAGGCAAAACATATCAAAATTTCAGATGCAACGAAGAAGAATAAGTAGGTTAAAACTCGATATTTCGGAGATAGGTATACTGGACGTTTCGGTGCTAGAGCCAGGAGCTTCGGACGTCTATAGAAAATTATCTAAAACGAATCTGGCCTAGATGTCTGCATGAAAAATATACTTTAGGGTCTTTAATTTAACTTGATAAAATTTCAGAATTTTTGGAGATCATTCGGGTATTTTAATCGAAATATTTCAAAAACTGCTCAATCTGACCTTGTCCGAATTTTGCATGTTGCAATGTGTGAGCTATATCTTTTTGTGAGAATCTCTTTTGGGCATGTGTTCTTCATAAAATTGTTATCTTTATGTCTCATTTAGTACATGCTCTGATTTTGTGATTTTTGAGGATCACATGGATATTTAATTTAAATGTTTTCCAAAATTGTGAAATCTGTGTATTTCGGACTTGATGATGCTGTAATGCATGGCTAATACTATTCTGTAGAAATTTCTTTTGAAGAAATGCCCTTCATGAAACATCTTTATCTATATCTTAACTACAACATAGTTAAATTTGGTAATTTTTGAAGGTCATTTGCATATTTATTCAAGTGTATTTCAAAAACTGTGCGATCTGTGTATTTTCGGAATTTATGATATTGGAATGCACGGTCTATTCTATGCCGTGATGCGTGATCTGTGTGAATTACTGTATGAATCATGATACTTTGAGTTATTATTCATGCAATGGTGTGAAGGCTTTCATGCATTTCATATGATATTAAAGAAATGATGAATTTTTCCATGATCTCAAAGAAAGACTTCATTTAAACCATTTCATTAAATGACATTTTCCCAATGCATATTACATGATTTTCAAAGGAGTGATCTAAACCAATTGCATTGTAAATTTCAAATGTGAAATTGGAAAAGTGATGTATGAAAATAGGGATGCCATCGGAGTGTGAGCCGACGATGCCCCAGGAGTGTCGGGATGCCCGGAGGTGTGAGCTGGATGCCCGGAGGTGTGTGCCGGATGTCCTCGGGAGTTTCGAGATGCCTGGAGGTGTGTACCGGAGGTTCCTCGCGATGCCAGGTTGGGTGCGAGCGATAGAAATGTGGGATGAAATTATTGGTCCCGAGAAAGGAAAATGTGGCAATTCAATTGAAAAACATAAGTTAAAACCAAATCATGCATAGTATAGTGACTCGTATGTGTGATGACATAATGTAACATGTATGATTGCATGGATTTATGTGCACCTATGGCATGATGGCACATGTGATATAATGATGATGAGTGCATGGATGTATGTGCACCTATGGCATGATAGCACATGTGATATGATGATGATGAGTGCATGGATGTATGTGCACCTATGGCATGATGGCACATGTGATATGATGATGATGAGTGCATGGATGCATGATGAGGGTGATGACTATATGATGATGTATGTACGTGAGATATGATGACATGTGCATGATATCAAGGTAAATTATGCATGGATACTTGAATGACATGTGTTATGCTATTATTGCGATGATTGTATTGTATGATGCATTGAGTGGTTATTGGTCCTTTACATGCTGAGTGGTTGTACGCACCCCTTCGGGGACCAACATTTTAGATTAGAGAGATACCTCTCCCTCCAGTCTCACGTGGCACTTTCTATGGCATTCCCTTGGATGTGGAGGTAGAATGCATGGAGCACATTTGCGTCACCATCCCTGGGTTGGTGTTTATGAGAGTTTGGGTGCTGGTAATGTACGATGTGGGCTTGGCTGGGGGCCCCGTCATCCAGGAGTTCCTGTCCGTCCATGTTCGACGTGACGGGGTGATGCTCGGGATGTTGCCGTTGCCACCGCCTGATGCACCTGGCTAGGTGTGATAGCCGGTGAGAGGAGAGAGAGAGCTGACACTTTTTGGAGAGGGAGCCGACACTTGTAGATGGAAGGTCTTACAAGTTTCGAGATAGGGGATTGATGATCTCTTTTGAGATATAGCCGAGCATAGTGAAAAGTCTTGGTTTCCTTTTTGGTTATACTGACCCAAAATGTCCATCCTGAAAATGTAAATAAAAGTGGTTCGGCTTTATGTTTTCCTTCAATGTGTAGTTGGTGTGCATTGTATCGTCGCTAAGAGAGTGGAGGGATGGTGAGACTCACCTCTAATTTTCGCTTGAGCTGCGCTAAATTCCTTTAAAAAAAAAAAATGCTTGCGAACCTCAGTCCTTCTTCATAACTCCCCTTTTTATCAAAGACAAGTAACTAGTATTGCAATAGGTAGATCGTTTGGTATCTGTGGCGACCTTACTTGGTTTGGGGGTGCCACACCAGTAAACTGTCCTAACCTGAGAACATATAATATATATTGTATTCTATATATTTAACTTGCAGGATGTACATAGAGTCTAATCAGTTCATAATAGATACTAGTCATGAAAGAATAGGCCACATACATCATTAGAGATATAAGTGCATATAGTATCATGCGAGTGCAACGTGTGCGGTGCATAGTGCTTGATTATGGGATAAATATTTGTTCGGCATGGTATGGGACATGTCGTAATGGATTTTATCTTATAATTTGGACATGCACGTGTGCTAGGATCATGAGAATTAGATACATAGTTAGATACTTTGGAGTCTTTTCTTTTGCATAAGATAAATGCATTAATTAAAGGTGTGGTGGTGTGAAACGTGTGCTTAAGAGAGTGAATGAACCCATCGGTACAGAGATACCGGTGATGCCCCCGAAAGTTTGGGATGCCCTTGCTAAGTGGTCTTGGATGCCTCGGTAGAGACATACTGAGATGCCTCGGAGTGAGATGCCCTTGTGTGTGATCAAGGATACCTCAGTTGTGTGATACTGAGATGCCCCTTGCTGAGTGGTCTTGGGAGGACCTCGGTTGTGTGATGCCGGGATGCCTCAGAGTGAGATGCCCACAATTAGAGATGTTGTGGAAGTCCGGATAACGTACTTTCCGGAAGTGACTCGATTAGGCCGGTAGAGTTCCAGTTATGACTGATTCGAGGGTGGATCATATGCACACTAAATATAATTCTATTTGGCGAGTGAGTTCATGCATTATTGTTGCATTGTATCTTGATATGAAATTGATTTTGACAAAGGTAAGTATGGAGATGGATGCATATAAGGTGATTACTTATGTGATGTATTAATATCCAATTGTCTATGCTTGTGACGACTATATTATTGTATCCTGAATTGCTTGGATTATGATTCCCTTGTAATATTGATGGTTGTGGATTATTTAAGTTAGAGTTTTATCATTCTTTACTGGGCATAGTTTTGCTCATACCTTACATTTTTCAGATTGATAGTATGGATGTGCCGCCATTAGCTCGTTATGGTGTGATATCGAACATTGAGGTTACTTTCACTGATGTGTATGACGTTGATGTTGAGCTGACCTTCTCCAAATATGAGGCCACGTTATGGATGGATGATGGTAGAGTTGAGATGATCCCTATGAAGTTTGTTGCATGGTTTGTCAAGCATGATGGAGAGATGTTTGGCCCTATTCCTTTTAGCGATGGTGGAGCAGGAGCTGGGACGGATGGCGCCTAGACGCCTTTGATCACGTAGAAGCTAACTATCTTTTGTTTTCTTTTGAACGAGGGCTAGTGTGGGAACTTGTGGAGTAGACACCCTCACCCTTTATCCCTGACTTTCGTTACGCCTTACTTTTGTTATGTATATGTTGTATATAAAGGCGATGAACATGGAAAGTGTTCAGGTTGGTAAATTTTGTAGGCCCCGATGATGGTAAAAGAAATGAAGCTTCTTGTGATCTTATCTATATGCATCAAAACATTGGCCTATATTAATCATTGGTAGAGTAATTGTAGGATAAACTCATAATGTAAACTATAGATTTTAAATAATCCATGTTATACATGCTAACCTTCAATAGCGATCACTATAAATGGAACCCACAATTATTTTAAGATTGCAATAATAAATAAATTCCGTTTGCGTTTAGTACGTGACGCCCCGGGACGTCGCAGCACGGCGTGAGGAAGGAAGAGGTCACCCTCTGTCGAGCACGGTGCTGCCGTTGACGACGCCGCCTGTTTTCGCCACCGTTGTGTCACGCACGAGGTCTCAAGCTTCCCATTTGGTTTGCCAATCGAGCTTAGGAGTGAGGCAAGTAGAAGTTCATTCATCTATGTGGTGCATGCTGTGATTATCTGGTGAAGTACAAGTAGACTTGAGGAAATGCTGAAATGAAGGTTGCATGTTGGGTTTTTGGATGATTGAGGTGAATTAGAACTATGAGATTGAGGAAGAGCAAAATTGTTTCTATGTGGTTTCAATTTTTGGCTGAATTAGGGATTGAAAGGTCTACTCATGGGGAAGTTTTGAAATGAACTAGCTACGGTATAGGCGCGGGATCCTATCAGGTCCGTGGTGTTCGAATTTGATCTAGGGAAAATTCGGCAGTTTTGTAAATTTTCTAAGGATAATCCTAGTGTGATTTTGGTCCCGACTTCTTCATAAATATTGTAAAGGATTGTTTAAACTACAACATATAATTTTGCTCAGATTTTTCGAAATCCATATAGCGGCATAAGTTTCTGTTAATGAACGGTATTTTTTGCTAGTGTATAAATATGGTGATATAGGAAATCTGGAACCGAGTTGCAGGATTTATTACTCTTTATACATAACGAATCTGATGTAGTGTCCTTCATGAAATTTCTTCCTTTGGATCTCATCTATAACATACCAAAAGTTTAGAATTTTCTGAGTTCATTTAGGGGTTATTCCGAAATTTTTATTAAAACTGTGCATTCTGTTTTTTGAGCTGTTTTACTCCGAATTAACTCAACTTGTTCCAAAAGGTAAATGCATCTTGAGTTGTCATTGGACATGATGTTTTGTTTGGCATTCGACATATCATTCAATACCGAAGATTTCAATGAAACTCATGTGTTTACCAATGTCATAGCATTGAACATGCTTTTGGAAAATTAAAATGTTAATTGCTGCCATTGGATCCTCGAGTCAATGATGCCCCGGGAGTCGGGAGGCCCGAAGGCTCGAGCGAGTCGATGTCCTTTGGATGCCTGGGGTCCGTAGTGCCCTAGAGGTTTTCCCTGGGAGCATCAGGATGCCCGGTTGTATGCTTGTCGGTATGTAAATCCGGAGGGCTAGGGTAACCATTTTCATGGCATGTCCCGGAGGTTCCTCGTGATGCCAGGTGGGGTGCGAGATGCATGGAGGTGTGATGTAACAAGCTTCGGATGCCCGGTGATTGAAAAACGGAGGCTTTCGCGATGCCAGGATTGGGTGCGAAATCCCAGAAGAACGCAAACGTTGGTCCTCTGGGGGATGAAACCGTTTTGAATGTTAAAACTGATGATTCTACTAAGTGTGTGTGTGGTCTGTTTATAGGACTAAATTGTGTGATATGGAATGGGATGTGTCATAACAGTTTTGCCTTATGATCGGGACTTGTGTAACTGGGCATGATGCATCTTGATCCTTTGAAATTGCATTGACTATTGCATTAAAGAATTTCATGATTTCAATGCATACTTATCCCTTGATGACCTGTTTTTGTCTATCTTGCACGAATCTAGATATTGATGGTACTGCACGATATAGCTTAATGAATCTTTTACTGCTGAGTGGTTGTACTCACCCTGTTTGGGGACTAACATTTTAGGCTAGAAGATATGCCTCTGCTACCAGTCACCCCCGGCACATTTTACGGTATCCCAGTCGACCAACAGTGTGAGTGTTTGGAGCACCATCATCCTGAGATACGAGGGTTAGTCTTTATACGAGTACGGGTACTGGTCATGTTTGACATTGGTTCTCCTGACGGCCCAGTGATTCGGGAGTTTCTAATTGTGTACATCTGCCATGATGGAAATACGCTGGGGCCGTTGCCACTGCCACTAGCTGATGGGCCAGACTGGGTGTGACCGAGAGTGATGATCAGCAAATGAAGCATTTTTGGACTGCCGACACTGATTGATGGGCCTATGTACATGGTTGTTAGAGAGTCGTGTATCTTTTGAAAATAGCTGAGTTTAGAAAATCTTGGCATTTTGATGTACCGACTAAAGATGTCCATCAAGCTTATGTAAATAAAAGTGTTCGGCTTTGTCTTATAAAATGTCTAGCAGGTGTGCATCGCTTTAATTTGTGGAAGGGGAATAGGTGATTGTGCTTCCGCTATATATATAAACTGCGCAGGGACTGATCTAAAAGATATAAACCCCTACGACTTTTAGACCTATTATAATTCTTGGTATTAGAATGATATATTATTAGGTCAAAAGAAAGGCAAGTGATCTGTGGTGACCTTAACATATCGGGGACTGTTTAGGGGTGCCACAAAGCCTCGTGGCTTTATCCTTTGGTGCATGGGTAGGCACTATCCCAGGAGGTCACCCATCCTAATAGTGCACTTTCCTAAGCTTGCTTATTCTTCAGATTCAGGGGCACCAACTGGCTTCAAAGATTTAGACTTAAACCATCCTGTAACCTCTTTGTCCTATCCACGGAAACCTCATGCGTCCTTTCTCTAGCACCAGCTAACTTCAGACCATCTCTGAACCTTCTTGCCTTGTCCACCGGGTCCTCGATTAACCTCGGTGCATACTTAGCAAACTTCACCTGACTATGACGGAGATGTTGGAACTCAGCCATTTTCTGTTCCCTTGAGTCTCTAGTGCCTGTACGATCCCATCCAATGAGTGGTCCTCCCTTAGTACTAGCCTGAGGTGGTACTCTTTCCCACGCGCTAGCCAGAGCCAGCGCTCTACCTCAGGTACTGATCCTAGTCGGCGTCCTACCCTGAGTACTAGTCGAAACTGCCCTATTTCGAGGAGTCCTCTACTCAAGATCTCTCATCTCGCAGAATCTTTATAGATCTTGTTTTTCAATTCCCACAAGGAATCAGAAATCTGAGCAACCCGCACAAAACAATCAATCAATCACAAGTATAAGTGTAAGGAAAATGTTTTTCCTAGCAAATTATCTTAAAACCCATTGCACCTTATCACTCCAGACACCGACCAGCTCTGATACCACTTCGGGCGGGGATGTCACGCCCTGAACCTCGGGTACGCGCACATCCCTTAATGGTCGATTAAAAATGCGACGTCTCAGGACGAGTCGCTGATTTTTTTTTTATCTTTCAATTAAGCACATGCGAAGTCGAATTAGATAAACACCTGACCAACAAACAAACACAGGGATAGTAAAACACGGCAACCAACGCCGAAAACAATATATTCATTTATCAACTATTAACCCTAGGAAGTTTAATACTTACAAGCCTTCCCATGGCCATTTCTTATCGACCCTCCCAAAAACCTCTAGGGACTAGGGTCAACCAAACTTCACTAGCGATAGGGCCTGCCAAAAGGTGTCACATCTTGCGCCCACCAAATCCGCACTCAGTAGATTTCCACACTACGACCTTGAAAAAAGTTAACCACGATGGGGTGAGATAAATCTCAGTGAGTCAACAACCTAAACCCCTATTAGGACGCCAATTCGCCCCAAGGCAGCCTAAATAGGCACCACACAAAACTCATCTCGCCTAGGCACATCTCTACATATTAGTGCATCACATATGCCATTATAAATATCACAAGTGCAATTAATAACTGGAACACATCATTCTCATCCTTTAAACAATCACAAGGGTCTTGATTATAAGGTAAAACCATTATGACACATCCCATACCATGCCACACAATTTTGCCCCATACCATCCAAGTGTGTTCCGATTATTACGACCCATCGGCCAGGACCAACTCAATAGTCGGCGGTTATTTGGTGTAATCGGGCATCGTCTTGCCCCATCGAGCATGGCAACGTCTAGAACCCCTGCCTAGACAACACTCCATAAAGGAGCATTGGTCCGGCCTCCACCGTGACTCGGCTTCTGGACCCCATTGGGCATTCGATAAAATCGGGCGTTGCCCCCAAACTCCCGTTGGGTGACAGGTTCCACTTAGTGACCATACAAACACATATTTAGCCAAGAACATCATGCTTTGCATTCAAATGCCTTGATTTCAAATAATGAACTTGGCCAATTTTTCTTCCTTTTAAAAATCCAGGTAAAATAATTGTGTGTGGTCATGTATTCAAATCGAATCATCAAACTTAGTACACTTCCATTTTAAAACTCCATGGTTTTATGTAGTACATAAAGATTGGCATCCAAAACCAACACCTGGCATTTTTCCATTTAAAAGCCCATAAAACTGAGTTTTATACTAAAAATCAATAACTACCATCAAGCACTCAATTGCTTATTATATTACATAGAAACCATCAAAATCACACATAATTCTATCATATAGCCAAGAACACCGAAATCCCTTCTCAAAAATCAACTTGGCAATTATTTTTTTTTTGTCTTTAAAGCTTTCGGAAATAAATTCGTACGGGGTCACGTATTTGAAATCGACCCGTCAAACTTTGCAAGCATTTAATATGAAACCTCACGGTTTTATTGAGCACATAAAACTTGGCGTCCAAACCCAACATCGTATTTCTTTTCTATTTCTTTGTCCAACCACCCTTTTTGGAAGCAATTTAGAGTAACCCCCTTTTTTTTCCCTTCAAAACTTTTGGAAAGAATTTCATACGTGCTCACGTACTCAAAATTAATTTGTCAAACTTTGCATACACTTAGTTTAAAATCTCATTGTTTTATTGAGCAAATAAGTTTTGGTGTCCAAACCCGACACCTCAAAGCATAAACCGAGTTTCTGCCTTGCATACAACAAAGCTGAAATCTTATTCCTTTTAGATCCCGAAAATCTTGAGTAAAATATATGTCATAAATGAAGATGTTTAGAACATTTTGCAAGAAGGAAGCAACCTCAAAATCGTGGCACATTTTAAATTACAAAGATAGCAAACAGCAAGTGTGCAATAACTATGATTAATTAGGCTAATCCAACTTAATTAACCTAACCACGATTAATTAACCTAACCATGGTTAACTAACCTAACCAAGGTAAACTAACCAAACCAAGGCTAGTTAACTCTAATCCATCTTAGCACTAATCTAACCATGATTAGCACTAAACTAAACACCCCTTAAGTGTAATTAACAGCCTAATCAAGGATTAGGGAGTTAACTCACCAAATTAGGATAGTGGCGGGCTCATGGCGACAACAACGTGACGGCGACGAGAACTTGAGACAATTGTGTCTCGAACGGAGCTCAATCGGCGGTTGTGGCAGCAAGGTGGGTTCACGGCCAAGGTGGGAGCTCGGTTGCTGGAAGGCTGGTTCGTGGAGGTGAGGATGGCGGTTGGACGATACTGAAGTTGCGGTCTGTGGAGTGGGCATGGGTGGCTATGCGTGGAGCTGTGACTGTTGAGGCATGGGGACGAGTGGCTGCTGGTCGTTGGTGTTGGCTAAGCATGAGGAGTGGTGGCTGTGGGGTGGTGGGGACGTGAAGGTGCTGAAGTGTTGTTGGTGTTGTGGTGGTGGGACGATGGAGATGGGATGCTGGCTATGGTGTTAGACGTGGAGTGATGGGTGACGTGCAAATGGAGTTGGATGGTGGGGCAACAAACACAAAGGGGAAATGGAGAAGGGGCTTATGTTTGAGCGTGAAGAAGAAGATGGAGTTGAGGAAAAAAATGAAATGAGGGGCTGCTGCAGGGGACTCACGCAAGAGAGAAAGAGAGAGGGAGGGAAATGGGAGAAAATGGAAGTCAAAGGAAGGGCCAATAGGAAGCTTTGCAAAATATCCAAACACTCATGACTATGCCTCAAAGTCTTTAGTCCCTAAGTCAAGCACTCCAACCACTTAGAAATTAGTTCTAATTTCACAAACAAAGCCAAAATAAGGTAGAAAAACCCATTATTCAGCTCATCCGATTTTCACTTTTATTTTCTTTTTGTCCGAAATCGATTTTTCCGCAAAATTTTGGACTTGACGAAAATCCGTCGAAAGATGAGACGACGTCCTATAAATGAATTGTGACATGCTCGAACGTCTGAATCCCGAAACCGAATTCAATTTCGTAGTTAAAATCGACTGAACACGATTTTAGTATGACTTAACCTATCAGGTAGCTTTTAGAGATTTTAGCGCGTTTGACCCGTGGTTGATAATTTTTCGATCCACGTTCATACATCTCCGAATCGTAGACGACTCTCGGTTGTCATAAAATTGCGAGGGTTCAATTACATGTCCTGAGTATAATATCGACAGAAAATCGGTTTACCGTCATTCGACGCGAATATCGCAATCGTACGGAACCACCCACAATTTTACTATGCAATTCCATTGAATCGACTTATATCAGTTCGCTAATTGATTATAACGGTGTCATATTGACCCTTGCCGATTTTTATGGTCGAGCGGTCGTTTTCCGATCGAATTCTTTAGTCTATCGCATTTATATCCCTTAACGGCCTCACCTAATAGATTAGTTAACTCGAGAGTGATCAGTTCCAAGTAAATTAACCATAAGCGCATTGCCGAAACAATCATTTCATAAATTCAAAACGGGGCCAAATTTCGGGGTATCACAATAGTGCTTGTGCTAGGAGGGACGGCTGCTGCCAGACTACACTCCCCCTTAACCTTCAGGGCTTCAGTATGGATTTCAAAGAGGAAGGTGGACATCAGGGATGCAATTACGATTTCTTGAGGTCTGACTTTACAGGTTTATATGATTTAAGATTGAATGAGACGGTTCCAGCAGTGCTATTGTAAGCGGGAGTATGGTGGTAACCCACATCTTATTGGTGGATGCAAAGGGAACATGCTTCACGCTATCACATTCCGTAATTTTTTTTTTTGATAGATAATAATATTTAAGAGCAGCATACAGCAAAGTGGTTTGTTCATTCCCAGATTTTTCTCTATGAAGAATGCATTCACACTGTGTAATGTTTGTATACATGCTTTTCTGCCTTCTTTTTGTTAGTTTTTTTGCCCAAGATCACAGAAAGTGAATGCACTTTCAAAAAAAATTGGACGAATCATATTGATAATAATTTACTGGACACAAAAGGGAACAGAACAGTCCTTTCGTTACAACCACAGTATTTTAGCCAAGGAATTAACAATTTATGAGGAAATAGGACCCACTGGTTTTGGTAACTTTACTCAAGCAGGTGGGTTTCGCTGCCAATATATCACGTTACAATTATCAGGAGCTGCACCTGGACCTCCAAGCCGTGACTGTGCTGAAAAATGTGGGAACGTCACCATTCCCTTCCCCTTTGGCATAGAAGCTGGTTGTTTCTTGGATGACTGGTACAAGATCGTTTGCCAAAACAAGGTTCCCGTACCATATAATATTGAAGTGCAAGTTCTCAACACTTTCCTCCCTGATGTAGACTTGGATGGCATGATTAACATTAGTCTTCCTGCAATTCACTCAAACGCAAGTTGTGAGGGTGACAGATGTGGTGCAGCAGTAAGCTAAAGAGGAATTCAATTTATCTTCTCCCAGACAAGGAACGTCTTTAAATTGGTTGGTTGCAACACCCTGGCAATGGTGAATAGTACAGAATCAGCTGTTGTTGGTTGCTGGTCGAAATGTGCCAGCAACAACTTCATCATTAACCAATCTAGTGCTTGTTCCAGGAGGGACGGATGCTGCCAGTAAGCTCCCCTTTAACCTTCAGGGCTTTAGTGTGGATTTCAAAGAAGAAGGTGAACATGAGGGGCGCAAGCACGCTTTCTTGAGCTCTCCTTTTACAAGTGTATATGATTAGAGATCGAGTGATACGGTTTTGGTGGTGTTGGAATGGGGGATTGCAAACAACACCAACTATGCGCTTGACCTTATGTGGCAAGAGTACGATGCAAAATACAACTCAAGCCATACTAATCCTTTTGCCTGTGACAGATACAGAGTCGACAGCAGCATCAACAGCACTAAAATGCTATTTACGCTGTGCTACTGCGGACGGGGGTATAGTGGTAACCCCATCTTATTGGAGAATGCCAAGGTAACGTTCTTCATCTTGCCCATCCTGTATTTAAGGGCGCCCTGCAGCGAAGTGGCTTGTTCATTTTCAGTTTCTCTGAAAAGAATTCATTTACGCTGTTTAATGATCACAAAAATGATTTTTGCCTTGTTATTTTTTTTGCCAAAGATTGTGCAAAGTGAATGCACTTCAAAACAAAATTAAACGAATTATATTGACAAAAATTTACTGAAAATAAAGGGGAACGGGACAGTCCTTTCGTTACAAACACAATATTTTAGCCCTGGAATTGACTTCATGAGGAAATGCGACCTACTACTCTCTTTAATTTTACTCAAGCAGAGGGGTTTCACTGCTAATCTATTTATGACATCATTTGTCATCAATTATTAACGAACGTGAAGATTCAAAAAGGTGCCCGGGACTCGTGTGAACCAACAGGGCTTCTTTAACTGCGTCGGTGATAGAAAGACGACCAAATTCATTCTTATTGGTAAGCGAATCTTTTAACCTAGAATTTTTTACCACTTCATGCTTAAGTATTGTTAGAAAAAGGACAGCATAGCATAAATTATGTTAAGAAAAGGTACATAAATAAGTTTTTTCTTACTTTTCATTCTAACATGATTGTCCATTTGCTTGGTGATGATTATAGACAAGTTTCTATCAATAGTTTCTATCAAAACAACCTTCAAGGCTTCTTCGCACACTAATACTTATTTGATAACCCAGACAACACTTGAACTCTATTGTCGCTGCTTCAGATCTATCAAAGATAACCAAGGTTCCTACTAATTTTTGTCTTATTTGAATTGGAATTTTTACAATCATAATCAAGATGAATGCTGGTAGGAATTTGTTCACTTTCATCAATGGTTTTCTAAATTTCTTGTAAGGGAGATCAGTTGTACAGTCCAAATGCATGTATGAAAATATCACCTGATGGAACTTATGCGGGAGACAAATTACTTATTCAAGGTTGTTAAGATAGATCACATGAAAGGAGCTCAGATTAATCACTCTTATATGATATCCTTTTTATCATATTCACAAAAATTGTTGATGATAAGACATTACAGATACTTGACAAGAAGGGTTCATTTTTTGGACTTTTGCCCCTTAAGCTTTTGTAACGCGGGGGTTGGGGCAAGCCTTGGGGCACTACTTTTGTGTCATGTCCTATAGGGGTTTGTACAAATACACTAAGAAGAGAAAAGAAACCAAACTCAAAGAGAAGTGCTTCAAACGCAATGGTGGTCTTTTGTTGGAAAGTGAGCTATCTTCAACCGAAGGCAATGTCAAGAAAAACAAATCATTCAACTCCATGGATCTAGAGAAAGCCACTGACAATTTCAACGAGGATAGGATACTCGGGCAAGGTGGATAGGGTACTGTTTATAAGGGAATGTTATCAAATGGAAAATGGTTGCTATTAAGAAATCGAAAGCGATAGATGAAGGCAAAGTCGAATGGTTTATAAATGAGGTCTCCATTCTCTCACAAGTCAATCATAGGATTGTAGTTAACTTATTGGGGTATTGCTTGGAGATGGAAGTCCCGCTTTTGGTATATGAGTTTATACCCAACGGGACTCTATATGAGGAGTTTCATGTACAATGGGACATATGCTTACAAATTGCAACTAAAATTGCAGGAGCCCTATTCTACTTGCATTCAGCAGCTTCTATTCATATTTATCATAGAGACATCAAGTGTCATGCCCCAAACCCCGGCCACGCTTCCCTCGGCGGTCGACTAAAATTGCGACGTTCCCAGGACACGTTGCTGACCCCTTTCTTTTTATGCACATGCAGAAGCAAACTAATAATCTCCAAACAATAATCAAACATGGGATAGTAAAAGCACGACAACCATTTTTCACAAACCAAACTTTATATACATATCAAGTTGGTCCTACCAGTCTATGCACATAAGCCTTGTTTAAAAAAGAAACTACCAGGCCACCTATGCACCGGACCTTTCTGCCTCGGGCTCTAGGTTCTCCATATTGAGGAACTGAAAAATGTTAACCACGACAGGGTGAGATAAAATCTTAGCGAGTCAATACCCTAAACCCTGATTAGGACAAGAATTCACTCAGAGGCAGCCTAAATAGGCGTCATACACGAACTTACCTCATCTCAGCACATCCCTACAGATTAGTGCGTCACATATACACTTATAAACACATCAAGCGTAATTAATAACTGGAACATATCATTTCATCACAACCAATCACATGGGTCCCGGTAAAATCGTTATAACACATCCCATACCGTGCCACACAATTTTGCCCCATAATTAGGCGTGGCTATCTCAACCACTCATGCATGTTCTAGTTCTTACGACCCATCGGCTACGGTTAACTCCCCAGTTGGCGGTCATCCTGCATAACCAGGCGTCGTCCCGCTCCGTTGGGCACGGTAATGTCTAGAACCCCCGCCTAGACGGCATCCCATAAAGGGGCATTGGTCCAGCCTTCACTGCGACTAGCTTCCGGACCCCCACCGGGCATCCGATAATATCGAGCATCGTCCCCAAACTCCTGCTAGGTGATGGGTTCCGATAGTGACCACACGCACATCCATACTTGGCCAAGAACATCATGCTTTGCACTCAAATACCTTAATTTCAAATAAGGGACTTGGCCAATTTTCTTCGTATTAAAAATCATCCCGATAAAATGATTGTGCGTGGTCACATATTTAAATTGAACCATGAAACACAATACACTCCCATTTTAAAATTCCATGATTTTCTATAGTACATAAAATATTTTTGGCGTTAAAAACCGACACCTGGTATTTTTCTAATTAAATACCATAAAATTCAATTTTTGCAATAATAGTCCATAACAACAACCAAGCACCTAATTGCACAATTAAGCAATCAATTTCACATATAAACGCAACCATGACGATCAGCGTAAAATTTCACTAACCGCCTATCACAATTTATGCTAAATATAATTAATTAAATAAATTACATATTATTTAAACTAATTCACTTAATTATTTTAATTAAGCTAACTGGACTAACTTAATTGAGCTAACTAAACTAATCCAACTAAGCTAACTACCTTAATCTAATTAAGCTAACTAAATAACCTAACTAACCACCTAACTAACTATTTGGCCTAACTAACTAACTTAACTACTAGTTCATCTAACTAAGGATTAACACTAATCCATAATTAAAACTAATCCACCTACTAAGTGTAATTAACTTCCTAATCCAAGATTAGAGTGTTAACTCACCGGATTAGCGAGGTAAAGGGTGGGTTCATGGAAACGGTGACGCGAAGATGCTACGATCCCGTGCCTACGGTGACTCCAACAGAGGCTCAGAAGAGGCTGAAAACAGCCAACCAAGTTTCAGCTAAGGCTGAGCTTCGGTTCTACTGGAAGCCGGCTGAGATGAGGCTGGGCTCGGCTGACGGAGCGGGGATGGGCGGTTGGACGAGCAAGGACGACTGGGCAACGGGTGGCAATGACAAGGACTAGTGATCAAGCGGGATGCAGGCGGCCAACGGGGTTGGTGAGCTGATTGCGAGGCTGGACTCGTGGGATCGGGGACAACGTGAGGCAATGAGGCTAGTCGGGGGCTGTGATTAAGGCGGTTTTGGCGTGATTGGCTAGGCGATGTAGGCGGCTGGTGGCTGGTTGGTTTTGTTTTATAGCAAGGAAATGAATGAAGAAGATGAAGTGAAGAAGAAGAAGAAGAGTAGGGGTTCTGCTGGGGGCTATCGCACAAAGAAGAAGGGGGGACAAGGGCCAAGGAAGTCCAAGCTTTGGCCAATAGGGAGCCATGCACAAATAATCTTTCACTTGAGTGCATAAGCCCCTAAAGTCTTATGCCCTCCAAAGTCCAAGGACCCTCCAATGAGCATTTTTCCCTCAAATCTTCACAAAACAATTCAATTTGAAGGCCAAAAGTCCCAAGGAGGCTGCCCATACGAATGGCTTCTTATTTTCCTTCAATTCCTCACCAAATCAAATCATTTTGGTGGCCAAAAGTCCCATGGCAGCGGCCCATACAAATTTCCCTTTAATTCTTCACAAACTAATTCAAATTGGTGGCCAAATAACCAAGCAAAACTACCCATCCGAATTTCCTCCTATTTAATTTTGCCGAATTCGATTTTTCCACAATTTTCCGGGCTCGATGGAAATTTCTTCAAAAGATGAGACGAGATCCTGAAAATAAATCGTGACACACTCGAACATTTGATTCCTGAAATCGAGTTCAATTTCATGGTTAAAATCGACCGGACGCGATTTTAGCGCGACCCAATCTATGGGATAGTTTTTAGGGATTTTATCACGTTTGACTCGTGGTCGATAATTTTCGATCCACGTTTGTGCATCTTCGACTCGTCGGCGATGCTCGGTTTTCGTAAAAGTCTCAAGGTTTCAATTATGGGTACCGAGTACATAATCTACAGAAAATCAGGTTAGTGCCATTCGACGCAAATTTTGCAATCAGGTGGAATCACCCATAATTCAATTACGTGCTTCCATCGAATCGACCTATATCCGATCACTAATCGATTATAATGGTGCCATATTGACCCTTACTGATTATCACGGTCGAGCAGTCGATTTCTAATCGAATTTTCAAGTCCGTCGTGTTTATATCCCTTATTGGCTTTACCTGATAGATCAGTCAACTTGTGAGTGATTAGCTTAGAAAAAAAAGACCATAGGCGCGTCGATGAAAAGCCCATTTCATATTATCGAAATAGGGTTGAATTTTTAGGATGTCACATCAAGTCCATTAATATCCTCTTGGATGAGAAATATTGGGCAAAAGTGGCAGATTTTGGTACTTCCAAGTTTGTTTCCCAAACTCACGTAACCACATTGGTGTAAGGGACTTTTGGCTACCTAGATCCTGAGTATTTCCAATCAAGTAAATTTACAAACAAAAGTGATGTGTATAGCTTCATAGTTGTCCTTATGGAACTCTTAACGGGACAAAAGCTAATCTCGTTGCTAAGGGAACAAGAAGGAAGAAACTTTGCGACCTATTTCATAATTTCAATGGAGGAGAATGCTTGTTTGACATTGTCAATTCTCAAGTTTGGAAAGAAGGTAAGAAGGAAGAGATTGTATCAGTGGCTAACTTTTCACAAACTACGCTTTAAATATATACCAAGTTAACCCTACAAGTTCGTATTTACAAGTCTGCCTCAAAAAGGAACTCCTAGGCAACCTACACCCCGGACCCCTCCGACTCGGGCTCCGAATCCTCCACGACACCGTTCTGGATATCGATGTCCATGAGGTGACCTACCTCCTCATCCTTTGTCCGGACAGGCGGTCCATCAAAACCTGAAGTGGACCCTCCCGAGCACTGTTGTGCTCGTTAATGAACCATGCCTTGAAACGATGAGGCACCAGATGAAGGAGGCCCTCATCGACCCAAATCGTGGTCACCACTAACTCACGAGTCAGGGTGGTCTCGAGGATAGGAAAGAAGGTAGACTTTGAATCCATGTGCCACGGAACCCCAAAACAGACTGGATGTATCTCCATACTAAGGACCTGAAAAAGGTTAACCACGACGGGGTAAGATAAATCTCAGCGAGTCAACCACCTAAACCCCGATTAGGACGCAAATTCACCTTGAAGGCGGTCCTAAACATGCACCATGCAAAATTCACCTCGCCTCGGCACGTCCCTACATATTAGAGCGTTACATATGCCATTAGAAATACGACAATCATAATTAATAACTGGAACACATAATTCTCATCATCAAACATTCACATGGGTCCCAATTATAAGGTAAAACCGTTATGACACATCCTATACCATGCCACACAATTTTGCCCCATAATTAGGTGCAAACTATCACAACCATTCAGGCGTGTTCCGATTATTACGATCCATCGGTTATGGCCAACTCAAAATTCGGCGGTCATGACCTGGCATCATCCCGCCCCGTCAAGCACAGCAACGTCTAGCACTCCCTGCCTAGACGGCATTACATAAAGGAGCATTGGCCCGGCCTCCACCGTGACTCGGCATCCCGTTGACATGAGGGCATCCGAACTTAATTAGGCATCGCCTCCCCAACTCTCGTCAAGTGATGGGTTCCAATAGTGACAATACGAGCACATACACCATGCTTTGCGTTCAAATGCCTTGTTTTCAAATAATGAACTTGGCCGATTTTTCTTCTTATTAAAAATCCCGGTAAAATAATCATACATGGTCACGTATTTAAAAGCGAATTATCAAACTTGATAGACTCCTATTTTAAAACTCCACGGTTTTATATAGTACATAAAAATTGGCGTCGAAACTTGACACCTAGCATTTTTCTATCTAAAAACCCATAAAACTGAGTTTTGTATTAAAATTCAATAACTACCACCAAGCAATCAATTGCACAACATAGCACATATAAAGCATCAAAAGCACGCATAAATCCATCCAAGAAAACGAGCGTAAAATTCTATGAAATGGCTAATCTGTCACTAATTACTCTAATTATGATTAATTAAATAAATAGCGATTAATTAAGTAAATTATTATTAATTAAGCTAATACAATTTAATTCACTTAACAATGATTAATTAATCTAACCATGGTTAACTAACTAACCAAGGTCAACTAACCTAACCAAGCTAGTTAACACTAATCTAGGATTAACTAACTAATCATCATTAGCACTAATCTAACCACCCTAAGCATAATTAACGGCCTAATCAAGGATTAGGGAGTTAACTCACAAGATTACGATGACGGCGGGCTTGCGGTGACGGCAACATGATGGCGTCGAAGATGTGGGGAACAAGCGGTGCTCAATGGCGACGGTGGGTGCAAGGTGGGCTCACGACCCCGACCCTACTGGGGAAACTTTTGGAAATAAAGTTGAATAAAATTTATGGACATAACAGGCTTTGCTCAACACGGGGTTCACTTCTAGAGTTCTAATCGACTCTGGAGTTCTAATTGACTCTTTGGCCTTCTAAGGGATAGGGTCACTTCTAAGTTCTAAAGAAGATTGGCACTTTTTGAAAATTTTGCATTTATGAAATTAACGTCCTATTGATAGGTAGAATCTTCTTCAGAGATCCTGCAAAATGAACAAACATGCAGATGCAATATGTATGCATGAGATGCATGATGCAAACATCCTAACGTGGCTCGGATTCAATCCGAAAGCAACTCAAAGACCTTTCACTTTTATTCATGGATAATACTTCTTGATAGCATCAGCATTTACAAGTCTTGGCAATTCTTGACCATCCATTTCTACAAGAATTAGTGCCCCACCAGGTAGCACTTTTCTTACAATATATGGACCTTCGTAGTTTGGAGTGAACTTCCCATGAGGATCTGGAATGGTAGGTAAGACCTTTCTCAGAACAAGATTGTTGATCTCAAAATGTCTTGGCCTAACCTTGCAATTGAACAACCTAGCTACTCTCTTCTGATAGCTTTGTCCATGGCATAAGGCTTTTACCCTCTTTTCATCAATCATATTGAGTTGTTGAAATCTTTATTGAACCCATTCAGCTTCAGAGGGCTTCATTTAAGAAAGTGCCCTCAGTGAAGGAATTTCCACTTCCACAGGTAACACAGCCTCCATCCCATAAACCAATGAGAATGGTGTTGCTCCAGTTGAAGTGTGAATTGAAGTTCGGTAAGCAAGCAAAGCATATCGTAATCGATTGTGCCAATCACGATAATTTTCTGCCGTTTTGGCTAAAATCTTCTTGATGTTCTTGTTTGCTGCTTCCACAACTCCATTCATTTGTGGGCGGTAAGGAGAAGAATTCAAATGGCGAATGTGGAATTCTCAAAGCAATTCATCTACCACCTTATTGTTCAAGTTTGATCCATTGTCTGTGATGATCGCTTCAGGAACTCCATATCGAGCGATGATATCACAACGGATGAACTTTGCCACGCTCTTTGCAATAACATGGGCATAAGAACTAGCTTCAATCCATTTGGTGAAGTAATCGATGGCTACTAAGGTAAAATGATGTCCATTTGATGCATTAGGATTAATTGGTCCGATGATGTTGATGCCCCACATTGAAAAAGGCCAGGACTCGGACATTTGATGTAGCTTATTAGGAGGAGCATTGATTTTGTCTCCATAGACTTGGCATTGATGACAGCACCTCACATGTTGAATACAATCGGCTTCCATAATCAACCAATAGTAACCGAGCCTCATGATTGTTTTAGCTAAGAGATGACTGTTCATATGAGGGCCACACTCTCCTTCATGTATTTCTTTCATCAGGAGTTTAGCTTCTTGTGCATCCACACACTTTAGTAAAACTAAATCGAAAGACCTTTTATAAAGGGCTCCTCCACTGAGGAAGAATTTGGATGCCGACTTCATTAAGTATTTTCGATCATTGGCTTGAATCCCTTGGGGGAATTTGCCTTCGTGAAGATAATTCATGATGTCATAATACGAGGGTTGACAATGAGGTTCTTCTTCAATCATCAGACAATAAGCAGGCTTCTTGAAGACGTTGATTTGCAAAGGATTAACACCCAAACCATCAGTTACTTGTAACATTGAAGATAAAGTCACCAAGGTATTAGCAAACTGATTTTGTGATCTTGGCAGATAATTAAAAGAGATTTCATCAAATTCCTTGACCAAGTCTTCGAGATATTCATGGTAAGGAATCAACTTTATGTCTCGCTTTTGCCATTCACCTCCCATTTGAAGGATGACGAGTGCAGAATCACCATAAACTTGAAGCTTTTTGACTTTCATATCGATGGCTAATTGCAAACTAAGGATGCAAGCTTCATATTCAGAAATATTGTTGGTACAAGGGAATGCCAATTTTGCAGCTACTAGATAATGTTGACATTCTGGGGATATTAAAACTGCCCCAGTGCTAAAACAGAAAGGTTAACTGCACCATCGAAATACATGATCCACTTGTTAGGTGAGACCAAATAAATCCGTTCATTGATTTCATCCCAATCATTAGATTTCCCGGGATTTTCAGCTAACATATTGGCTATGGCTTACCCTTTGACGGACTTTTGTGACATGCTTTAAATATCAAACTTAGAGAGTAATATTTGCCATTTAGCGAGCCTTCCAACCAATGCTGGCTTCTCCAAAAGATATTTGATCGGGTCATTCTCAATCACTAGAAAGATGCGGTGATGAAGAGTGGATTGCCTCAATCGATGTAAAACCCAAATCAAGGCTACACAAGTCTTTTCCACTTCGGGATAACGAATCTCGAAGGTAGTAAACTTCTTATGAGGTAATATATGGCACGTTCTATTCCATCCCTTGGTCCTTTTTGTACTAACATGGCTCCTAAAGACTCTTCGTGAATGGTGAGATACAAGATTAGAGGCAAGCCTTGGATAGGCGGTACGGTATAGGTGATTGCAAAATATATCACTTAAGTTTTTCAAAAGATTTCTGACATTCTTCATCCTAGTTGACCTTGGCGTTCTTCTTTAACAGCTTAAAGAATGGCTTAGCGGTTTCTGACAATTGAGAGATAAATCTTGCAACATAATTCAATCTTCCCAGTAAGCTTCAGACTTCCTTAACAATAGAAGGAGGTTCCAAGTCGCATATGGCCTTCACCTTAGAGGGATCTATCTCGATACCCTTGTTACTGACCATAAATCAAAGAAGCTTCCCAGACTTTGCATAAATATGCATTTGGCGGGGTTAAGCCTCAGTTTAAATTTCCTCAATTGATCAAATAGTTTTCTTAAGACTTGAACACGATCTTCACCTTGTCTTGACTTTGTAATCATGTCATCAACATAAACTTCAATCTCCTTATGCATCATGTCATGGAATAGTGTTACCATGGCTCTTTGATATGTTGCCCCTGCATTCTTTAAGCCAAAGGGCATAACTTTGTAACAAAATGTTCCCCATGGGGTGATAAATGAAGTTTTAGTCTTGTCTTCTTCTTTCATCCGGATTTGGTTATAACCAGAAAATCCGTCCATGAAGGAGAACAATTTGAATCCAGCAGTACTGTCAACTAAGACACCAATGTGTGGCAAAGAAAAATCATCCTTAGGGCTTGCCTTATTTAGGTCATGGTAATCAACACATACTCAGATTCGTCCATCCTTCTTCATAACCGAGTCTATATTAGCAATCCAATCAGCATAATGGGTGACTTCAATGAAACCAACATTTAAGAGCTTCATGATTTTTTCTTCAATCTTTTTCGACAATTCAGGTTTCATCCTTCTGAGCTTTTGCTTCTTCGCTGGAATATTAGGATCAAGTGGTAACGCATGTTCCATGATCTCAGGGTCTAAACCCGGCATATCGGCATATAACCAAGCAAAAACATCTTGGTACTCTTTCAAAAGTCCAATTAATATATTGGCATCCGCTTGAGAGAGACCTACCCTAATCTTGGTTTCTTTAGGATTATTTGAATCTCCTAATTCACAATGATTGGCTGTTCGGTGATAGGAGATTTGGACTCTTCATGTCTGAGCCATTCCTTTTCAATAACTCAAGGATCATCCTCATTCTCTGAGTCGGAATAATCGAGTTTGTCAAAATCTGTGGAATGCGAATCCGAGCCATGCAAATGACTATCATGATGTGAAATATCATGCCTGAGATGCAATCAAAAAATTGTTAGTATATATACATATAAATGAATGTAATGTATATAAATGTCATGAAAATTTTGTTTTCAAATTCGAGTCTTCAAAAAAAATTATTGGGAACTAGCCCTCATGTCATTAGACATGCTTGTTCCACTAAAATATTTTGAAACTATAGATCATGAGGAGACTCAGGCCTCAAAGCATTATCATAGGACTGACTTGGGAAACCTCACATGTCTATTAACAAAACGTGAATTTGATTGATTTGCAAAAACTGCATTACAACATATATCATCTTGGATCTATAGAGTTTATGATCCAGATCATTACAAATGGAAACAAATGAAATGAATGGAATTCTTTTGCAGGGGAGAAATGAATGGAATACGACTAAAAAAGAAATGCAAGAACTAGAAACATCCCTTACACAGTGGGAATTGTAGGTTCTTCATCTTCACTAATTGTGCCAACCAAACCATCTTCAAACAAATCAGCAAAGTGGTAGACATTGGCCTCTTCTTCTTGCAAGAACATTGGTGGACCAGGAAAGAAATCCTTCAAAGGAAGAGGCAAGAGACGTTGGTAGCTCTTACCTTTAATGTTTGGGCCTTTATGATTACCTTGACCTTTACGGTCGCCTTGATAACCTAGGCCTTTGTGTTTGTTGATCTTGGCCACCTTAATGGGATTTGGCATGCCTTGGGCGAGCTTACCCAAACCTTTCTCGATAGCAAAACCGTTCTTGAGCAATTCTTTACTTGACATCAAGGATGCCTTTGAGGACTGAGGCTTCCTGAGGATCGACCCAATAGGCACATGAGTGACAGACACCATCTCAAATGAGTGGTAGCTCGATTCTCCCTTGACCTTAGGCTAGATGGAAGGTATGGCAGTGTTATGGAAAGTCTCCACATCTCTTTCACATCGAATAGTTACAATCTTTCAATCAATGGGAAGTTTCATTATCTGATGAAAACTGGAAGGAATGATTCCTACAGCATGGATCCACGGCCGTCCCAATAACAGGCTAAGTTACTTGGAATATCAGGCCAATCGTCGGTGGTAAGTCAATTTCCCCTATTGTTTCTTTTCTCATCCCATTGAAGGCCTAGATGGGAATTTTTTGAGGGGAGACATTTTCCATTCCTATCGCCAATTGATGAGGGGTGGATAAAGGGCAAATGTTCAAGGCAGAACCATTATCGACCAAGACCCTCGAAATCCTAGTCCCAAAATGTTGAGTAGACACATATAGCGCCTTAGTGTGTGCTTGGCCCTTAGGAGGGAGGTCTTTATCAGAGAAGGTAATTTGATCTCTAAGAAGTATAGCACCCACAAACTCCTCCAACTATATTTCTCCAATGGTCTCGGGCACGTGGACTTCATTTAAAATTTTGAGGAGAGTATTTCTATGCTTTTCAGAGGTCTTGAAAAGCTCTAATAGGGAAATTTGTGCATGCATCTTGCGCAATTGGTTTATCACTTATGCCTCACTTGTCTTGAGTGTTTTGAGGAGTTGTTCATCTTCCTCATCAATTACGGCCTTCTTTTCCACACCTTCACGTGGTGGGTAGATTCAACCCGATCGGGTGACAATGTCGATTTCATTTGTATTATAGTTCCAAGGGACCGCCTTAGTGTCATAAGTAGGAGTCACTTTAGTATTGGAACATTCACCAACTTCTGGTGGCAATTCAATCACAACGGGTCCAAAACCCACGCTTGAGATCTTCATGGCTCCAAAATTGTCAATCAATGAGCCAACATCGATGACGCCCTTGTCAATTGTATCAGCCCCACATGGGATTTTCTCCTTAGTTAGATCAATCACAACAGGCTCAATCATAGCCACAAAGTCATCCACGAACTCATCTCCCCATCCACTTGGGACGATGTCTTGGGGTTTTGAAAATAACTTGAAGGAGGAGTATACTTGACCATAAAGTCATACTTCCCACTTGGTTGTCCCAAGGTGTCCACCACTTCACCTCTCTCATGGGCTTTCCTTATGAACTCACGATTCGAACGAGAAGTTTTGTATTCATCCTCATCCCCGTCATAGGAGTGGACCTCTGTATCTTATGGCAAAGTTGAAGTAAGGTCTTCTTCATCATCCCATCCACTCGGGACAATATCCTTCACGTCAACGAAGAAACTTGGCGTTGGTGTGAACTTCACCTTAAAGTCATATTTACCACTTGGTTGGCCAAGGATACCAACAACTTCACCATTTTCATGAGCTTTTCGAACAAACTCACGATCCATGCGAGAAGCTTCATATTCATCTTCGCTTTCAGTGTCAAAGTCTTGGTACATAGGGGTTTTGTTTTTCAAGGCTTGACGATCCTCCTTTCGAGTGTCATACTGACTTGGATTCCCAACCTTTCTTATGACTTTTGAGATTATATCCTCGCCAGACAAATCAACTTCAATCAGAGACATCCGTCTTAGAGCGGGCTTATCATCTTCATATTGGATAATTCCCAGCTCAGTTAAATTCGCTAAGCAAGCTATCTTCTCATCATGAGTGATGTCACCTTTTAGCTGGCGATCAGCAAATGGCGTGATTTGTTCCAACTTTTGGATATCCATCATGTGTACATGCTTGTCGGCATCCCCATAAATCATGTTGACATCTTCAGAATGTTTTGGAAGGGGATTTTGTTGGACATTCGGCATTGAGTCCTTAAAAGTGAGCAGGTTTTTATCCAGCAAATTTTGGATCTTAGAACGGAGCACCAGACAGTTGTCCACATGATGACCTTTTTCTCCCATGTGATACTCACACGTCTTGTTAATGTCGAACCTGGGTAACTTTGGCGGATTATCTGTCGGGATCTCTCTCGCCACGAGATGACTTTCAATCAGCATTGTTAGTAGCTGAGACATGGGTCTAGGCAATGGAGTAAATTGCCTTTGAGGGGCTTTTCCTTTGCTTTCAATTTCGAGAAGAACTCCCTACCTCCATGGCAGGTTTATGAGCCTGAGGATTATATGGTTTCTTAGAAGAGGAATTTTGTATATAAGCAATCTCCACAGTCGATTCCTTATCTCTCTTCAGGGCATATCGACGATTTGTGGTCTCGGTCAACCTTCCTTCATGCATGATCCCCTCAAAGAAAAGTTAATACAGGTGTGGTTGTACATTTTCTCAAAGAAATCTCGAGGCATGGCTTGAAGTAGTAATTTCATAGTCTCCTTCTCAGACAAGGGTGGCTTTACTTGAGATGTAGTAGCTCTCTATCTTTTAGCATAAGCTCTAAATGTTTCAGCTCTTCTCTTCTCTTCTCGACTCAAACTAATTCCTCTTGGGTCAGAGTGATTTCAGTGTTGAACTTATATTGTTGGAGGAATTTGTCGGCGAGATCCTCCCAAGTATGGATCTTCTCCAAGTCCAACTCTATAAACCATGTCAACGCAAGACCAACCAAGCTATCCTTAAAGGAATTAATTAGGAACGGAGGATTGTCTAAGTAACGGGCCATCTTGCCCAGATAGTATTTTAAGTGAGTCTTGGGGCATCCAATGCTGTCATACTTCCTCGTAAACTCGGGCTCTTGTAGAATTCGTGGACTTTAACCTTGGCGAAGGGCGACAGCTTATCAAACCCCTACAGTTGATAGCCTTGTAGCATGCAAAGGCATTCCTCAATCTTTGCAAGGCATCTTGAACTTTCCTCATCAAAGTATGGAGTTGGGATCTCCTTAGATGGAGCCTCTAAATCAATAACCATCGGGGTTGTAGTAGGAACCTCTTCAGCAAACCCTTTTCCCACAGGTTCCGCTACCGACACTTCAGAGAGCGCAGTAGGAGGATTCATGGTAGGAGAAGCAGGAACTACAGAAGTCAAGTTCTTGACTTGGTTGGAGAGATTAGCTAATAGCGCCATCATCTGTGCCATTTGGTTCTCCATGCTAATAACACGAGCACGGGTATCTTCATCCTTCATCCTTGTTTGGTGGTGAGTACGTATGATAGACCATTCTGCAACAGTCTTTCACAACCTTCGTAAAAGAAAATGACTTGAATTAGTACAAGTTAAAAGAAATCATTAAATACATACCCTAGTCAATTTTATATTTTCTTGAGATGAAATAATGATAAGAAGTGTATATGATCCCAGTATCATATAACATCCTCTTATAAAAATTTCTTTAAAACAAATTATACAATTGAAAATGAACAACAACAAATATTTAATCAGAATGCTCCTTTTCTAAAAATTACATGGAAATGTTCATGAATTTTATTCATTTCATTGAACAATTACAAGGGAAATATAACCTTGCTTTCTTGAAGCTTACAAAGTAGTTCAATTTTACATGTGATATGAAAATGAATACAGGGAAACCTCAATTGAAAGGAGGGAAACAAAAAGGAAGTCCCTTTACAAGAAAAGAATATGAGATGGAAACCTAAGGACTAGGTGAGATCATGCGGAGATGCTTGTTATCATGGGCCAAGTGTTCCTCATCGATCAAGGTATCGTCTTCTTGCTCCTTAATATGAGCTCGCTGAAAACTTTGAGGCTCAGGAATATCAGGCAACTGAACCTTGAGTTCAGGTTCTACTTGACGGTATATGTAATCAATGGTAGCTTGATGAGTCCTCATCTCTCCTACCAAGTCGACTTCATCGACGGGAACCATGTAATGCAAGGAACTAGAGTACCAAATTTCAGTAGCGGCTTGAATCGCTGCCTTGATATGGTCAATTTGGTTTTTTATCATGATAATCAATATGATATAACCCCAGCTTGAGGATTGGCAAGATCGTTTGAAGCGTGCGATATTGGTAGAGCACCCTTAAAGGGTAATATGACGTTAAACCCGTCAATCCTAAGAGGGGAGTGGGTCATCAACTCCACTAAAAAGGCGCACCTCGGGATTCCCAAGCCACCGAACATGCCATTGAATTAAGCTAGGGTTAAGGCTTTTGAGGAAATGAAACCATGTAGAGAAAGACCATGATGGAAAGAATTCATTTCTTTGGCAAAATCTAAGAATGGGATGATGATATTTCGTGACATCAACAATCTTCATGTGAGGGGCAAATTCTTTGATATGTGAAAAGAGCCAAATTTGGAGAAGTCCTAATGGGGCTCTAAGAGTTCCTTGGCCATTTGCTTTGAAACGATTAAGAGACACGAATGTTTCGGCAAGAATCATGTGTGTAAAACAATTAAAGGCACACATTTGATTGACAATGTGAGTGACTAAAGGATCCATTGCTTTTCAGGTATGTGGGAATACCACAAAGACACGAGGAATTTGATTCCCAGATTTAGGCTTAAGGCTAAGGAAATGTTGTTCAAGGAAATTATAAGGCATGGAATGAGAATTTCCTTTAAGAATGGCCTCAATTTTGTCGGTAAGAATATTGAGGAATTGATTTAGAAGAGATATTGGATCTTGACCAATAGGAGGAGTGGTGAAACCTAAAGAAGTTTTACCTAACCCGATGGCTTTCCGGAACTTCTCAATTATAGGGGTAAATTCATATTGATTAAACACGCAAGTGGAAGTCATGTGATTCCAAAAATGAACCAACGCTTTCACCATCGCAATACGTGGTTCGACTTTTAATAAAGTTAGGAGGAAGCCTATGCGTTTTTCCATGTAGTCTTGATGTCTTGGGTCGAGATTCTCCCATAGAGTCTTGAGACTCCCAAGCACGAGGACCACGTCCACTTTGGGTTTACCCATCTAAACCTAAACCTAACGGGGCACCCATGATTAAAACGTATCGTTGTTGAAATATAAAATGCATAATTGAAAAATGGAGAATAAAAAGATAAGAACGATATCTTACCCACCAAACACATGGCAAGCACAAATCACATGTCGTATGAAATTGTGAGGTTTTGACGCCTAAGATGAGGGTGCTAAAGGCTCAAGGTCCCCATCCCAAGGGATAAAAATAGTTTACCCACCGCTACTATCGTCGGTCAGTGCTATCTTTATCAGTTGGGATGAGCAGGCTTATGTAAGTAATGGATTACCACGAGTATTCACTCGCATATTCCACCCATAAACCCTTGTAAGGTCCTAGATTGGG
Organism: Eucalyptus cloeziana; assembly: GCA_014182715.1. Taxonomy (NCBI): domain Eukaryota; kingdom Viridiplantae; phylum Streptophyta; class Magnoliopsida; order Myrtales; family Myrtaceae; genus Eucalyptus; species Eucalyptus cloeziana. Next base: position 20,734,982 of record CM024644.1, on the reverse strand, counting down.
TGATTGGGGTTTTAGACCGCGGTTGTGTGTGCGGTGTCGTGCTAAAACTTGTAAAAACATGCATTTTAATTTAAACATCTAGCACTTCAATATAAACCCTCATACATTCATACATCCTTCAAAAAGGTGGGGGTATTGATGTCTTATCAATTCTTCACTTTCCCATGTGGCTCCCTCTATTCCGTGGTGTGTCGAGACCCGATCTCGCCGTCCTCGAGTCCCTCATCATCACGAGGAGAGAAAAGGGTGAAAGGTTAAGTTTAAGGATACTTGATCACGAGAGTTTCCTCACGACTTGCATTCCAAAAGATGTTATCACCTCGCCTTTTGGATCAAGCCTCTTGCAAGTTCCCTCCACGAGATCACAAGCTCTCCTAAGCTCGTACCCCCCATGATAGCAGAGTGTCGCGATCCATATCCACAGAGCGACACACCTTAGAAGAAGGGGTCGGTTTGGATATCGGATTTAAGGGTACCTTTACCATGGTAGCCCTCTCAACAGTAAGCCTCACCCATAAGGATGGCATCACTTCATTCTTTGGGTTACTCCTATATCGAGTATGCTAAACCATGGTGAGTTTCATCGAAACTCATACCCCGCATGATGGGTTTATTTATATGACCTAGTTGTTTATGACAACCTAAAAATAAGATGGGAGTCGCCATAAGCCTCATTTTAGGGGTTGGTTAGAAAACCCAATTGAGGGTTGGGAGTGTTCCTTCGATTCCTATGCAACCAAATATCTAGGTTCAGGGACTTGGGTTATGCTAATATTTCTATTAGCGTCCTTTCAGTACCTAAACAATATGTTATGTTTTCTTAACATGTCCATGCGTTTCTTTTTACATTTTCGGGTTCATTAGTCCTAAACTAAGCGATTATGCGTGGTTGGTCAATTTCATTCTATTTTATTTCTAGAAAAAACAAGAAAAGAAAGCAATCATTGGAATTGAAATTACGAGACAGTAAGTAAACAATCAAGGAAAGTAATAAATCTATCATGCAATCCTAAAAATAAAATAAAAGAGAAACACAATTGAAAAAGATGAGAGAAAGAGAGAAAACCCGCAACTTGTCAGATTTTATAAAACAAATGAAACCCGAGACATATGTCGGGAAAAATGAATAGTACATGATATTGGTCGGAATGGACATCGACCTCCACCGTCTTTGCGCTTTCTCCATCTTCGGAGTTCTAATCTAAACCTAATCTAAGAAACTTATAACTAGGTGCATACAATGGAAAGAAACAAGCATACACATCAAAACAATAAAAAAAACAAGACATCATGTCGAGGTTCATCATTTAAAAGAAGTGCAATACGAAAGTCAAGTTTTGGAGCCTCGGGGTCAGCCTTTGTCTTTCATGCGAAGGTCCCACTAAGACACCTACCCAATCAATTTTTTTTTTTTTTTTATGACTTATAACAATTGTTGACCAATTGTATTCTCGCATGGCTACTAATGCTACTAAGTCTCCTAATCAAGCAATTTATATTATCCCAGGGTTTTCCCTCGATATCATGCATCGTCCCTACCATTCATCTAAAAATCACATGCATTGCAAAAAATTTAAACATGCATGCAGGTCTTTTGAACCTTGTTTCTCAACCAATCAAGGAAGAAAGTGAATAGTCGGCGGGTCACTTATTACCAAGGGCATACGCCAATCACAAACACAAACAATTTCTAATGCATGATGGGATTATATGTATGAAGGGTACATGCGATATTTCAAAAACATATCTAAAAAACATTCATGAAAAGTTTTGAGACAAGGTGATGTCTCGGCTATGAAAGGCATTCAATTGCCAAGGCTAGCCCGGGGCTCGCATTAAAACTCACAAGCATCGTAGGCATTTTGAATACAATTCAAACCGTGACTTCCATGATGTCAAATCAAGATGTTAAAAATGTTTGAAAATATTTGGGATTAAGGAATATCTAGGCTATGGAACATATTCAATTGCCAAGACTAGCCCGGGGCTCACATTAGAACTCACAAGTATCGCAGGCATTTTGAATATGGTCAAAACCATAATTTTTCCTTAAGCTAAATCGAGCTTTGGAAAATAACCGTTTTAAGAATCATTTTTGAGAAACATCACATGTACCAAAACATTTTTTTGAAAGATGCAATATGAGAAGGCCGGTTGTTTAACAACAAAAGATCAAAGCATTTAGAGCAATTTTCATGAAGATGGCATGTCCTAATTTCACGCACAAACTAACCTAAAAGATATAGCTAAACTGTGACATCTTGATTTTCAAGTCTGCTTTCGATGAGATGAAATGGGCTTTTCATCGACGTGCCTATAGTTTTTTTCTCTGAGTTGATCACTCACGAGATAACTAATCTGTCTGGTGAAGCCGTTAAAGGATTTTAATGCAATAGATGTGGCATCCTAGAATTTAAGGGCATGTCCTAAGGTGCCCTAGAGCTTTTTTAAATAGGTAATGAATTTACCTATTTGGTTGTGCTTAAATTTTAGTTCTCTCTTAAGGCCTTGTGCCTTGTGCCTTGTTTGTTTTTAATTTAATTGAGCTATAAGATAATTATTAAAGATAAAATTTTATGTTGCCATGCTTGTTATAGATTGTTTGTTATAGATTTAATATTATAGAATTTTAATTAGGTAAAATTAATTGTTAGTTTTAAATTTAATTTAGAAAAGGGAGTGGATTGGGCCTTAGGCCCAATAGCATGGACTTAGGCCCATGGTTGGAGGGCCTAAGGGTGGGCTGTGTGGGCCAAGCCCATAAGGCCCAATGGGCCTTGTGTGGTGCCGTGCGAAGGGAGGAGGGGGAGGGTTTGCATGCCCCTCCCCAAGTGTCCTAGTGTGTATGCCACTTGGCATACATGCTTAGGGTCTTCCTTGTGATGATTAGGGAAGAGAAGAGAAAAGAGAAGGGAGAGAGAGAAGGGGTGCCGTGCGAGAGAAAGGAAAGAGAGGGAGAGAAAGAGAGAAAGAGAGGAAGAGAGAAAGGAGAAGAAGGAGGGAGGGCGTCGCGCGAGAGGAGAGGGAGAGAGAACCGCCGTCCGCCGCCGTCCGCCGCCGTTCCCGTGGGTTTTTCTTGGCTAGAGGCAAGTTAGGATCCATCTCCTTTCCTTGCTTGTGTGTTTGCATGTTGGATTCTTGGTGGTTTAAGCTACGAAAATAGAGTGAGAATGCTTGGATGTTGAGAATGCATGCTGTTTTCGCATGAACCAGTGAAGTCAGAAACTTGTGAGGGCTTGCATGTGTGTTTGGAGTTCGATTTTGGCTTGGATATCTTCATGGAAGTTGTAGCTAACATCTTGAACTATAACATACTGAAATTTCGTGAAAAATGATGGAGATTTGAGGGGTCTAAACCTCATATTTCGGAGACCCTAGATCTGGAACTGTTTTTCTGACCTTGAGGTGAGTTCGTGGTTTGCATGTTGGTTTTTACTAAGAATATCTCTTCGACTTCTTCATGAAACTTGTAGAGCACATCTTAAGGATGAACATACTCAAATTTGAAGCAAAAATAACAAGTTTAGGCTAGGTAACTAACCTGACCTTGAAGACGATGAAACTGGAGTTGCGATGTGGGTTACCAGAGACTTTGTGGGACCATTTGAAGGTCTTCCTTTGGTATTTTGGCTTAAGTATCTTCACGAAAGTTGTAGAGGATCCTTAGGAGTATAACATATCCAAAAATCAGAGAGAACGAAGAAATGTAAGTAGGTCAAATCTGCATATTTCGGACATAGTGTTCTGTGTATTTCGGTGACTTAACCAGGAGCTTCGTGAGTCTGTAGAAAATTATCTAAAACGAATTTGACTTAGTTTCCTTCATGCAAAGTATAGTTTAATGTCTTAACTACATCCTGGTAAAATTTTATAATTTTCTGAGGTCACATGGATATTTTAATTGACTTACCAAGAAAATTGTGCGTTCTGCCCTTATCCGAAAACGTGCATAGAAATGGTGGAAAAGTGGTTTACTATGTGGAAATTGTTTTGCCATGTGTTTTCTGCATATTTTTCCATTCTATTATATTTGGATATTATATGCCTTAATTTCATGATTTTAGGATTTATGTGATTATTTAATTATTTTCAATTTGGAATAAATTGGATTTTTATAATTCAAAATGCATGTGGTAAGTAAAAATCCCACAAGGATTTAATCTATATTAGCAATTGCACCTATTGCATGTATGTGTATATGCTTAATTTATGCATGCACAAGTACTAAGGTAATCCTGTTTTGTCATGACATCATGTGCATGATAAATTGAAAAGAAATTGGCAATGTGATCTATGGTAATGGTTGGAGGGGGGAAGCGTTGGCCGGAATGTATAGAGAGATACATGGCCGGATACCCTGGGAGTGTCAGGATGCCTGGAATGAGATGGGTGCCGGAAGCCTCGGAGGTCTTTGCTCGAGGGGATACCTCGTGATGCCAGTTGGGATGCGAGATGCCTGGAGCGTTGGGGGTGCCGGATGTCCGGTGGCCATGGTTGGCATAATTCCGGAGGTTTTTCTCGTGAGACCCGAGTGAGGGTGCGAGTGTAAAATATGGGATGGATGATCCCGAGGAAGGAAGATGTGATGATCAATTGGGATTTTCAAAGTGGAAATTGACATGCATGATGTGGCATGATGTGGCATGATGTGGCATGATGATGACATGCATGTGTGGCATGATATTATGATAATGACATGCATGTATGATATGATATAGTGATGATGTATATACATGATATGACATGGTGGTGACATGTGTATGCATGATATGACATGGTGATGACATGTGTATGCATGATATGACATGGTGATGACATGTGTATACATGATATGACATGAAAATACGATGATATGTATGAATTATATGATATGATGATGTATGTTGGCATGTGCCTGGCTTTGAGGTAAGTATATTGGATTGCATGTGTGGCATGTATGATGAAATTGTTTATATTGTTTAAATGCACTGATTGGTGTTTGGATTCCGTTACTTGTTGAGTGGTTGTACTCACCCCTTCGGGGACCTAACATTTCAGATTAGTGCGATGCCTCTCCCTGTTGTTACATGGGGAGTGTTCTACGGCCTACCATCTGATGTGGAGGTCGAAGTGACCGAGATAGACTGTCCCACTCTGCCGGGACTGACCTTTTTGCGTGTTCGCGCGATCGTATCGTATGACGTGGGCTTATCTGGAGGTCCAGTCATCTAGGAGTACATCTCTGTCCACATCCGCCGCAACGGTGTGATGATGGGGATGCTGCCACCTCCACCGCCCGACGCATCGGGTTGGGTGTGACGGCCTGCACACGTGGAGTGGGGGTTAGCAACTTTTTGGATGGCCGCCACTAGTAAATCGAAGGGAGATCGATACACGTCGCTTTTTTTTAGGGTCGTGTGTCTCTTTTTGAGGAGTGAAGGCTGAGCATAGATGAGTCTTGGCCTATCCTTTTTGTACCGACCTGTGTAGCCCTTCGTAATTATAAGTGTAAATAAAAGTGGTTCGGCCTCGTGCTTTCATTAAATCAAAGATAGTCGGTGTGTATTGTGTTGGCGTGAGGGAATCGAAGTGTTGGTGAGAACTGTCTCTTAATTTCCGCTGAGCTGCGCAAAATCCTTAAAACCTTTTTAAAGGAAAAGAAAAGAAAAAAATTTTTACGCCTAAGCTTGGGCTTGTATTTTCAAATTCTTTCTTCTATCGCGTAGTAGAAATTTCTGTGGCGACCCTAGCGGGTGTTGGGGGTGCCACAATAGACTTAAGAATTCGACTAGGAATCAACTGCTCGATCGTGCTAATCTGCAAGGGTCAATATGGCACTGTCAAAATCGATCAGAGACCAGAGATAGGTTGATTCAATAGAGGTATTGATTAAGGGTCAATATGGCACTAGATCAATTTTTCTGTCTTTTATGTACCCTATGTCCATATTTGAAACCTCGAGATTTTCACGACAACCGAGAGTCGCCAAAGTGTGAAAGATGTACAATGTGGCTCGAAAATATCCGACCACGGGTCAATTGCACTAAAAATTCCTAAAAGCTACCTGGTAGGTTAGGTTTCGTTAAAATCACGCCAGATTGAAATTAACCACGAATTTAAACCTGATTTTAGAAATTGAAACTTCTGTCATGTCACGAGTCATTTTAGGAACGTCGACTCATCCTTCGAAGATTTTCTGCAAATCGAGATTTTCGGTGAAATATCAAAGTAAGGTTATTTTGGATTGGGAGATTCATAGGCCCGTTTTTTGTTGCATTTTTTGGATTCAAGTTGGTTCAATTGACAAGGAAACATGTGGAATTAAGTGTGGACACCTTGGCTGAATTTATAGGCTTTGATTTGAGCTCAATTGAGTAAGAATTGAATGAATTGAAGAGGCAAATGTACAAAATTCGTAGCCAGGGGGGGAGCAACATTTTGGACACTTTGGGAAGCTTCTTGAGGAAGTTTAGGAGTGGATAATGCCTAAGGATGAAGGCTGATGGATAGTGGGTGCAAACAAGGTGAGAATTGGACAAGTGTTGGAGCTTGGAAGCCTTTGGGGTCCCCTTCTCTTCAGCAGCTTCTTCTCCTTCATCCAGCCGTGTTTTTCCCATTTGCTGACCCTTTTGACTTTTCTTTTCTTTTTTCCAACGAAACTCCACCACTCCAGAATAAAAACTCCCCCTTTCTCATACGCGTACAGCCTTTTATAGGGAAAGGAATCAGGCTTTTAATTTCTTCTTCGAATCAATATCCGCAATATTTCTTCACCAATTTTATCCCATATTGATAAGGCTTCAAGATTATGATAGAATTTTTCTCTAAATCCGAATCTTGCAAAGATAAATCGCAATATTGTGTCACCTCTGGCCTATAAAAAAAAATCATCATATCCCGGAAAAAATTCAAATTTCTATTTTTTACGAGATAATTTTTCATCATTAATTTTTGGGCCAATTTGCTCGTTTCATGGGCTTAGTCTGACCTGCCAAGTTAAAGCTCAGAACCACTGATTCGAACTCACTCGTCAAAGGTTCAATAAATGCAAAAAAAAAAAATGCAAATTAACAATAAATGCACATAAATCTATATGCTATGTAATTAATATTTTTTCAGGGATAAAATTAACCCCTAATTTTCTATGCAATAAATAAATGACTGGATCGCCAAAATTTAGGTGTCAACATTTCCATATGTGCAATAAAATGAAAAGGGTCGGCGACGCGTCCTGGGAATGTCGAAAATTTCTATCGACCATCGAGGGATGTGTGCGCACTCAAGGTTCGGGGCATGACAGCAATGGTCTTGGATGGCTCAGCTGGTCTTCGTCTAGTTTTCTCAAGCTCTTAAGACTCCTTAACAATGGAGAAAGCCAATATTCAAGGGAGAAGAAGGCTGCTGAAGAGAGGGGGTCCCCAAGAGCTCCCTAGGCTCAACACTTGTCTCTCTCTCACCTCACAAGCCCTCACCAGCCACCAACCATCAGCCTTCATCCTCAACCATTCTCTCTCCTCGGTCTTCCTTAGGAAGCTTCTCTTCATGGCTGAAATGTTGCACCCCTCATGGCCTGATTTTTGTGACAAATGGCCATCAAAGTCTTCAATCCCATGTGTCCACACTTCATTTTTCCATGCCAATAAATCCATCTTGGATGCCAAAAGTGCGTTCAAGAACGGTCTTCTAACTTTCTCGATCCAATTTCGTCAATTCTTGATTTTTCGCCCAAAAACTCGGTTTGCAGAAAAATCTTCTGAAGATGAGTCGACGTTCCTAAAATGATTTGTGACATGACAGAACTTCCAATTTCTGAAATCGGGTTCAATTTCTCGGTTAATTTCAAACTGGCGCAATTCTAGCGCGTCTTAATCTATCGGGTAGCTTTTAGGAGTTTTTGTGCATTTGACCGATGGTCAATCATTTTCGATCCACAATGTGCATCTTCGACTCATAGGTGACACTTGGTTGTCGTATAGATCTCAATATCTCAAGTTCGGACACAGGGTACAAAATTGACAGAAAATCGGTCTAATGCCATTCGACATGAATTTTGCAATTAGGTGGAATCACCCACTCTTAGTTATATATCTCTGTCGGATCGATCTATCTCCAGTCTCTAATTGAATTTAACTGTGCCGTATTGACCATTGTAAATTAATGCAGTCGAGTAGTCATTTTTCTGGTCAAATTCTCTAATCAGTCGCATTTAGATTACTTAACAGCTTTACCTAATAGACTAGTTAACTCGTGAGTGGCCAACTTAGAGAAAAATGCTATAGGCGTGTCGATGAAAAGCCCATTTCATTTCATCGAAAACAAACTCGGAAATCAGGATGTCACAATTGCTGCCACTGCTGTGGCTGCAGCCGCTACCGCACCTGCTGAAGTTCCACTTGGTAACGTGAATGTACAGAGAGAGAGGCCTATTCATAAGCTCGTGGAGCAATTCTTAAAGCTGAACCCGCTGAGGTTCAATGGTGCAGGAGATCTTGAAGCTGCGTTGCTCTGGATCCAAGATCTGGAGAAAGCTTTCATACTTCTTATGTGCACTGAGGAGGAGAAGGTTGTCCTTGCAGTCTACCAGTTGCAGGGTAATGTGAATACGTGGTGGAGAGCCATAAGTGGCACAGTTTTCCCAGAAGGCGTAGTCCCGGTGTAGAATGCCTTCCTTAGAGCCTTTAACAACAAGTATTATTCTAGTAGTGCCCGAGAGCGGAAGATGGAGGAATTCCAACACCTCCATCAAGGGATGATGATCGTGGATGAGTATGAGGCTAAGTTTGCTTTGCTGAGCTATCTCAGTATGCGCCAAGACTAGTGGAAGATCCTAAAGATAAAGCTCGGAGGTTCAAGAATGGCATCTGACCAGAGCTAAGTCCATTAGTGCCATTAGACCTGAAGGATTACAACGTTTTTTATGGACGGGCCCAGCGGATAGAGAGAGACCTAAGTGAACAGATTGCTGCGTCTAGTTCAAGGTTCAGCTCGAATAGGATGGAAACTGGTTTAGGAAGACGCCCATGACCGGAGGAAGATTTCGTGTTCCATCCAATAGGAAGGGTGGAGTTGGCAAGTCAACGCCAAGTCAGAATGGCACGTGTTGCTTTAAGTGTGGCCAATAAGGTCACTTGGCCAGAGATTGCCCTAGAAAGTAGAGGGGACCACCGCAGTTACCGCCGCCGCCACCGTTGGGTCAGAATAGAGGGTTCGCGCCGCAGATTGTATAGTAAGGTGGATTGAATAGACCTCCAGATTAGGGAAGGACGTATGCTATCATGAGAGGACAAGCTGATGACTTGCCTAATGTGATTACGGGTACAGTCTTGTTGAATGACCATGCTGCATATGCTTTGTTAGACCCTGGCGCCACTTATTCCTTTATAGCTGAACAATTTTATTAAGTTGGTAGGATTGAGTCCTGAATTGTTGGAGTAAGTGGTTAGCATATCTACACTGTTGAAGGATAAGGTGTTAGTTGCAGTGGGTTGTCCTAGTTGCAAGTTAGTGATTAGTGAGTGAGAAGGGATGATAGATTTATTAGTCCTAGCCTTGTATGATTTCGATGTGATAATTGGCATGGATTGGCTCACCAAGCAACAAGCTAAGATGGACTGCTATCGTAAATCGATTTAGTTGAACCCGTTAGGGGGAGAAATTTTCGAGTTTACTGGGAGTCGAGGAGGACCCTCAATTACCTTAATCTCGTCGCTTGAGGCAACCCATTTGTTAGACGGGGGTTGTCAAGGTTATTTGGCGACTGTCGTGGACACGACAGTTAAGGAGTTAAAGATCGAGGACATCGCAGTAGTGCAAGAATTTCATGATGTGTTTCCAAAGGAATTGCCAGGCCTGCCACCAGAGAGAGAGATAGAATTCGTGATTGAGTTAGCACCCAGGACAAAGTCAATCTCTAAGGCTCTTTACCCGATGGCGTTGTCTAAGTTGAAAGAGCTGAAGGTGCAGATGCAAGAATTATTGGATAAGGGATTCATACGCCCTAGTGCATCACCTTGGGGAGCACCAATTCTATTCGTGAAGAAAAAGGATGGTTCATTGCGTCTGCGCATCGAATATCGTCAACTCAATCAGGTGACAATTAAGAACAAGTATCCACTGCCGAGGATCGACGACTTGTTTGACCAGCTGCAAGGAGCGTCAATATTTTCAAAGATCGACTTGAGGACGAGATATCATTAGCTGAGGATAAAAAAGGAAGACAAACCAAAGTCAGCATTTCGTACTCGATACGGCCATTATGAGTTCATTGTAATGCTGTTTGGATTAATTAATGCCTCAGCTGCTTTTATGGATCTGATAAACTGAGTGTTCAAGGAATACCTGGAACAGTTTGTGATCATGTTCATCGACGATATTCTAGTGTATTCGAGAAGTGCTAACGAGCATGAGGGACATCTAAGGATGGTACTTCAAACCTAGAGATTCCGAAGATCTTGCAAGTGTGAGTTTTGGTTGACTCGTGTAGCTTTCCTAGGTCACGTGATTTCAGGTGAAGGAATCTCCGTGGATTCGAACAAGATTGAAGCCGTGATCAACTGGCCAAAACCGATGACAGTGACAGAGATCATAAACTTTTTGGGTTTGGCAGGTTACTACAGACAATTCATGGAAGGATTTTCAGCCATAGCCATGCCACTAACTCGACTGCTGAAGAAATAAGAGAAGTTTGTATGGACGGATATGTGCGAGTAGTTTCCAAGAGCTTAAGCTAAAGATGACTACCACACCAATGCTGACAATTCCGTCTGCTCCTAGTTGTAAATTGGTTATTGGTGAGCGAGAGGAAATTATAGATTTGATAGTCCTAGCCATGTATGATTTTAATATAATAATTGGCATGGACTGGCTCACCAAGCATTGATCTACAATGGACTGTTATCATAAAATAATTCAGATTATCCCGTCAGCGAGTGAGAGTTTTGAATTTATTGGGAGTCGAAGAGGACCCTCGATTACCTTAATCTCATCACTCGAGGCAACCCATTTGTTAGACGGGGGTTGCCAAGGTTACTTGGCGACTGTCATGGATAAGACAGTTGAGGAGTCGAAGATGGAAGACATTGCAGTGGTGCAAAAGTTTCCAGATGTGTTTCCAAAGGAATTACCTAGTCTACCCCCGAAAAGGTAGATTGAGTTTGTGATTGAGTTTGTGATTGAGTTGGCCCCCAAGACGGAGCCAATCTCTAAGGCTCCAAAACGCATGGCGTTATTAGAGTTGAAGGAACAGCAGGTGCAAATGCAGGAGTTGTTGGACAAGGGATTCATACGTCCTACATCACCTTAGGGAGCATCAGTCTTGTTCGTGAAGAAGAAAGATGGTTCGTTGCACCTTTGCATCAACTATCGGCAACTCAACCAGGTGACGATCAAGAACAAGTACGAGCTGTCGAGAATTAACGACTTGTTTGACTAGTTGTAAGGAGTTTCTATATTTTCTAAGATCGACTTGAGGATAGAGTATCATCAGCTGAGGATCAGAAAGGAAGACATACCGAAGAGGACGTTGCATACCCGTTACGGTCATTATGAGTTTATTGTAATGCCGTTTTGTTTGACAAACGCCCTAACTGCTTTCATGGATTTGATGAACCGTGTCTTCAAGGAATACCTGGATCAGTTTGTGATAGTGCTCATCGATGACATCTTGGTGTATTCGAGAAGTCTAGAGGAGCACAAAAGACATCTAAGGATAGTGCTTCAGACTCTGAGAAATCATGAACTATACGCCAAGTTCAGTAAGTGCGAGTTTTGGTTGACTCGTGTAGCTTTTCTAGGTCACGTGATTTCAGGTGAAGGAATCTCCGTGGATCCGACCAACATTGAAGCCGTGATCAACTTGCTAAGACCAATGACAGTGACAAAGATCAAAAGCTTCTTGGGTTTGGCAGGTTATTACAGAAAATTCGTGGAAGGGTTTTCAGCCATAGGCATGCCGCTAACTTGACTGCTGAAGAAATAAGAGAAGTTTGTATGGACGGATAAGTGCGAGCATAGTTTTCAAGAGCTTAAGCAGAAGCTGACTACCGCACCAGTGCTGACAATTCCGTCTGGTCCTAGTTGCAAATTGGCTATTGGTGAGTGAGAGGAAATGATAGATTTGATAGTCTTAACCATGTATGATTTTAATGTGATAATTGGCATGGACTGGCTCACTAAGCAACGATCTACAATGGACTATTATCATAAAACAATTTAGTTTAACCCATAAGCGAGTGAGAGTTTCAAATTTATTGGGAGTCGAGGAGGACCCTCGATTACCTTAATCTTGTCGCTCGAGGCAACCCGTTTGTTAGACGGGGGTTGCCAAGGTTACTTGGCGACTGTCATGGATAAGACAGTTGAGGAGCCGAAGATGGAAGACATTGCAGTGGTGCAAGAGTTTCCATATGTGTTTCCGAAGGAATTACCTGGTCTGCCCTCGGAAAGGGAGATTGAGTTTGTGATTGAGTTGGCCCTTAGAACGAAGCCAATCTCTAAGGCTCATTACCCTATGGCATTGTTAGAGTTGAAGGAACTGAAGGTACAAATGTAGAAGTTGTTGGACAAGGGATTCATACGTTTAGTGCATCACCTTGGGGAGCATCAGTCCTATTTGTGAAGAAGAAAGATGGTTCGTTGTGCGTTTGCATTGATTATCGGCAACTCAATCAGGTGACGATCAAGAACAAGTACCAGCTGCCGAGGATTGACGACTTGTTTGACCAGTTGCAGGGAGTGTCAATATTTTCTAAGATCGACTTGAGGATAGGGTATCATCAGCTAAGGATTAGAAAGGAATACATATCGAAGATGATGTTTCGTACCTGTTACGGTCATTATGAGTTGACCATAATGTCGTTTGGTTTAACAAACGCCCTAGCTGCTTTCATGGATTTGATGAATCGTGTCTTCCAAGAATTCCTGAATCAGTTTGTGATAATGCTCATCTACAACATCTGGGTGTATTTGAGAAGTCTAAAGGAGCACAAAAGAAATCTAAGGATTGTGCTTCAGACTCCGAGAAATCATGAACTATATGCCAAGTTTAGTTAGTGTGAATTTTGGTTGACTCGTGTAGCTTTCCTAGGTCACGTCATTTTAGGTTAAGGAATCTCCATGGATCTGACCAAGATTGAAGCGGGGATCAACTAGCCAAGACCAATGACAGTCACAGAGATCATAAGCTTCTTGGGTTTGGCAGGTTACTATAGACAATTCGTGAAAGGATTTTCAGCCATAGCCATGCCGCTAACTCAACTGTTGAAGAAATAAGAGAAGTTTGTATGGATAGATAAGTGCGAGCGTAGTTTCCAAGAGCTTAAGTTGAAGTTGACTACATCGCACCAGTGCTGACAAGTCCGTCTGCTCCTAGTTGCAAATTCGTTATTGGTGAGCGAGAGAAAATGATAGATTTGATAGTCCTAGCCATGTATGATTTTAATGTAATAATTGGCATGGACTAGCTCACCAAGCAACGATCTACGAAGGACTGTTATCATAAAACAATTCAATTTAACCCTTCGGCGGGTGAGAGTTTCGTATTTATTTGGAGTTGAGGAGGACCCTCCATTACCTTAATCTCGTCACTCGAGGCAACCCATTTGTTAGACAGGAGTTGCCAAGGTTACTTGGCGACTGTCGATGATACGACGGTTGAGGAGCCAAAGATGGAAGACATTGTAGTGGTACAAGAATTTCCAAATGTGTTTCCGAAGGAATTACCCGGTTTGTCCCTAGAAAGGGACATTGAGTTTGTGATTGAGTTGGCTTCGAGGACACAGCCAATCTCTAAGGCTCCTTACCACATGGCGTTGTTGGAGTTGAAAGAACTGAAGGTGCAGATGCAGGACTTGTTGGACAAGGGCTTCATACGTCCTAGTGCATCGCCTTGGGAAGCATCAGTCCTGTTCGTGAAGAAGAAAGATGGTTTGTTGTGCCTTTGCATCGACTATCAGTAACTTAACCAGGTGACAATGAAGAACAAGTATCAGTTGCCGAGAATTGACGACTTGTTTGACCTGTTGCAGGGAGTGTCAATATTTTCTAAGATCGACTTGAGGATAAGATATCATCAGCTGAGAATTAGAAAGGAATACATATCGAAGATGACATTTCGTACCTGTTACGGTCATTATGAGTTTACCGTAATGTCGTTTGGTTTGACAAACACCCTAGCTGCTTTCATGGATTTGATGAATCGTGTCTTTGAAGAATACCTGGATCAGTTTGTGATAGTGCTCATCGACGACATCCTAGTGTGTTCGAGAAGTCTAGAGGAGCACAAAAGACATCTAAGGATTGTGCTTTAGACTCTGAGAAATCATGAACTATAGGCCAAGTTTAGTTAGTGCGAATTTTGGTTGACTTGTGTAGCTTTCCTAGGTCATGTGATTTCAAGTGAAGGAATCTCCATGGATCTGACCAAGATTGAAGCCATGATCAACTGGCCAAGATCGATGACAGTAACAGAGATCAGAAGCTTCTTGGGTTTGGTAGGTTACTACAGACAATTCGTTAAAGGATTTTCAGCCATAGCCATGCCGCTAACTTAACTACTGAAGAAATAAGAGAAGTTTGTATGGATGGATAAGTGTGAGCGTAGTTTCCAAGAGCTTAAGTTGAAGCTGACTACTGCACCAGTGTTGACAATTCCGTTTGCTCCTAGCTGCAAATTGGTTATTGATGAGCAAGAGAAAATGATAGATTTGATAGTCCAAGCCAAGTATGATTTTAATGTGATAATTGGCATGGACTGCCTCACCAAGCAATGATCTACAAAGGACTGTTATCATAAAACAATTCAGTTTAACTCATCAGTGGGTGAGAGTTTCGAATTTATTGGGAGTCGAGGAGGACCCTCGATTACCTTAATCTCGTTGCTCGAGGCAACCCGTTTGTTAAACAGGGGTTACCAAGGTTACTTTGCGACTGTCGTGGATACGATAGTTGAGGAGCCGAAGATGGAAGACATTGGAGTAGTACAAGAGTTTCCATATGTGTTTTCGAAGGAATTACCTGGTCTGCCCCTAGAAAGGGAGATTGAGTTTGTGATTGAGTTGGCCCCGAGGACAAAGCCAATCTCTAAGGCTCCTTACCACATGGCGTTGTTGGAGTTGAAGGAACTGAAGGTGTAGATGCAGGACTTGTTGGACAAGGGATTTATACGTCCTAGTGCATCACCTTGGGAAGCATCAGTCCTGTTCGTGAAGAATAAAGATGGTTCGTTGCGCCTTTGCATCGACTATCGACAACTCAACCAGGTGACGATGAAGAACAAGTATCAGTTGCCGAGGATTGACGACTTGTTTGACCAGTTGCAGGGAGTGTCCATATTTTCTAAGATCGACTTGAGGATAGGGTATCATCAACTAAGGATAAAAAAGGAATACATATCGAAGACGACGTTTCGTACTTGTTATGGTCATTATGAGTTTACCGTAATGTCGTTTGGTTTGACAAATGCCCTAGCTGCTTTCATGGATTTCATGAATCGTGTCTTTGAAGAATACCTAGATCAGTTTGTGATAGTGCTCATCGACGACATCCTGGTGTATTCGAGAAGTCCAGAGGAGCACAAAAGAGATCTAAGGATAATGCTTCAGACTCTGAGAAGACATGAACTATATGCCAAGTTCAATAAGTGCGAGTTTTGGTTGATTCGTGTAGCTTTGCTAGGTCACGTGATTTCAGGTGAAGGAATCTCCGTGGATCCAACCAAGATTGAAGCCATGATCAACTGGCCAAGACCGATGGCAGTGATGGAGATCAGAAGCTTCTTGGGTTTGGCAGGTTACTATAGACAATTCGTGGAAGGATTTTCAGCCATAGCCATGCTGCTAACTCGACTACTGAAGAAAAAAGAGAAGTTTGTGTGGACGGATAAGTGTGAGCACAGTATCCAACAGCTTAAGCTGAAGCTGACTACCGCACTAGTGCTGGCAATTCTGTTTGGTCCTAGAGGATACGAGATCTATAGTGATGCATCGTTCAGAGGACTGGGTTGTGTGTTAATGCAACATGGGTTGTTGCATACGCGTCCCGTCAATTGAGACCTCATGAGTTGAACTACCCGAGGCATGACCTAGAACTCACAGCGTTTATCTTCGCTCTGAAGATTTGGAGACTACTTGTGTGGAGAAATATTTCAGATCTTTACAAACCACCAGAGTCTCAAGTATTTATTCTCTCAGAATGAGTTGAACATAAGATAGCGCCGCTAGATGGATTTTCTGAAGGACTATGATTGCGACATCCCGTGTCATCCTAGAAAGGCTAACAAGGTCGTAAACACGTTGAGTCGGAAGTCTTCGATTGCACAGGTGATGATTCAAGAGTGGATCTTACTCGAAGGAGCCCGAGATTCGATTTTCAAATTTGAGATCGGCCGCCTTTCAAATCTTATGACCACCCTTAGAATTGAACCAGAGGTGCAGATAAGAATCAAGACGCTACAATTGATAAACCCAAAGATCCAGAAAATTCTGCAAGAAGATACCGAAAAGAGAAATGCTAATTTCCATATCTTGGAGGACGAGACACTAAGGTTCTAAGGACAATTGTGTGTACCTGAGGATGTAGAGCTTAGAGAGGAGATCCTGTCAAAAGCTTCTCGTAGCAATTACAGCATTCATCCAGACAGTATGAACATGTATCAGAATCTGCATCAACACTTTTGGTGGAACGGTATGAAGGCTAATATTGACAAGCATGTCGCCAAGTGTCTGACATGTCAGCAAGTGAAAGCATAGCACTGTAAGCATGGAGGACTTTTGCAACCTCTCCAGATCCCCAAGTGGAAATGGAAACATATCACAATGGATTTTGTGATGGGCTTACCAAGGAGTCAGAGAGGTAATGATTCCATTTGGGTTATGGTTGATAGCTTGACGAAGTCGGCTCACTTCATCACCGTACGGAAGGACTTTGCATTGGACAGATATACTGAGTTGTATGCGCGTTAGATAATTCGTATGCATGGAGTTCTAGTGACGATTACGTCAGATTGAGACTCGAAGTTCACAGTAGCCTTCTAGAAAAGTTTACAGACTGCCTTGGGAACAAAGTTGCAGTACAATACAGCCTATCATCCTTAGATGGATGGCCAGTCTGAGAGGACACTTCAAACTCTTGAGGACATGTTACGAGCTTGCATGCTAGACTTCAAAGGAAGTTGGGAGGAATAGCTTCATCTTGTTGAGTTTATTACAATAACAGCTACCAGTAAAGTATTCAGATGGCACCATTTGAAGCGTTGTATGGTAAAGCGTGCAAAATGTCAGTTTTTTGGGATGAAGTCGGAGAGTGAAAGATCACCGGCCTAGAGTTAGTCCAACATTCAATGGATACGGTTGCAGTTATCAGAGAAAGATTGAAGACCGCTCAAAGTCGCCTGAAAAGTTATGCTGACAAGTGTCGAAGACCATTGGAATTCCAAGTTGGTGAACATGTCTTTCTGAAGGTATCACTGATGAGGGGTACTTTGCGCTTCGGTAAGAAAGGGAAGCTGAGTCCGAAGTACGTCGGTCCCTTTGAGATTCTAGAAGGAATATGGACTCTAGTGTATCATCTTGCTTTGCTGCCAAGACTGGCTCAGGTGCATGATGTAGTCCACGTGTCGATGTTGAGAAACTATGAGCCCGACCCGACCCACGGGCTGAACTTTGAAGAATTATACGTGGACAACAGAGTGTCATACGTGGAGAGATCAGTTCAGATTGTAAACTGGAAAGAAGAAGTGCTACGTACCAAGACTGTTCCATTAGTCAAAGTGGTCTGGCAACACCACGGAACAAAATGAGCGACTTGGGAGAGTGAAGACTAGATGAGATGATCATACCCCTACATTTTTTAATAAGATTTTTAATGGTTTAAATTTCGAGGACAAAATTTTTATAAAAGGGGAACAGTTGTGACATCCTAAATTTCGACATTGTTTTGATTTAAATGAAATGGGCTTTTCATTGACGCGCCTATAGTCTTTTTCTCTAAGCTAATTACTCACAAGATAACTACTCTATCAAGTGAAGCAGTTAAGGAATCTAAACGCAACCGACTTCAGAATTCAATTAGAAATCAATTACTCAAATGTGCTAATCTGCAAGGGTCAATACGGCACCGTTAAAATCGATTAGAGATCGGAGATAGGTCAATTTGACAGAGGCATGTAATTAAATGGTGGGTGATTCCAAAAATTCGCGTTGAACGGCACTAGACCGATTTTCTGTCGATTCTGTACCCTGTGCCCGTAATTGAAATCTTTAGATTTTTATGACAATCAAGAGTTGCCAATGAGCCGAAGATGCACAATGTGGATCGAAAATAATCGACCACGGGTCAAACGCGTTAAAAATTCCTAAAAGCTACCTGGTAGATTAGGTCACGCTAAAATCGCATCCGGTTGAAATTAACCATGAAATTGAACTCGGTTTTAGGAATCGAAAGTGCTAGCATGTCACAAATTATTTTTGCAACATCGACTCATCCTTTGAAGAATTTTTGGCAAGCCCGAATTTTTGGTAGAAAATCAAAGTTTGGGCGATTTGAAACCGGGAAATTTGAAGGGGCCAAATTGAGTGCATTTTTGGCCGCCAAGTTGGATCAAATGGTGATGGGAATGCAAGAATTTGGTGTGGGCTCCTACCTTGGCATCATTGGCCATTGAATTGAGGTTAATTGAAGTAGATTAGTGTGAAATTGAAGTGGAACACTTGAAATTCGTAGGCCATGTGGGGTTGCAACATTTGGGCATCAATCCTTGGCTTGTGGAGGAAGATTGGGAGGGAAACGTGGTTGTGGATCAAGGCTGAAGACTTTGGGGGCCTTGCACTTGAGTTTTAAGATATTTTAGCTTGACTTTGGGGGCCCTTTGTCCCCTCCTTCCCAGCAGTAGCTCTACCTTCTTCTTCCTTCTTGCTTCAACTTTCATTTCTAGAGCAACAACCAGCCAAGCCCTCGAACCGAAGCCTCCGGCCCCGTCGACAACCCTTTTCTGTCTGTCTAAGCCGTTCGCCGTCCTGGTCGATCGCCGCGTCCAAGCTCCCCCGCACCCGAGCCTACCATCCTCGCGATGTCACAGCCACCTCTGCCCACCGCTCTGCCGTTTGAGCCCCCAAACTACTGTCCACTGTGTTCAACTCCGTCCGCCAGACTAGCCAACCCAAGCCCGGCCATTCCAGCCCCTCGGCTCCTTTCGGTCCAGCCCAAAACAAAACCAAACTCATAGCTTGGCCGTGAGCTTCGTGGGCTGTTTTCGAGCCCTCTCGACCTCCCTTGGCGTTGCCGTAGGCCCGAGTCTCACTCGCCTTCGTGTTGCCGTCACCATGAACTCACTAGTTTGCTAATCCGGTGAGTTTATGTCCTAAACTCTAATTAGGGTTCTAATTATGCTTAAAGGTGGATTAGTAGCTAAATTAGAGATTAGGGGGTTAGTTAGTTTAATTAGAGATTAGTGGTAATTAGTATTATGCCTAAGTTAGTAGATTGGTTAGTTAGTCTAATTAGTTATTAGGTGGTTATTTGGATTAGTTAATTTAGGAGATTAGTTAATTGAGTCCAATTAGGTGGTTAGTTTAGTGTAAGTAAATTAATTAGTGCTTTAATTTTATCATTTTGTAATTTATTTAATTAAATGTAATTTATTTAATTATTTATTATTTTTCGTAAATTATACCCGGATAGTCGGTTGTTAGAATTTCGTGGCCGATCGTCGTGGTGTAGTTGATTTGTACAATTGAGTGTTAAATTGTGCAATTGGATGCTGAGTGTTGATTTTTGAATTATTATTTCAAAATTATGAAAATTTGTTATTTTATTAGAAAAATACCGGTTGTCGATTTTTTACACCGAAAATGTTTTTAGTACTATATAAAATCGTGGGATTTTAAAAGAGAGGATATCATGCTTTATAGTTTGATTTGACCATGTGTCCACGCACACCTATTTTACCGGGTGTTTTTTTAATATGAAGAAAATAGGCTAGGTACATTATTTAAATTGAGGCATTGGAGTGCAAAGCATGATATCCTTGGCCGAGATTGGATGTGCATGTGATCGCTATGAGAATCTGTCACCCGAGAAAAGTCGAGTGGGCGTTGCTCCTATATGGAATGCCCCACATCAACGAATGCCAGATCGCGGTAGAGGCCGAACCAATGCTCCTTCAGGAATGCCGTCTAAAGGTAGACATTGTCGTGCTTGATGGGGCGAGATGATGCCTGGTTACGCCGGAAGACCGCCGACTGTTGAGCTGGTCGTGCTTGTTAGGCCATAATTAATTGGAACACTTGATTGAGTGAGTTGACTGCGCCTAATTATGGGACAAAATTGTGTGACACGAAATGGGATGTGTCATAACGATTTGGCCTTAAAATCGAGACCCTTGTGATTGATTGATTTATTAAAGTGAAGTGTTCTAATTATTAGGTGCATGTCCTATATGCATATGTTATATGAGCTGTACTGACATGCAAGGAGGTGCTAAGGCGAGATAAGTCCTCTTTGATGTGTGTATAGGTTGCCTCTAGGTGTATTATCTTCCTAATAAGGGTTTAGGGCATGAACTCTCTGAGATTTTTATCTCATCTCGTCGTGGGTTACCAATTTCAGGGTCGTAGCGTGGAGGATCTAGAGCTCGAGGCTAAAGGGTCTAGAGTGTAGATGGCCTAGAGGTTTCTTTTTTAGTCAGACCTTCTGTATATAGACCTAGTGTGTTTATAAAATGTGT
Organism: Eucalyptus cloeziana; assembly: GCA_014182715.1. Taxonomy (NCBI): domain Eukaryota; kingdom Viridiplantae; phylum Streptophyta; class Magnoliopsida; order Myrtales; family Myrtaceae; genus Eucalyptus; species Eucalyptus cloeziana. The sequence continues at coordinate 20,714,284 of CM024644.1, read as the reverse complement.
TTTGCGAACTTGGTTGTCCTGCTTTTCTATCTCATGATTGCTGGTTGTCAGGGGATTGTTTAATTCGCTTCCGCATGTGCATGAATCGATTGGGTCGGCAACGCGTCTTATGAATGTCGCAATTTAGTCGACCACCGAAGGATTTGCGCGCGCTTGAGGTTCAGGGCGTGACAGATCAGTTGGCCGTGGCTATTGGATCGTAAATAATTGGAACATGCTTGAGTGATTGAAATAGCTGCGCCTGATTATGGAGCAAAATTGTGTGGCATGGAATGTGACATATCATAATGATTTGGCCTTATAATCGAGACCCCTGTGATTAATTGAGGAATGAATTGAAATATTCCAATTATTGAATGCATTTAATGTATGCATATGATATATGAGATGTACTAATGTGCAAGAAGGTACTGAGGCGAGATAAGTCCTATATGGTGCATGTTTAGGCTACCTCTAGGTGAATTCTCATCATAATCGGGGTTTAGGGTGTTGACTCACTGAGATTTTATCTCACCCCGTCGAGGTTTAAAATTTTCAAGTCCTTAGATGGAGGTAAGGCACGTTCGTTTTGGGTGGCCACGAGAGGCGGAGATCAAGCGTACCCTTTTCCCTATCCACGAGACCCCCTGGACCTGTGAGCTTGTAGTTACCACGATCTGGGTCGAAGAGGGCCTACCTCAATTGGTACCTCATCGCTTCAAAGAGTGGTTTCGTCATGGGCCTACTGGGATTCGGGAGGGCCCCTTGGATGGTTTTGACCGACCTGCCGTCGATACCGAGTATGAGGAGGTACTCGACCCCATCTTCGACGCTGATATTTTGGCAGATATCGTGGCGAACCAGGGGCCCGAGGTTGAAGAGCTCGGTGTAAGGGTAGCTGATCCTCTAGATATCGACATCCCTGATGGTGTTGTGGTAGACCCGGATCCTAAGTAGGTGGGGTCTGGGGTAAAGTTAGCTTGGTAACTCCTTTTTTGGGTCTTAACCTTTTGTATATAACTTTGTAGGGCTAACCTGGTTTGTTTATAAAATATATTTTGTGTTAATTGGCTGTCATGCTTCTTCTATCCCATGTGTTTGTTTGTTATCTGGAGTTTATTAATTCGCTTCCGCATATGCATAAAACAAATGAGTCGGCGACGCATCCTGGGAACGTCGCAATTTGATCAACTGTTGAGGGATGTGCGCATGCCTGGGGTTCGGGGCATGATAGAAAGAGGGAATGGAAGTCAAAGCCATGACTAATAGGAAGCTTGGTAAAATATCAAAATGATCATTAGAATGCCCCCAAAGTCCTCGGCCCTAAAGGTCAAATGACCATCCAATGAGAAATTAACTCTAATTTCTCACATATAGACCATTTTTGGCAGCAAATAAACCATTTAAACAGCCCATCCGAATTTCCTTAATTTATTTTTGTTTGAAAATCGATTTTTACGCAAAATTCCGAACTTGACGAAAATTCGCCAAAAGATGAGACGATGTCTTACAAATGAATTGTGACATGCTTGAACATCTGAATCCCAAATATGAATTTAATTTAGTGGTCAAAATCGACCGAATGCGATTTTAGTATGACCTAATCTATCAAGTAGCTTTTAGAGATTTTAGCGCGTTTGACTCGTGGTCGATAATTTTCGATCCACGTTTGTGCATCTTTGAATCATAGACGACTCTCGGTTGTCATAAAAATCACGAGGTTTCAATTATGTGTCCTGAGCATAATTTCGATAGAAAATTAGTTTACTACCGTTCAACATGCATATCGCAATCATGCGGAATCACCCGCAATTCGACTACGCAATTCCATCGAATCGACTTATATCCGTTCGTTAATTGATTATAACGGTATCGTATTGACCCTTGCCGACTATTATGGTCGAGCGGTTGGTTTTCGGTCAAATTCTCTAATATGTTGCATTTATATCTCTTAACAGTTTCACCTAATAGATTAGTTAACTCATGAGTGGCCAGCTCAGAGTAAATTGACCATAGGCGCGTCAATGAACCAACCATTTCATATATTTGAGATGGGGTCAAATTTCAGGATGTCATAGATGAATTGTTGTAATGTCGTTTTTCTTTGAAGGTTTTTTGAATATGTTTTCTTAGAGTTTGTAGAAAGTCAAAAAGAGAAAAGAAATGTTAGATACGGAGGACATGTCTTAGTATATATAATCATTTTAAGTTGAATCATTTTTGTAAAAATGTGGCTAGAAAATATTATTACCAACCCTTTTCCTACTTAAGTTTAGCAATATCGAAGATTCTAAGGTCATTTAAAAAAATTGTTTTTGAATTTTTCTTTTAGAGTTTGTGGAAAAAAAAAAAAAGAGGAAAGAAAGTTTGATGTGGGACACGTGTCAAAAATAAAGACGACAACAAGTCAAAGTCGTCGTTGACTTATCAAAGACCGGCACGATTCATACGTTTCATTAGATTCGGACGTTGTTGTCTCTCTCCCCTGTTTTTCCAAGATCCTTCTTTGTGCTGGCCAAGTTATCACCGTCAGTTTGATTGGTCATCTCAGAAGATTTCCACACCAATTACATATTTAGGACTTAATTGATATGAAAAGAAAATCAAATACTTGGTCAACTGACTTGAACCCATCATACATCTTTTGAGCATTATCAACATGAATGTCTTTTCAAGACCCGTTATTGTCAACCTCGTTAATCGCATTAGAATTGAGATATTTGTACCTTTCCTTACCGGCTTGAATTGTTCCTTGAACACATTGGATCTTTTAATTTTTGCTAGATCAAAAATTGTGTGGATTATTCTCTTACACATTGGATTAAATAGTTGTTCCACATCTATTTTCCCAAGACCCTTCTTCGTGCTGGCCAAGATTTAACATGTTCAGTTTGATTGGTCATCTTAGAAGGTTTCCACACCAATTACATATTTAAGACTGAATTATGTTTTTAGCAGAAAAGAAAATCAGAGATTTCGTCAACTGACTTGAGCCACTGAAACATCTAGATGCGTGTACAAGCTGACTGAATGGTGAACTTCGATGTAAAAAAGATGCTCGTTTGCATGACTACTCGTGTGACTGATGTAAATTCTGCAATGATAAAGTTTACAAGTATATATGGATCTCAAAATCAAGAAAGATTGCTGCATCATGCTCGAGTAGATGATTGCAATTTTAAAAGTATTCCCAATTGCCACATACATATTACGATCGTGCCTAGCTGATTACCGGACCTTAATAAATATGGGATAGGTATGACGTAACAGTTTACTAATCCCAGACATCGTGAATAAGTTCATAAACAATAGTTAACTAAGTCGTCCTATTAGTAAATGAACAAGTTTTCCTCCCTTCTTTCTTTCGCTCTGAACACCGATTTCCATGACAAACACAGTAATGTGACTCGTAAGTGTAAGAGGCAAAACAAATCTTCACCACATCTCACTTGGCAAGAGTGGCTGCACATCCGAAAATGTAATGACATCCATATCAATGTTTGACTTGCTAGATGGAAAAGCAGCAGCATAAAATTCAGTTGCCTCACGGTCCTCTTGGTTTTGCTGAATGCCTGAAGGATTTTGGAGCTTCCTTACCCCCTCCAACTCCATTGCCACTTCTTTCATTGTAGGTCGGTTCCTCCCATTCAAGTGTAAGCATCTTTTCGCAAGGTTAGCAACTGATGCAATCTCTTCCTTCTTACCCTCTTTCAAAACTTGAGCATCCACAATGTCGAACAAGCGATTTTGCTCCATCGAAATTATGAAATAGGTTGCGAGGCTTCTTCCTTCTTGTTCCCTCAATGACAAGATTGGCTTTTGGCCTGTTAAGAGTTCAACAAGGACAACTCCAAAGCTGTACACATCGCTTTTGTCTGTGAATTGATTTGATTGGAAATACTCGGGATCTAGGTAACCAAAAGTCCCCTGCACCAATGTAGTTACGTGAGTTTGATCGAGAGAAACGAACTTGGAAGTACCGAAATCTGCCACTTTTGCCCGATATTTCTCATCCAAGAGGATATTGGTGGACTTGATGTCTCGATGATAAATGGGAATGGAGGCTGCTGAATGCAAGTAAAACAAGGCTTCCGAGATTTCAGATGCTATTCGTAGACGTGTGTCCCACGATACATGAAACTCTTTGTTTGGCTCATGAAGGTATTGGTATAGAGTCCCGTTTGGTATGAACTCATATACTAAAAGCGGGATTTCTATCTCCAAGCAACACCCCAATAACTTAACCACATTCCTATGATTGATTTGTGAGAGAATGAGGATTTCATTTATGAACTGCTCAACTCTTCCCTCGTCTATCACTTTTGATTTCTTAATCGCAACTATTTTTCCATCCATTAACATTCCCTTGTAAACAGTACCTTGCCCACCTTGCCCAAGGATCCTATCCTCATTGAAATTGTCAGTGGCATTCTCTAAATCCTTGGAGTTGAACAATTTGCATTTCTCAACATTGTCTTGTGGTGAAGATAGCTCTCTTTCCAACAAAAGACCGCCATTGCGTTTGAAGTGCTTCTCTTTGAGCTTGATTTCTTTTCTCTTCTTGATGTATTTGTACAACCTCCATAAAAAAAGACACAAAAGTAGTGCCCCAACGCCTGCCCCAACCCCTGGATTGCAAAAGTTTATGGGGGCAAAAGTGAGAAAAATGTACCCTGCTTGTCAAGAATTTATAACGGCCCTTATCATCAAGAATTTCAAAGAATCTGATTCAAAGGAATACATATAAGAGTGACGAACCTGAGTCTCCTTTCCTGTGGACTTATGTTAACAGACATGAAAAATTTACTTGTCTCCATTTCGAGTTACGTCCGATGAAATTTCTATACGTGCATTTGTACTGTACAAATTCTTTCTTACAAGGAATTTAGCAAACCATAGATGAAAGTGAAAAAGTTCCTACCAGCAATCATCTTGATGATGATTGTAATATTCCAAATTCAAATATAACGAGAATAAGTAGGAACCTAGAAATGTTCAAGTGTTTTGTTATTTATCAAATACAAGTATTAGTGTGCAAAGAAGCTTTTAAGTTTATTGTGATACATACTATAGATTGAAACTTATCTATATCATTCACTAAGCAAATTGACAATCTTGTTAGAACAGGTAAAACTTATTTTTATACCTTTTTTTGAACATAATTTATGCTATGCTGTGCTTTTTCTAACAATGCTAAGAGCATGAAGCGGTCTAAAGTTCTGGGTTAAAACACATACTTACCAATAAGAACGAGTTTAGCTGTCTTTCTACTATCAACACATTCATGCCAGCCCTGTTTGTTCACACAAGTCGAGCCTATCCCGGGGCATACATTTGAATCTTCACATTCATCAATATCTGATGACAAAAGTCAAAATTATATTAGCAGCGAATTACCATCTCCTTGAGTGTAATATTATGCTTGTAAAAATAGGACTGTCCCATTCAATTTCGTTACAAAATGCATTCGCTTTGAATAACATTGGGTAGAAAAACAAAAACAAAAAAGAAGGCAGAAAAGCATGTATGGGATCATTAGACGGCAAGAATGCAAAATATCTGGGAATGACAAACCACTCCGATGTATGGTGCCCTTAAAAATGGAATGTGACAGCGTAAGTATGTTACCTTGGCATCCTCCAATAATATAAGCGTTACCACGATACCCACTTCGACACGAGCACTGCAGATATGAGAAGCTACTAGTCATGTAACACAAGACAATATCAGACATACGCAAGCTTTTGCGAAGCGCAAGTGAATTGTTGGTATTGTTTTGGATCCCCCAATCTAACACCACTGGGACCGTATCGTTCACTCTCAAATCATACAAATCTGTAACGTCTGACTTCGAGAACCATGATCTCTCTACCAAGAAAGCGTACTTGCACCCCTGTTGTCCACCTTCTTCTTTGATATCCACGCTAAAGGCCTGAAGTTTTAAGGGGAGTGTAGTCTGGCAGCATCCGTCCTTCCCGGAGCAAGCACTATACCAGCTAAAGTTGGTTCCAGCACATTTCGACCTGCAACCAGTCGATGTAAAGGCCATACCAGCTGACTCTGTAGTTACCAGTGTTGCCTTGGTGTCACAACCAACCAATATAAAGACGTTCCATCTCTGGGAGAAGACAAAGCCACTTCCTTTTAAACTCACTGGCTCACTAAGTCTATTGCCCTGGCAGCCTGCATATGAGTAATTTACTGGAAGACTGACCTTTATCATGCCATCAACCTCTGAAGTAAAATTGGGGAGTAAAATGTCGAGAACTCTCAATCCAATCTTAAGTAGTATGGGAACCGTGTTGTTTTGCTGGCAGACAATCTCATACCAGTCATCCAAGAAACACCCTTTTCCTATGCCGAAGGGGAAGGGAATGGTGATTTCCCCGCATTTTTCATCACAGTTTTGCATTGCAAGTTGCGGTGCGGCTCCAGATGCTCGTACTGTGAGGGAAACCAGAAGCAAAAGAATTTGAAACACTGAATTTGACATGATTTTCATGGTTTGTATGTGTTTGGATCTAAACATATGGAGAAAGGTAACAGGAGCTGAGTCCCTTAAATAAGAGAAGAAAGGAAGAATTTTCACGTTCTGTGCGCATTATTGTTATTTTTCGTTAAAGAAAGGAAGAATTTTCATGTCCCGTACGCATAATTTCCACCACTGTCACCTCCTGGTATTTGCTTGGGAAGTTTCCTTGGTGATAGAATATCAAAGGTTGACCAGTAGAGGGCACCAATGAGCAGCCAAGTGTGACTTTTCTCATTGTTGGGGAGATAATTTTGTCGATCATCTCTTTAACGAGAAAGACTTGGAGCGTTGCCAAGATGGAAGACTTTTCAGAATTCTTTGTCATGGATCCCGTCAAGCACGTGAGAATTGAGATATTTCTTCCTTTCCTTACCCAGTTAAAGTTGTTGTACGCGTCATATCCTTTTTCAAATTTTCCTCGACCAAAGTCGTATGAATTCTTCCTCTTCCGCACTCCATTAAAAATTAGTGCCACGTCTTTGGTTATTGCCGCAATTTTTTCACTTTTCAATGCCAATCTTTTTGTTTAGCATCAATTAGCTCGATCACTTACACTTTCTGATTCAACATGAATACGGTCCTTTAAATTATGCATATTAATCTTACTTTAGCATTGTTTAGGTTATTTTAGAAATTAATCGAAACTAAACCTCGTTTAGAGTTAGTTTATATTGCGCGTCTCTAATTTGTTAAAAGCTTACAATTTTGTTAGTTAGATGCAGTTTAGTAGCCTCAACCTACTTAGATTGCTGGCATATAATATCTCGTACAAAACATCCAAGAAACATCCGGCTCCTATTCCAAAGGGGAAGGGAATGACAATGTTTCCGCAAGATTCAGTGCAATTGCCAGGTGTGGTTTGGCTTTGGTTTATGGTTTCATCTCTCATCCCTCGACCCCTGTCATGGAAACTTTGATCATGCACGTGCCCATTATTTGAAGTAAACATTTTGTGCGATTAGAATTGTAACAAGTTTTTTACTCGTTGGATCCTGCTTTCTTCGAGAGATACGTTTTCTCAATTTCTAGTCCTTTCATTATGTTTCCTCGATTTTGCTCCCTCAAAATCTCCATTTCTCAGTGTCTGCGAAACCTGTGACTTGGAATTTCAGCCATATCAATTCTAATGCCATGAACGAAAAGTGAAACTTAAAGAGCAGTCTGTATAAAAAGCAATGTCCGCATGCAGAAAGACGAGTCATCAAGCACTCGACCGTTCACTCTATAAATATGTTTGGCTTTTGAAAACATTAGGGAGAAGAGCTAGACATAAATGCCGCTTCCCTTGAAAGTATATATCGGATCTCATAAACACCTAGATGGAAACATATCGGATCTCAATAAATTTTAGACCTGAGTATCAGGAGGCCAGGGCAGCAACGGCCACCAGCTAGCAATGGCCGTTGCTTGCCACCTCCGGTTCGTCCCCACATGTCCATCATAAGTCACAAACAAGGAAGTGTATCTTAAATAAATGAACCCCGCATTCATGAGATGCACCAACTAGCTAAGGCAAATCAAAAGTAGGATCGCGACTTAATTGTCAAATTATTCATACCTGATACTCCTGTTCGTCCCTACATACACCAAAACCTGGAGAAACTACTGCGTGGGAGGTTCATGGATCCGGTATGCAATCATAGATGTTGATCAAGTGTAACTTACAGATGGGGCCCGTGTGCTCAGCGACTATGATGGATCGGGTCTGTGTAGACCCGTATCTAAGCGAAAATTCGCCCAAAACCTGTGGAAAGCAGGTTAACTTTAACCATATGGAAACGATTTGTATGTAAACAACTTGGGAAGACCGGCATGGTGGGAATCGATGGATGACATCTTGATAATGGCCCCTGTGGTCTTCAAGACTGTTACTGACAGGAAACTTATATTAGAACAGGCCATAGACTTGGTCTCCATAAGTGATAGATTAGAGATACCATAGTTCCTTAGCTATTAATTCCGCTGAAGATGACTTTCCTTAGCCCACAAACTTCTTAGTGGTGGCCCACCAGCAAGCTTGGCTGGGTCGATGGTCTCATGCTCACCTATTGTCCACAAGATCACAGGTTCTCACTATGTCGTGATCGAACTTCTGGCAAATTTGTGCTCATGGGCATTGCTACATTATGTGGAGAGAATTATAGACCGTTGACACGTCGGTGGGGCTATGTTGATAAGCCTGTCTCAAGTATCTCGTGTGGTACTGAGTAGATATGGCTCAAACCTAGTATTTAATAGTGGATGAATAAAGATCGCTCACGTGGCTAATCAATTTTCTATGTTCTTATAATCACTGTTCTGAACTCCCAAGCTAACACAAATTCTCTCAACACCTAATTGTTGAAAAGTTTGCGAATTGGAAATAATATCTCAACGAAGGACAAGCACATTTATGATTTAACGAAAATTTAGGAATGGAGCAGCAAATCAATGGTATGCCCGGGCTTTTAATCGAGGATTCAAATTTCCATATGAGATTTCAATTCCATTTCTTTGTCGTTTTTTGGTTCAGTGTTCGGGCGAACCTGGTGAGCTCTATTCTGTATATTCAAATCGCGAGCTCTCTTCTCGTAGTCCGGTTGATGCTGCTGCTGCTGCTCCTGCTCGTCGTCGCCAACTGGAGGAGGCGTTGTTTCTGCCAACAGTGGCGAGGACGAGGACAAGCTGTGCTCGGTGGAGCTTGCCAGCTTCGGACACCGATTCCCTCTTGCCATCTCCCTCCCTCCCTCCCTCCCTCCCTCCCTCCCTCTCTCTCTCTCAACGGTAACTGAACCAGAAATATGTGAAAATGGAGGAATTCAGGAGGGTTGAAGATTTGAACTCCCCTATGCATAAGCTAGACTATGGCCTTATCCTAAGGCGTGGAAGTATGCAATTGGGGAGGCAAATAGTGATTTGAGAGATTTGAACTTTCGACCTTCTAGTTTTAATACCATGTGAGATTTTTGTACTATTAGATTAATGTATGGTTTATTAATTAAATAATTTAGCAAATGCCATGCTAACGAAACACCTATACATTGCCACAAATGACATGACAATATTTCATTTCGAATACTATTACAATTATGTCTTAGGATGCAAATATAATGAATGTCCGTTGAACATGTACAAGAAACCATCTACAATCAACAATGCCTATTTAATATGACACTATTTCACTTAAAAGATAGGTGAAGGTGCATCGTGGCTAAATATATTAATGAATTCAATTGGGGATTGACTTTGCTAATAATATATGTATTTTGATTCTATTATTCCCGTTAATTGATAGTTGGAATACTATAATTCATCAATGTATATAATAAAGGTTATACATGCTTGTTGGAAGGCGCAATTTTCGTATTTGTTATTTCTCATTTTGTGTTTGTGTGTTTTTTTTTTCTTTTACTTTCAATTTCTACTAATTCTGCAAATTGGGCTTGACAGTTGAAACACCGAGTTCAACATGATTTTCACGTTTCGTATGCGAATGGACCTAACGCTACGGAGAAAAGGGGATATTGACAGAGACCGTTACTTGTGTTACGTGAAAGAAGGAATTGAAATGTCATGTACTGTACGCATTGTTTCCTTGCACAGCTCTGTTTCCTTGCACAGCTTGGGATGCTTCCTATCAAAATCCGAAAGGTAGAAGACGCCAATTTAAGCAGCCAAGTACGACCTTTCCCATTGTGGGGGCCAAAACTTTGTTCATCTTTCTCACGAGAAAAGAGTAGGAGCATTATAAGATGAATTGAAATGACTTACCACGAGGGGACTTAGACTTTTGATGGCCCCGCTCTCGGATTCCCACTTCTTTTCTTCTCCTTTTTGAAAAAGAAAATCATTTTCCACCACAAGAATGTCTTTTTAAACAGCGAAATCACTCAAAATACCTTGAGCTAAATTCCTCTGTGACATGCAGAGCTTCCCTCTACTGATAATGGTAGCTCTCACCGTTTCTATAACCCTAATTATCGAATTCCCCTCCTTATCAGCGACCCCTTTCTTCTTACTCTCTCCGCGATAGTTTGGTCTTCTTTAAAAATGGGCTGTACTTATGGAGAATAAATCCCGTGATTCCAACTTCGTGGCGATGTCTCTTTCTTTGGAGTATCCGCTGTTGTCGATGGGTTTTTGGTACGGTCTAATTACCCACTGAAGCTCTGATCTTTTCTTTTCCATCTCCGTCTCTCTGTTTTGACATCCATCGGTCCTTCGTTTGCCCAGGCTTCGGAGAACTCTGCATGTTGCAATCCGCCATCTCTACTGCTTTTTCTGTCATATAATCTACGTTTTCTCGGCTCCACATAGAGTTCGGTGGAATTGGCCCATTATTTTAACAGTCTATCGCTCACTTGTTGAATACCCATATCCAGCACCCTTGTCCTTTTATTCCTGTCTTGGCATAACTGCAATGGACAATCTTGAATAGAACGAGACCTCACGCCTTGCTGCTCTCTGTCATAGATTGGGGCGTTTATGGTCTGAACAGGAAATTGATATATGGGAAGAATCGCCACCCCTGGAGAAACTCGAAGAGTGCAAGAGGATATTAATCAGTAAGATCGTCTCCAATACCTCTATTAATGTTCAAGCATTTCAAAATACAATGCAGCGCACTTGGTGTACTAATCAAGTAGAGATCACTCAACCAGAAACGAGTATGTTTGTGGCAAAATTCGAATTAGAAAGTGAAAAACAGAGGGTTCAAGATGGGGGGCCGTGGCTGTTCTCTAGTAATCTGGTCATTTTTCAGCCTTGGAAGCCAAATATGCCTCTCTATTGTTATGATTTTTCCAAATGTGCAATATGGGTTCAGGTTATTGGCCTCCCACTTGAATGGTGCACAGATACTATGTTAGCTAAAGCTATAAAGTGCATTGGGCGAATGCTGGAAGTCAAAGTAGACACTAAAGATGGCCCGACATTGAAGGTGGGCCGTGTTAGAGTTGAACTGAACCTAAGCGATCCTCTGCAACCAGGCCAACTAATTCGCATTGACAGTAAAGCAATTTGGTTAGATTTCCGCTATGAAAGGCTACCTCACTTTTGTTACTCATGCGGACACATAGGCCACTATGCAATGTACTGTAAAGACATACCTTTCACTGAAGCAAAGATGGCTGGCAAGGAAAAGATGGCTTTTGGCCAATGGTTGCGGGCTGAAGTCAAGGAATATAGTCCGTACTGGCGGACGTTCTATGAAGGCAATCTTCCTGAAGATGTCTCTACTAAAGTTGTTCCCGAAACCCCATCATTCTTGGTTGCCAATGTCCCTACTCTGCCTCCTCCTGCAGAAATCGCACCCAGGACAGGTTGCAATGAAAGCCTAGATAAGGAGAAAGCAGTAACCACCGACCTGATTCTTGCTGCGACAAAAATGAAAGGTATCTAGCAGGTTGCCCCTGACACAGACAGATTTACCTCAACCACGCCAAAGGATACACTGTTGAATCTGCCACAACACCTCCCTATGATTGAAGATATGGCAGCGCCCACTCACGCAACAGTTCCTCATCGACAGCCAGCTACTTTGGGTGGAGTTCTATCTCTGACAGCTACCAAGCCACAAGGTACTAAAATGAAAACTTTAGCTGCCGAGAAACTCAAAAAACTCAGGCCTTCCCACCTAATCACTAAAACGGGCATAGCAAAAAAACTCAAAAGGTACAACCATTATGATATGGGCTCTCATGTTTCTGAATATGTGGAAGAGAACCAACTTCTAGACGCTCCTGTCCTCATGGCTGATGAAGTCAGGAAATGGGCTGAGATGGCTTGCCCAGAAAAGCCATCGATAGCAAAATTAAACTTCTATGTTGGAACTGTCAGGGACTTGACTCACCCCTGATAGTTCAAGCCCTAAAAGCCCTAGTGGTCAAAGAGAAGCCATATGTGATTTTTTTGATGGAAACAAAGAATAGAGAGCAAGTTATATTACATGTTCAGAGCAGAATTCGGTATTCTCATTCCTATGTAATTAATCCAAAAGGCATTACGGGAGGGTTAACATTGTATTGGCAGTCTAATATGTCTATAAAGGTGGAATTAGCGACTCCATACTTCATCGATACTATCTGTACAGACATGGGGAAAGGTATACCTATGCGACTGACCTGTGTCCATGCGCTAGCAACTCTTCAATTGCGACAACCTTTATGGACAGCCCTTCACAGGATTGCAGCTGCTAATTCCTTACCTTGGGTTTGTGCGGGTGACTTCAATGAAGTTATCTATCCATGGGAGAAAATAGGTAAGAGATCCCCTGACTTTTCTCGTATGGAATCTTTTCAAGAAGTCCTACATGATTGTGCACTGCTGGATATTGAAATCAAGGGCTGTGCGTTTACCTAGATGAATCAACGCGAGGAGGACGAGCTAGTGAAAGAAAGATTGGATCGGGTTCTTTGCAACTGGAACTGAAGAGTCTTATTTCCAGAGGCTGAAGTCTTCGCGTTACCTGCAGTTGGATCGGACCACAGTCCCCTGGTGTTAAATACCGAAGTAAGACAGCCTCGTACTGGCAAGACCTTCAAGTTTGAAGCTTATTGGTTAGAGGAACATACTTGCCGGGATGTCATTGCAAAAGCCTAGTCATCAGCTCCAGATACAGGTAAAGATACGTTCTCCCAAGCTAATGAACAAATTGAAAATCTGCAGCAACAGTTACAAAGGTTGACGAATCGGACCAATCACTAAATGATAAAAAACTAGCCTAGGAGTTGAAAGCAAAGCTACACAATGCGTGGAAGCAGGAGGAACAATACTGGGCTATGTGTTCTAGGATAAATTGGCTTCGGTGGGGTGATAAAAATACAAAATTCTTTCACGCTACGACCATTCAACGCAGAAATAGAAACAGAATTAGAATGTTGCTTGATGACAATCAACAATGGGTTCGTGATGACCGCCATCTCAAAGACATGACACGGGATTTCTTTTCAAAGCTCTATCAAACGAAAGGCTCTCGTGCTTATGGCCTAATTCTAGAGAAGTGTGATTGTGTTGTAACCTCTGTGATGAATGCACAACTAATTTCCGACGTTACTTGAGAGGAAGTGAAACTAGCAGCGTTTCAATTGGGGAAAACCCAAGCCCCGGGTCCTGATGGATTTAATGGCCTCTTTTATCAACATCATTGGGACATCCTTGAAGATCAGGTATACTCTACGGTGTAGCTATTTTTTCAATCTGGTGTCTTACCTCCGAAGCTAAACCGTACCAATCTAACACTTGTGCCTAAAGTTCCTAGTCCCAAATGTCTAGATCAGTACCGTCCCATTAGTCTTTGCAATTATGCGTACAAAATAATATCTAAGGTGCTTGCCAACCGGTTGAAACATCTTCTTCCTGATCTCATTTCTATGGAACAAAGTGCATTTATTAGCGGACGTCAAATACAAGACAATATTTTAATTGTACAAGAAGTCCTACATCAGCTAAAGACGAGAAGACGCAAGCGAAAGTTTTAGGGCATTGTCAAAATGGACATGAAAAAGGCCTATGATCGTGTTGAATGGGACTTTCTTAGAGATTATCTACTTCGGATAGGCTTTCATTCCACTTGGGTACAATGGGTTATGCAGTGCGTCACTACAGTTTCCATCAGCGTCAAATTTAATGGGGACAACTGAACTATTTCCACCCAACGTGTGGAATTCGTCAGGGAGATCCTCTATCCCCTTATTTGTTTATCCTAATAGCGAATGTGTTGACTATGCTCATTCACCAAGCTGTCCAGATGGGAAACTTAAAGGGAGTTCAGCTTAACAGGTGGTGTCCCACTCTGACTCATTTGTTCTTTGCTGATGATGCTATATTCTTTATTGATGGGTCAGTACTAGAATGCTAAGAATTGGCCAACATCCTAAATCAGTATTGTTTTGCCACGAGACAGGCCATCAATTGCAATAAGTCCGGCATCTTTCTTAGCAAGGATTGCCCTGATGTTCTTAAAGTTAGATTGGCTTAGGAACTCAGAATACCAGTGCTGGACAAAACAGGTAAATACCTTGGTATCCCGTCAGACTGGGGAAGATCTAAATGTGATATGTTTGCATGGATCCTTGGGAAAGTCAATGCTAAGCTTGATGGATAAAAAGAAAATCTAATTTCGAAAGGTGGTAAGGAGGTTCTAATAAAAAGTGTTGAACAGGCGATCCCCCAATATGCTATGTCAATTTTTAAAATCCCTATTTCGCTTTGCAAAAGTATTGAAAAAAAGATTGCGCGCTTTTGGTGGCAAAATGATAGTAGAAGATCAGGAATACATTGGAAGAATTGGGAAGTATTGAAGATTAAGAAGGACTTGGGCGGTCTCGGGTTTCGAGACCTTGTTGATTTCAATAAAGCTATGTTAGGTAAATAGGCCTGGCGACTACTGCAACAACCTACCTCATTATGGGCTACTCTTTTTAAAGGTCTGTATTTCCACTCCCAGGATTTCTTAAAGGCCTCAACGGGTTCTAGACCTTCTTGGGGTTGGCAGAGCCTCCTAGCAGGACGGGAAACTATATTATCAAAAATTCAATGGTTGGTCGGAGATGGCACTAAAATCAAGATTCGAGAAGATTGCTGGCTTCCCACAAGTAAAATAACTGGAACTGCATCAGTAGATGAACCAGAACTAGTTGCTGACCTAATCATTCCAAACACTAATCTATGGAATATGCCTTTACTTGAACACCTCTTTGATGTTGCTACTATAACTGAAATTCTTAAACTTTTGATCCGTCCTCAGTTTATGACTGATCATCTCATTTGGCCATGCACCGCTAGTGGTAAGTACATTGTTAAAAGTGCCTATAGTTTTCTTCGACATGGCCCCAGTCCTTCTACTCTTGATCGAGCCTCATCCTCATATCACCCACCTCAAAACCTTTGGAAAACACTCTAGAAACTACATATCCCCCCAAAACTTAAATTTTTTCTGTGGTTTTTATACCAGAATGCCTTGCCCACTAAAGATAATCTATTCCGCCGGAAAATATGTGCTGATCCTATCTGTTCACTCTGCTCTACTCGACAACCAGAAACACTGGAACATTTATTTCTATTATGCCCATGGACATCATAAGTGTGGTCTCATTCTCAAATCAGTATATCGATTTTACCCACAGAAGTTCACAGAATAGAAGAATGGCTAGCTAATCACTTGGATGCAGGGAAAATAGTACCTGGTTTGGAGCTTCTCGCCAACCTATTATGGCAGATATGGAGATCGCGCAATCGCTTCATCTTCTGCCAGCAGGCTCCTGATCCTCTTCACATTGTCGAAACAGCTGCTGCCCAAGTTCGAATGGGCCACGCTGTCTCGGCTCATGCTCAGGTCATAGGCTCAACCTGCAATGATCTCGGCCCCGGCTCATCATGTCAACTCCCTAACTTACCAGTACTGGATCTTACTCGAGCTACGAATCCTTTCCCAGGCAGAATGACTGGATCAGTCGTACCTCCAATTGGTGCGCCAGTAGTTGACCCAGCTCACAAGACTTGCGCTGTATCGAATCAGGCTCGAGTCGAAGGATTAGTGTGCAGCATGATTAACCCTAACACCTCATGTCAGCCACCTGATCTACCAGTCTCGGATCTCATTCGAGTTGACGATTCCATCCCAGGTAGCACGACCAGACCAGTCACATGGATAGGTAACGCTGTCTCGACCCTTACTCATCTGACTGGCATAGCGTACAGAAACCCTGATCTCGACACGGTTTGGAAGCCCCCTGACCCAGGTGCCTTGAAGATTAATCTTGATGGGGCTTTTCAGCCAGGTAGCACCACTGGATCTGTAGCCTATATATGTTGCAATCACGAAGGACAGATGCTTGCAGGTTTCACTACAACGGTACCTGCTCATTCGGCTTTGGAGGCAGAAATCTAAGCGTTAACAATCGCCCTGCAGCACCTGAAGCACGATAATAAGGCCGAGACTTCTCTGATCTTTGAGACCGACTGCCTCGCACTAGTATAGGCGATAACAAACCATTAGGCGTCTCCATGGACGGTCAAACCTTTGATCGCAGAAGCCGCAGCATTGTTGCTCTGTTTCACACGAGCTTCAGTTAGGTTTTGTAGGAGAGCAGCGAATGCTGCTGCCAACTGGGCCACCAGGGCCCATAATGCTCAGCCCATGCCTTTTGACTGGGCCAACTCCCCTCCTCCTGCTTTGTTACACCTTCTTGCTCTTGATGTCTGTTTAGCTGGATGTAATTATCGGTATAGCTATTGAAAAGAGGTTTTCTCGACAAAAAAAAAAAAAAACAGCGAAATCACTCAACAAATTTAGACTACAACGACCAAGACTTTTCTTTTTCTTTTTTTTTCTCTCTCAACAAATGAAATGGGTTGGGTATCTTTTTTATCAGCAAAGTTCAAACAAAAAATAATTTTACTAAAAGCAAAAGTGGTTTCCTCTTAACTTATTTAATCATTGTGTTATGTATGTGTGCCACGGTCTCTCCCCATTATTGAAGCGGAATTCATTTTTATTGTTCTGGGTCCAACAGTTTTCCGTGCTCAAGCAATCAATAAAAGCACTTGGGAATGCTATTTTGGCCCCCCAAAAGAGAAAAGAAGATGTATAAGAATCATGAGGATGTGACATCCAGATTTTTGGGTTATGATTTCGATTAGATAAGTTGGGCATTTCATCGGCATGACTACAGTGTTTTTCTCTGAGTTGACCACTCACGAGATAACTAGACTAGCTGGGTAAGCTATTAAGGACTTCAAGGTAGATAGACTTGAGAATTCGTCCAGAAATTGACTTCTTGACCGTGCTCATCTTTACAGATCATTACGGCACAATTAAAAATCGATTTGAAGTCAGAGATAGGTAAGTTCAATTGAGATGAGTGACCGATCGTGGGTGACTCCACTAAATTGGAAAATTCTCATCGACCCGCACTAATTTGATTTTACTATCGTTTTGGTACCTTGTGTCTGTATTTGAATCCTCGAGATTTTCATGACAACCGAGAGTCGCCAATGTGTCAAGTGGGTTCATCGTGGCTCGAAGAAAATCGACCATGAGTCATTTGTCCTAAAAAGTTCTGAAAACTACCTAGTAGCCTAGGTCACACTAAAAACGCATCCGAGTAAAATTAACCGCCAATCTAAGTCCGATTTCAGAAATTGAAGATTCGGTCATGTCACAATAAATTTTAGGAACGTCGACTTAGTCTCGGGAGATTTTCGACAACCGAGACTTTTTGGGAAAAAGTCAGCTTATGGCCATTTTCATTCGGTTGAAGTTGAGGATAATGAAATTGAGAAGCATGAGGGATTCTTGGATGAGGAAAATAATCAATTTGATAAGTGAAACATCAATTGATTTTATGAGAGTCATTTGAGAGAAATTCAAGAGGGAAATTGGATGCAGAAATGCAAGTGGGGACCGAGTACTCTAATCTGAAATTTCTTTTGGGAATCTATGAGCTTATTCAAAAGAAAATGAAATAAAATTTTCTATTTGAGGAAATTCTTTTCTTTTAATTTTATTCCCATTCCTTTTTCTATTTTTGGCCAAACACCTTTTCCCCACAAGCTTCTCTCTCCTTTCTTTCTTTCCTTCTTTTTCTTTTCTCTCTCTCTCTCTCTCTCTCTCTCTCTCTTTCTTCACGTGCAAATTCCCCTCCACCGAATGCCCCCATGCTGTCTTCAACTTTGCTTCCTTTACTTTTTGACTTTTCAAACCTATCTTCTCTCTCTCTCTCTCTCTCTCTCTCTCTCTCTCTCTCTCTCTCTCTCTCTCTCTCTCTCTCGATACTCTCACTCGCTCGACTCTCTCCCTATTCCTCTCCCTCTCGGCTGTTCGAACACAGCAAAAGCAGAAGCAGCAACCAATGTCGCGCCAGAGCACCGTCACCACTTCACGCCGCACGTCGTCCTCGCCCCGCGTCTCCTCTTTGCCGTGCTGTCGTCCTTGCGCGCCACTACTGGCCACACACCTTGGCTGCCCTCTCGCTCAACTCACTGTTCCAGAGCTGCTGTCCAGCTCCGTTTTGGCCAGCACAGGCCACGGTTCGACCACCTCCGGCCACCGTGCGCCACCACCTCGACCCACCGAAGTTCCCTCGCCCTCCGCCACCTTGCCTTGCCATCTCAGCCCCGAATTCGGCCCCAACCAGTAGCAAACAGAGAGGGGAAAAATGGGTATGGCAGCAGCTTCGTGGCCCGTTTTGGCCGGCTTCCCAACCCCGGATGCTCGGCCCGCCTTGAGGAAAGTCGATCCTCGTGTCAATCCCGTCGTTTTGAGTGAGTTTTGCTCACTAATGCCTTCTTAGTTTGCTAATTATACTTAAAGGTTGATTAGTGTTAGTTAAGTGTAATTAGGTGGTTGGATTAGAATGGATTAATGTTTATTAGTTAATTGCTTTGCATATTAGTTAGATGGTTAGTGTACTTAACTAGAGAATTGCCTATAGTATTTATTGAATGCTTCTCGGGATTTTTCCGGACCCTTATCGGGTTTTAGTTAGGCAATTCGGGCCTAAATAGAATTTTAAGTAATTAAATATTAATTTTCGAAATTAATTATTTAATTATTTATTTTCTGGAAATTCAACTGGGATGGCTAGTTACCGGGATTTTATGCTGATGATCGTGGTGCAGTCCATTTATTTAATTGAGCTTTATATTATGCTAAATTGAAATTATTGTATTTATTTATTTAATTTTCGAAATTAATTATTTGATTATTTATTTTCCGAAAATTCAACTGGGATGGCCGGTGACCGGAATCTCGTGCTAATTGTCGTGGTGCAGTCCGTTTATTTACTTGAGCTCCACATTGTGCTTAATTAAATTGATTGTGCAATTTAATGAATTGTTCCTTAATTGATTGAAATTGAGTGGAATTGAATGATTGATCGGTAGATGGCCGAGTTTGGTCCTTTAACCTTTATAATGCTTTGATGAGTTGTAAAGCGGAAAGAATCGTGAGAGTGAACTGAGAATTCTATTGGTTAAGACCGATCAGGTACGAAGTATAGACACGCGTGGTTCGGTAATTAAGAATATCACTGTGCGAAAACAACGCCTTAAAGAATGCATGTAGACTGTCTATGACTTGTGGCAGGCATGGTTCGGTGATTAAGGATATCACTGTGCGAAAACGGCACATTAAAGAATGCACGTAGACTGCCTATAACTTGTGACAGGTGTGGTTCGGTGATGAAGGACATCACTATGCAAAAACGACGCCTTAAAGAATGCACGTAGACTATCTGTGATCTATGACGGGTGTGGTTCGGTGATGAGGAATATCACTGTACGAAAACGGCGCCTTAAGGAACGCATGTAAACCGTCTGTTACTTATGTCACCTTGGCGAAAATGACGCCTGAGAGTATTAATGGAGCTCTGTGACTAAGTATACTATTGGAGGTTATATGAGATGGAATGAATGACCTAGAAATGATTCGACTGACATGTAATCGACTAAGTCGATTGATCGATGATTCGATCTGAGTGTGATTCAACGATCTGATATGATGTTGTGAATGGTTTGATTGAGATGTAATCGACTAGGTCGATTTGATCGATGCTTCAATCAGTGATGTGATTGCTTGGATGCCTATTTGATCTGTGCTAATATGCAGGCGGAATCTGAGGCTAAGGTAAGTCCTCTGACTCGTGTTGTGCATAGGCAGCCTTAAGGTGTATTAGTTACTAATCAAGTCTTAGGGGGTAGAACTTGATGAGACGTAGTCTCATCCTGGTTGTGGGACAACATTTCAGGACCCTGATGAAGAACCTGAGGAGAAAGAACCTGAAGAGGAGTATCTGAAGGAGAACCCCAAGGATGATCCAGAGTAGGATCCTGATGACTTTTGCTGTAGAATCTGTTTGAGTAAAAACCAACCTTTTTAGCATGGCATGTATATGTACATGTATGACTGAACCGTTATTGATGTACATAAGGGTGTCGGTTTTTAGGTTCAATTTTCTAGTCCTACTTCTATATCCTATTACTTTATTGTCTGGGGATTTTTATAACTGCTTCTGCATGTGCTATTAAAAAGGAAAGGGTCGGCGATATGTAGTTCTAGGATATCGGATTTTAAAATCGACCAAGGTAAGGGATGTGTGCGTGCCTGAGGATCGGGGCGTAACAAGGGAAGTCTTTCACTTCCACAATGAAATAGATGATGCCCCATCATGCACTTGAATTGAAGAAAGCTAAATGTAAATCTTGCTTTAAACTAGTCTTATTAATTCGCTAATGCTCTTGATCATGCTGCCAAAAGTATGATGAACTATTGGCATAGTTTCATTTTTTTAAAAAAAATTTCAGTAAAAATAAATATAACAGACGATTTATAGTACCATGGTCTCTCCCCCATTAGTGAAGCGAAATTCATTTTTATTATTCTTAGTCCAATGCTTTTCATGCTCAATTTTATTTTCCTCTTAACTTGTTTAATCATAGTGTGATGTGCGTGTGCCACGGTCTCTCCCTCATTATTGAAGCGGAATTCATTTTTATTGTTCTTAGTCCAAGGCTTTTCGTGCTCAAGCAATCAATAAAAGCACTTGGGAATGCTATTTTGACCCCCAAAACAGGAAAAAAGATGTGTGTGAATCATGAGGGAAGTCTTTTGCTTCCACAATGAAAGAAATTTTGCCCGTCATGCACTTGAATTGAAGAAAGCTAAATGTGATTCTTGCTTTAAACTGGTCTTATTAATTCACTAATTCTCTTGATCATGGTGCGAAAAGTATGCTGAACTATTGGCACAGTTTTTTTTTTTTTCAGTAAAAATAAATATAACAAACTATTTATGGTACCGATGAGAGAGGAGAGAGAGAGAGACTATAGAGCTGATTTTTTTGAAAAAAAAAAAAAAACAGTTAGGTCTGAAGAAATTGCTAGACCAATATCCAAAATATGTTCAGTCTGAAAAAGTTATGCATTTTGATCATGAGTAGTCTTCCCCTAAGGAAGGACAATATCAAAGGGGCATCGCGTGCGAATATCTAATTGGCTTTAGTAATTGGGATTTGCTGGTTCAACTTCATACATAGGTAGAGAATTTGAAACACCGAGCGAGTTTGATATGATTTTCAACTTCTGCTTAAACCTATGCAGAAAGGGGACGGGATTCGAGTCCCTTAATCCTATTGATTAAATGGAAGAAGGGAAGAATATTTCATGTGATGTACTTGAAGATGTATTTTTGGATCCTGCACCTGTTCATAACTCGAGATATGCTCAAGCTTGATCACTTTGATAAAGTTCACTCCGTCATGTTTCTGAAACTGAAATCAAATTGCATTTCTTCTCGGCACCAAAAACTAACCGGCAAATCAAGCAGGCCAAAGGTTGATACAAGCAGGACGCTTAGTTCCATAAGAGTACGAGTGCAACTCCAATGTACTCCTCACGATGAGCTGCAGCACTGTCATGATAAATGAACGGGAAACCAAATTCCATCGTGTTGACTAGTCAGAAAAAGCATGTTCCCCCAACTTGTTGTCTACGCCACGAGTTTTCTTCCCTCGTCCTATCCTCAGCAAAGAGATTGGGCTTTGTCCTGTTAAGAGTTCAACAGGGACCACTGCAAAACTGTACACATTGTTAAGATTCGACACAATCACTAGGGTAAAAAAGCGTAAAAGCAAGAAAGAAAATTTGAGACACAAGATTTTATTCTAATTCATTTTAAACTAGGGCGATATCCATAGAATTCCATTTTAATTAGCATATCGCATCTCTCTATTACATCTCTTAATTATAGGAGAAAGAGCGGAACCCCATGCCATCTTAACGATAGAGAATATGAACTACACTCCAACACATATCTCTTTTTGTTAGTGAATTGATGCATTTGGAAATAATCACAGGCCTATTCATGCGTAGCTTGAGATTCTTGTGGGAGGATGATACCAGAAAGGATTGCCTTCGCTGTGGTTCCCGATGTGAATGGCTGCAAATCTGAAAATGTTGCTACATCCCGGTTCACATGGTAAGATTTCATTGATCATAGAAATGTCAAAGCTTGAGCATATCAAGTCCCATCGGTACCGAACCAATATGCACGTAAACAAACGAGGGAAGACCGGCATGGGGGGATCCAATGGATGACTTGTTGATAGCTGTCACACCCCGAATCCTGAGCACACACACATCTTTTGGCAGTCGACTTAAAAATGCGACGTCCCAGGACGCGTTGCTGACCCATTCTCTTTATCTTTCAATTAAATGCACACGGAAGTGAATTAAATAAACACCCGGCCAACAAACAAACATAGGGATAGTAAAACACAACAAACATTGCCGAAAACAACACATTCATTTATCAACTATTAACCCTAGGACGTTTAATACTTACAAAACTTTCTACGGCCACTTCCTATCGACCTTGTCAAAATCTTCAGAGATTAGGATCAACCTACTTTACTAACGGCAGGGCCAGCTAAAAGGTGTCGCATCTTGCGGCCACCACATCCGCACTCAGTAAATCTCCACGCTACGGCCCTCAAAATGATTTAACCACGATGGGGTGAGATACATCTCAGTGAGTCAAAACCCTAAACCCCGATTAGGACACAAATTTGCCTTGAAGGCGGTCCTAAACATGCACCATACAAAACTCACCTCGCCTCGGCACGTCCCTGCATATTAGCATATCACATATGCTAATATAAATACCACAAGCGTAATTAATAACCAGAACACAAGATTCTCATACTCCAAACATTCACATGGGTCTTGATTATAGGGTAAAACTGTCATGACACGTCCCATACCACGCCATACAATTTTGCCCCTCAATCAAGCGCAATAACACAACTATTTAGGCGTGTTCTAGTTATTATGACCCATCGGTCATGGCCAACTCAATAGTCGGCGGTCATCCGGCGTAACTGGGCATCGTCCCACCTCATCGGGCATGGCAACGTTTAGCATCCTCCGCCTAGACGGCATTCAACAAAGGAGCTTCGTTTCAAAATCCATCCACAAACAGCAATGTCTAGCATCCTCCACCTAGACGGCATTCCACAAAGGAGCATCGTCTCGCGTAATCATACGCATCAGGATGGGTTCACTTAGTGACCACATGAGCACATACTTAGCCAAGAACACTATACTTTGCATTCAAATGCCTTGTTTTCAAATAATGAACTTGGCCAATTTTTCTTCTTATTACAAATCTCGGTAAAATAATCATGCGTGGTCACGTATTCAAAAATGAATTATCAAACGTAGTACACTCCCATTTTAAAACTTCATGGTTTTATATAGTACATAAAGGTTGGCGTCAAAACCCGACACCTGGCATCTTTCCATTTAAAAGCCCATAAAACCAAGTTTTGTAATTATAATCGGGAACTACCATCCAGCAATCAATTGCACAACAACACACGTGCAAGCTATCAAAACCACACATAAGTTCTCAACATGCCAAAAATCAACCAAATCACAAAATGTACATTTTCCACCAAGCAAGACACCAAGAACAATCACAAGACCACAATCTGCCCTTACCGGCAAAAACCGATTTCACTCGCACGTTTCTAGGATTAATTCCTGAAACATAACCAAACGAGTTCTGAAAATCGTCAAATTTAAATATATTATAAAGGACACTTAAAAAAAACACTTTTTATGCAGACACCTTGACCCAAATCTTTCTAGAATAAGAGTAGTAAATCGCTCAATCCGTTACCAAAATTGTATCCATGTCCATAAATTATGTTTTCCAAAACCAGCTTGGTTTGAAGTCCAAAACTCATCTCTGTTTGCTCTGAAATTTGACTATGTTCAACTTCAAGATATGATGAAAAATTTTTATGAATAAACCATTTCCAAAAGCAAACCCTAAGAGTTGATAAAAATCCTTTAAACACCAAAAGGTCACTGGTTCCAGCATAAAACGAGATTCTGTCTTGTATGCAGTGAAGCCGAAATCCTGTTCTTTTGAATCCAGAAACTCTTGAGTAAAATATATGTCATAAATGAAGATGTTTAGAACATTTTTCAAGAAGGAAGCAACCTCAAAATCGTAGCACATTTTAACCTATAAAAATGGCAAACTGCGAGTGTCTAGTAAATTGCGATTAATTAAGCTAATTTAACTTAATTAACCTAACCACAATTAATTAACCTAACCATCGTTAATTAATATAACCATGGTTAAATAACCTAACCAAGGCTAGTTAACATTAATCTAGGATTAACTATACTAATCATCATTAGCACTAATCTAACCATGATTAGTACTAATCTAAACACCCCTTAAGTGCAATTAATGGCCTATTCAAGGATTAAGGAGTTAACTCACCGGATTAAGACGGTGGCGGGCTCACAATGACGGCAATGCGACAACGACAAGAACTCGAGACAACCGTGTCTCAAACGGAGACTCGGCGAAGGCGGTGGCTGGCCTACAAGGTTCTCACCCTAGGGGGAGATGTGGCTGCTTGGGGTTGGTCTCGGATGGTGCTACTGGGCTGGAGGAGCTGGGCGGATGGCAGCTCGGCTGGACATGGAATGGGCTGGGCACTAATGTTGGGCTGGCGGCTGTTCAGTGGCTGGGTGGAATAGCTAGAGCCGTGAGGATTTGGTTTGCGGGTTGTGAGGGTGTGAGGTGGAATTGGAGTTGCGGTGGGTTGACGATGGAGGTGAAGACGTTAGGGATAGCGACATGTGGTTGGACGGTTGGTGGTGGTGTGGGCGTGTGGCTAAGGAGCTGCTGGCGTGAAGTTGAGTGCTGGCTAAGGAGATGCGTGGTCGGCAACAAGGAAAATGGAGAGGAATGAAGAAATGAAGAAGGGTTGTTCTGCAAGGGGCTTGCACGCGTGGAGGGAGAGAGAGGGAAAATAAGTCAAACTAACAATCAATAGAAAATCTAGGGAAATATCTGGTCACTCATGAAAATGCCCCAAAGTCTTCATTCTTCAAAGTCAACAGGCCATCCAATGAGAAATTAGTCATAATTTCTCACAAATAAACCATTTTGGGCAGCCAAATAACTCAATTATCCTCCCATATGAATTTCCTTATTCTTTTCTTTTTGTCCGAAAATCGTTTTTCCACAAAATTCCGGACTCGATGAAAATTTGCTGAAAGATAAGATGACGTCCTTCAAATGAATTGTGACACACTCGAACGTCCGATCCCCGAAACCGAATTCAATTTCGTGGTTAAAATCGACCAAATGCAACTTTAGTACGACTTAACCTATAAGGTGGCTTTTAGGGATTTTAGTGCATTTGACCCGTGGTCGATAATATTCGAATCACGTTTATGCATCTCTAAATCATAGATGACTCTGGGGTGTCATAATATCGTGATGTTTCAATTACGTGTCCTGAATATAATGTCGATAGAAAATCGGGTTATTGCCGTTTGATGCGAATATCGTAATTGTGCAGAACCACTGCAATTCAACTACGCAATTCCATCGAATCGACTTATATTTGTTCGCTAATCAATTATAACGGTGTCGTATTGACCATTGCCGATTATTATGGTCAAGCGGTCGATTTATGATCAAATTCTCTAGTCTGTCGCGTTTATATCCCTTAACGGCCTCACCTCATAGATTAGTTGACTCGAGAGTGATCAGTTCTGAGTAAATTAATCATAAGCGTGTCGACAAAACAATTATTTTGTATATCCGAATCAAGGGTCAAATTTTGGGATGTCATAACTGTCACACCCCGAACCCCAAGCGCGCGCACATCCCTCGGCAGTTGACTTAAAAATTTTGCGACGTTCCCAGGACGCGTCGCCAACCCAATCACTTTAATGCACAAGCGGAAGCGAATTAACTAGTCCCTGACAACAACAAACATGAGATAGAAAAGCAGGACAACCAATTTCAAAGCAAACACACTTTTAAAAACAATTTGGTTTACACCTAGAGGCCAACCCTAATGTTCACGTACATGAAGTCTATCTCAACAAGAAAACTCTAGGCCACCCATGCTCCTAACCCTTCCTTCTCAAGCTTCGGGTTCTTCACACTAGGGACCTGAAAATGGTAACCCACGACGGGATGAGTTATAAATCTCACCGAGTTCACGCCCTAAACCCCAATTAGGAAGATAATACACCTAGAAGCAGCCTACACATACAACCAATGAGACTCACCTTGCCTCAGTTCCTTCCTGCACGTCAGTACAATTCGTAAAACATATGCAAATAATCAATGCACTCATCAATTGAAGCTTCTCACTATCAAACCAATCAAACATAGGAGTCTCGATTATAAGGCCAAATCGTTATGACACGTCTCATTCCATGTCACACAATTTCGTCCCATAATCAGGTGCGGGAACTCATATCGGTGGTTTAATCCACACCCGATATTCACTCTCAATATTCAAACTCCAAATTCAAACTCAACATCCCAACTCAATAGTTCGACTCCACATTCTAACTCAATACCAGACTTGAGGCTTTAACTCAATAATAGACTCGAGACTCTAGAGGTGACCCTCACGAAGTCTCATCATCGTGTGAACTTAGTCTTTGACCACAAATAGTAGTAGTACAAGGCACTAGAGATGACTCACATGAGTTTCGATATCGTGTAGCTCTTAGCCCTTCACTATGCATGACAATACTGCAAGGCTCTGGAGGTAGTTTCCATGTGACTCAAGTCGCCATGTAACACTTAGCCCTTGATTATAATAAGCAATAGTACAAGACACTAGAGGTGACTCACATGAAGTCTCGCTATCGTGTAGTACTTAGCCCTTGACAACAAAAAGCAATAATATAAGGCACTAGAGGTGACTCACACGAAATCTCGCTATCAAGTAGTACTTAGCCATTGACAACAAAAGAACAATAGTATAAGGCACTAGCGGTAACTCACATGAAGTCTCGCTATCGTGTAGCACTTAATCCTTTACCTGCTTACAACCTATCGAGTTCCCTCAACACAACACATGTCACCTTAACATTCAATAGTCTCCTTGCCATGACTATAAACCATCACACGATCATCAAGCATAAGCTCTAGGCATGTCACAAACCAACCATATAATCAAATATGCACAAACCAGCAAGCATTGCACCAATAACACCACAAAATTATAACCGGCCCTAATCGGCAGACCTAATTGGCAGAAAAAGCCCGCTCACGCGTCTCTGAGTTTAAATTCAGAATTCTTATTAAAAAAGTTCAGAAAACTCCCAAATTTTAATATGTTATAAAGAACACATAAAGGAACATTTTTTATGAAGACACTTTAACCTAGATCCTTCTAGATTCGGCCCAGTAAATCGCTCAATCCAGTACCAAAAACTGGGTCCGTTTCTAGAAAATCTATGTTCTAAAATCAATTTGGTTCGAGATCCAAAACTTGTCCATTTGATCTAAAATTTGACTATGTTAAGCTATAAGATGTTATAAAACAACTTTTGTGAAGAAACCATTTTGAAATTCGAGCCCTAAAAGTTGATAAAAATCCCTAGAATCCCAAAAGGTCACAAATTCCAACACAGTCCGAGATTCTATTTGCAAATGATGGAGTTGATATCTCCTTCTTTTAAATCCCTAAAAATCTTGTGAAAAATACATATTATAGCTGAAGATGTCTAAAACATTTCTCAAGAATGATAAAACCTCAAAATCGCAACACATTTCGGTCCAAAAAAATGGCAAATGGTAAGGGTCCAGAAATCAAAACTAAAGAAAGTCCACTGAATTGGACTAATCCATCCTCAATGGTGCTAATCTCACTAATTAGATTAACACTAATCCATTCTAAGACTAATCTAACCATTCTAGAATAACACTAATCCATATTAAGGCTAATCTAACCAACCCTTAAGCATAATTAACCTCCTAGGCAAGGTTTAGTGAGTAAACTCACTGATTTAGCGGGCTAGTGAGTCCACAGCAATGGCAACGTGATGGTGAGCGAAACATAAGCCCCCGGCGACACCAAGTGAGGTCCGGACGGGCCTTAAAAAGGGCCTAGAAGTCTCAGCTCTTGTTGGAACTTCTACTTCTGTTCTTAGGCTGCAAAGGCTGAACCAAGCGGTTGAATGACACTGGAATGGGCCAGGCGAGCTGCAACGGTCAACAGTGCATCTTGGGGACATCGGGGGTGGCTAGACGGCGGCGAAGGGGCTCGAGACAGCGAGCTAGGCTCACTGTAACTCGAGTAGGAGTAGTTGCGAGCGAGCGAACAACGTATGGCTCGCGATGGGTGGACGGGTGGCGCTCAGGCTCCGGCGGGCGGTCGACGGTGGCTACTGGCTTGGTTGGCTTCCTTTGGTTCTTGGGCTCTCAAATGACACAAAATTGGAGAAAGCAAGCCAAGGGAAGAAGAAGAAGCCAGCTGAAGATGGAGGGACCTAAATTGCCTTAATAGTCAAGCTAAATATCCCAAAGCCCTCAAGTGGCTGCCCCACCATGCATGGCTGTCATCCCAGCCATTATCCACTCCCAAGCTTCCCCAAGAAGTCTTCCAAATGGTCCAAAAGTGGCTGCACCCCCTTGGCTACGAATTTGGACAATTCCCTCTTTAATTTCACTTCAATTCCCCTCCAGTTAGACTTAAATTGGAGTCCATAATATCAGCCAAGGTGCCATCATCTCTCTTATGATTTTTCCTCGTCAATTGAACCAACTTGACGGTCAAAAATGCGACCAAAACGGTCCTCTGATTTTCCCAGTCCAAAATACCCTTACTTTGAAATTTTGCCGAAAATCCTGATTTGTAGAAAAATCCTCAGAAGATGAGTCAATTGACTTAAAATGAATTGTGACATGACAGGACTTTTAATTTATGAAATCGAGTTCAAATCCGTGGTTAATTTCAACCGAGCATGATTTTAGCGTGACCTAACCTACCGGGTAGCTTTTAGGAATTTTTAGTGTAATTAACCCGTGGTTGATTATTTTCAAGCCACATTGTACATCTTTGACTCATTGGCGACTCTTGGTTGTCGTGAAAGTCTCGAGGTTTTAAATACGGGCACAGGATATAGAAATGACAGAAAAATCAGTCTAGTGCCGTTCGAGGAGAATTTTGCAATTAGGTGGAATCACCCATACTTTCATGACATATCTCAATGGAATCAACCTATCTCCGATCTCTGATCGATTTTGATAGTGCCATATTGACCCTTGCAGATTAGCATGGTCGAGCAGTCGACTTCTAGTCGAATTCTCAAGTCTATTGCGTTAAAATCTCTTAACGGCTTAACTAGATAGACTAGTTATCTCATAAGTGATCAGTTCAGAGAAAAGAACTCTAGGCGTGTCGATGAAAAGCCCAACTTATTCAATCGAAAACAAAACTTGAAATTCAAGATGTCACAACAACTCTTCCCCTCTTATAAAAATTTCATCCTTGAAATTTAAACAATTACAATCCTTCTACGAAAAGGTGGGGGTATTAATGTCTCATTGACTCCTCGCTATCCCACGTGGCTCCCTCCGTTCCGTGGTGTTGCCAGACCACTTTAACCAAGGGGATCATCTTGTTGCATAGCACTTGCTCTTTTCGATCCACAATCTGAACCAATCTCCCCACGTACGACACTCTCTCGTCCACGTCTAATTCATCGAAATTCAGCACATGGGTTGGATTAGGCTCATATTTCCTCAACATCGACATGTGGAAGACGTCATGCACTTGAGCAAGTCTCGGCGGCAACGCAAGACAATACGCCAAAGTCCCTATTCGCTCCAAAATCTCAAAGGGACCGACGTACCTTGGGCTTATCTTTCCTTTCTTGCCAAAGCGCAAAGTACCCGTCATCGATGAATTTGAGGAATACGTGTTCACCAACTTGGAACTCCAATGGTCTACGCCGCTTATCTGCATAACTCTTCTGATGAATTTGAGCGGTCTTGAGTCTATCTTGAATGACTTTGACAGTGTTGACTGACTGCTAAACCAATTCAGGATTTGTAATCTTACGTTCTCCAACTTTGTTCCAACAAACAGGAGTTCTATAGGCTCTACCATACAACGCTTTAAATGGTGCCATATGGATACTCTGCTGATAACTATTGTTGTAGGCGAACTCAACTAGATGAAGCTGTTCCTCCTAGCTTCCTTTGAAGTCCAATACGCAAGGTCGCAACAAGTCATCGAGAGTTTGAATCGTCCTCTCAGATTGGCCCTCCGTCTACGGATGATAGGCATTGCCATACTGCAACTTTGTTCTCAAGGCAATTTGTAGACTTTTCCAAAAAGCTACCGTAAACTTTGGATCTCAATTTGACATGATCATCACTGGTACTCCATGAAGACGAACTATCTGTCGCACGTATAACTCAGCTTATTTATCCAATGCAAAGTCCTCTCATATGGCGATGTCCTCCATCTTTGGCTCCTCAATTGTCATATCAACTACGGTTGCTAAATAACCTTGGCAACCCACCTTTAACAATCAGGTTGCCTCAAGCGACGAGATTAAGGTAATCGAGGGTCCTCCTCGACTCCCAACAAACTCAAAACTTCCACCCTTTAACAGGTTAAACTGGATTACTGTATGACAACAATCTATTACAGCAAGATGCTCCTTCAACCAAGCCACAATCCAATACGGCTCGTTGCTTCTTGAACCAATCCTTTTCAACTATGACATCGAAGTCATACATAGGCAATACAGCTAGGTCTAACTCTAGCCAATGGTCCTCCTTTCTCCGACCTCATTTCAATAAACTGAAGTTCTACAAGCTTAACCAAACTTTCATTGCGCCACTCTGATAAAAATCATCCCAAAAACACTGCCCCTCCTGATCGGTGCATAGTCTGATTCATTCCTGCCCCCTTCGCCATCCTAGAAGCCTGTCAGGAGCCGCTCCTTGCTTAGGCCCTCTGGCCTCGGCGACCACTTCCCACCCTCATCGAACCGGGTCGTTACAGGCCCACTAGCTTTCGCCCGGTTCATCCCCAAGCTACATATCTATTGGAGGGGTCCCACTTTGATTGGGATTAACTTATAGAGATATTGTTCGCTTTGGCCTATTCCACACTAAGCCTCACAGTTTTATCATTTGGCACATAGTAGGCACTTTCCCAGGAGGTCATCCATCCTAGTAGTGCACTATCTTAGGCTTACTTATCCTTCGGATTCAAAAGCACTAACTGAACTGGTTTTAGAGATGGTCTGAACCTTCTTGCCTTGTCCACCAGGTCCTCAATCAACCTCAGTGCATACTTGGACAACTCAGCAAACTTTGCCTCGTACTGGTCCACTAACATCTTATTCTGACGAAGATGTTGGAATTAAGCCATTTTCTACTCTCTGGCACAGTCTGAGAACTACTTCCCGTAAAAGACCTCCACAAAGGCATTCCACTCTGGAATCGTACCTTTGAGAAACACTCTCCCTCTAGTGGCTTCCCACCAAGTGCTTGCATTCCCTTGCAACTAGTAGACAGTCAGGATTACCTTGTCTTCCTCAGAGCACCTCAGCAGTGTGAAGACCTTCTCTAGCTCTCGAATCCAGAGGGTTAAAGCCTCAAGATCGCCTACTCCAGAGAACCTCGATGGCTTCAATTTCAGAAATTGCTCCACCAACTTATGCATCAGTCGCTCCCCGTTCCCATTCCCTGGTGGGACTTTAGTAGGTGCGGTGGTAACAGCAGCAACGGCATTGGCGGCGACGGTAGTAGCAGCTTGGTTCTGAGCCTAGTGACCGATCATATTTCCTAGGGTCTTTAGCACCTGAACAATCCCATCCAACCTAGGATTGACTGGTGCTCCTTCCCTAGTACCAGCCTAAGGGGGTACTATTTCCCTCGCACTAGCCTGAGCCGGCGCTCTACCTCGGGCACCGATTTTAGTCGGTGTCCTTCCCCGAGTAACAGTTAAAACTGCCCTCCTTCAAGGAGTCCTCTGATCAAGATCGCTCATCTTGCAAAATCTTTACAAAAACCTACTTTCCAATTCTAACACAGAATTAGAAATATGAGCGACTCGCACAAAACAATCAATCAATCACAAGTATCAGCATAAGGAAAATGTCTTTCCTAGCTGACTATCCCATAACCCATCGCATCTTATCACTCTAGACACTGACCAGGCTCTAATACCACTTCGAGCGGGGATGTCACACCTCAATTCCCGAGCGCACGCACATCCCTCGACGGTCAACTTAAAAATGCAACAGCCGACCCATTCTTTTTATCTTTCAATTGAATAAACACTCGGCTAACAAACAAACATAGGAATAGTAAAAAAGGCAAACATTGTCGAAAACAACACATTCACTTATCAACTATTAACCCTAGGAAGTTTAATACTTACAAGACTTTTTACAGCCTCTTCCTATCGACCCTCTCAAAATCCTCAGGGATTAGGGTCAACCTACTTTACTAATGACAGGCCAGCCAAAAGGTGTCGCATCTCGCGCCCACCACATCCGTACTCAGCAGATCTCCACACTATAGCCCTGAAAATGTTAACCACGGTAGGGTGAGATAAATCTCACCGAGTCACAACCTTAAACCCCAATTAGGATGCAAATTTGCCTCGAAGGCGATCCTAAACACGCACCATAAAAACTCACCTCGCCTCGGCACGTCCCTACATATTAGCACATCACATATGCCAATATAAATACTACGAGCGTAATTAATAACCAGAACACAGGATTCTCATCCTCTAAACATTTACATGGGTCTCGATTATAAGCTAAAACCATTATGACACATCCCGTACCATGCCACATAATTTTGCCTCATAATCAAGCGCAATAGCACAACCATTCAGGCGTGTTCCAGTTATTACAACCCATTGGCCACAGCCAACTCAACAGTTAGCAATCATCTGGCGTAACTGAACATCGTCCCGCCCCGTCAGGCATGGCAATGTCTAGCATCTTTCGCCTAGACAGCATTCCACAAAGGAGCATTGTCCCGCATAATCATACGCATCAAGATGGGTTCACTTAGTGACCACATGAGCACATACTTAGCCAAGAGCACTATGCTTTGCATTCAAATGCCTTGTTTTCAAATAATGAACTTGGCCAATTTTTCTTCTTATTACAAATTTCGGTAAAATAATCGTGCGTGGTCACGTATTCAAAAGCGAACTGTAAAACTTAGTATGCTCCTATTTTAAAATTCCATGATTTTATATAGTACATAAAGGTTTGCGTCAAAACCCGACACCTAGCATTTTTCCATCTAAAAGCCCATAAAACCAAGTTTTGTAATAATAATCATGAACTACCATCCAGCAATCAATTGCACAACAACACATGGACGAGCCATCAAAACCACACATAAGTTCTTAGCATGCCAAAAATCAACAAAATTACAAAATGTACATTTTCCAGCAAGCAAGACACCAAGAACAATCGTAAGACCACAACCAGCCATTACCGGCAGAAATCGAGTTCACTCATACGTTTCCAAGATTAATTCCCAAAACATAACCAAACAAGTTCAGAAAATCCTCAAATTTAAATATGTTATAAATGACACTTAAAAAAAACTTTTTATGAAGACTCCTTGACCCAGATCTTTCTAGAATAAGAGCAGTAAATCGCTCAAACCATTACCAAAACTGTATTCAAGTCCAAAAATTATGTTTTCCAAAACTAGATTGGTTCGAGATCAAAAAATCATTTGTTTGCTTTGAAATTTGACTATGTTAAACTTCAAGATGTGATGAAAAACTTTTGTGAAGACACTCTTTCAAAAATCAAACCCTAAGAGTTGATAAAAATTCTTTAAACACCAAAAGGTCATTGGTTCCAGCACAAAACGAGATTCTATCTTACATGCACCGAAGCTGAAATCTTGTTCTTTTGAATCCAAAAAATCTTGAGTAAAATATATGTCATAAATGAAGTTGTTTAAAACATTTTTCAAGAAGGAAGCAACCTCAAAATCGTAGCACATTTTAACCAACGAAAATGGCAAACCAGGAGTGTCCAGTAAATTGCTATTAATTAAGCTAATCCAACTTAATTAACCTAATCATGGTTAACTAACCTAACCAAGGCTAGTTAACACTAATCTAGGATTAACTAAACTAATCATCATTAGCACTAATCTAACCATGATTAGTACTAATCTAAACACCCCTTAAGCACAATTAATGGCCTAATCAAGGATTAGGGAGTTAACTCACTATATTAAGACGGTGGCGGGCTCACGGCGATGGCAATGCGACGGCGTGAGAACTCGAGACAACTGTGTCTCAAACAGAGGCTCAGTGGAGACGGTGGCTAGCCTACAAGGTTCTTACCAAGGGGGAGATATGTCTGCTTGGGGTTGGTCTCGGATGGTGCTGCTGGGTTGGAGGAGCTGGGCGGATGGTAGCTCGGTTGGACATGGGATGGGCTAGACGTTGATGCTGGGGCAGCAGTTGTTCGGTGGCTAGGCGGAACAGCTGGAGGCGTGAGGATTTGGTTTGTGGGTTGTGAGGGTGTGAGATGGAATTGGAGTTGTGGTGGATTGACGATGGAGGTGAAGACGTTGGGGATGGGGACGTGTGGTTGGATGGCTGGTGGTGGTGTGGGCGTGTGGCCAAGGAGTTGCTGACATGAAGTTGAGCGCTGGCTGAGGAGATGCGTGGTCGGTAGCAAGGAAAATGGAGAGGAATGAAGAAATGAAGAAAGGTTGTTCTGCAAGAGGCTTGCACGCATGGAGGGAGAGAGAGAAGTGGGAGAGAGAGGGAAAATAAGTCAAACTAACAACCAATAGAAAACCTAGGGAAATATCTAGCCACTCATGAAAATGCCCCAAAGTCTTCATCCTTCAAAGTCAAGAGGTCATCCAATGAGAAATTAGTTCTAATTCCTCACAAATAAACCATTTTGGGTAGCCAAATAACTCAATTATCCTCCCATCCAAATTTCCTTATTCTTTTCTTTTTGTCCAAAAACCGTTTTTCCACAAAATTCCGGACTCGACGAAAATTCGCCAAAAGATGAGACAACATCCTCCAAATGAATCGTGACACACTTGAATGTCCGATTCCTGAAACCGTATTCAATTTTGTGGTTAAAATCGACCGAATGCAACTTTAGTACGACCTAACCTATCGGGTGGCTTTTAGGGATTTTAGCGCGTTTGACCCATGGTCGATAATTTTCGATTCACGTTTGTGCATCTCCGAATCATAGATGACTCTCGGTTGTCATAATATCGCGATATTTCAATTACGTGTTTTGAATATAATATCGATAGAAAATCGGGTGATTGTCGTTCGATGCAAATATCGAAATTGTGCGGAACTACCTGCAATTCGACTATGCAATTCCATTGAATCGACTAATATCCATTCACTAATCGATTATAATAGTGTCGTATTAACCCTTGCCGATTATTATGGTCAAGCGGTCGATTTCTGATCGAATTCTCTAGTCTATCGCGTTTACATCCCTTAATGGCCTCACCTAATAGATTAGTTGACTCGAGAGTGATCAGTTCAAAGTAAATTAAGCATAAGCGCGTCGACGAAACAACCATTTCGTATATCCGAATCAGGGGTCAAATGGGATGTCACAATAGCAGCCCTTGTGGACTTCAATAAAGTTATCACCTGTGAACATTTATTGGAATGGGAGATTGAATTAAAGTCTCCAATAGCGATGGAATAGAGAGACCATCGATCCTTTTCTAGCTGTTATGTCGAAGATGACTTTCCTTGGCCGACGAGCTTCAAGTTGGCAGGCCATTATGAAACTTGCCGATTATTATGGCCATTGGTCTTGTGTCCACCTATCTTCCATGACATCAAAAGTTATGGCTATGCCATCATCGAGGCTCTGATGAACTTGTGCTTGGGGCACTGCTGCCTCTTGAGGACAAAATTATGGATACCTGACGCGTCGGGTGGGCTATATTTAGGATCTCGGATGGTGTTGAGTAACTGTAAGTCACATGTAATTTTTTCTGGTGGATGCTTGGATGCTCAACCCTTTCGATCTTCTTATCATTGTTCCGCAACTTCCGAGTTAACACAAGCAATTTCTGCATTTGCTATGATAAGAGCTTGTGAATTGGAAGTGAAGATTCATCTTGCAAATGGCCTATTGTTAATAATCCTCACAAAAGATATCACAACAACAGTGGACGAGTACAAGGAATGGAGTAGCATGCCATTTGGGCCTAGTAGAACGCACAGAAAATCAGTGCCATTTCCGAGATTTTTATCCAGTGAAACAATACAATTTTCGATCATGAGATTCTGATTGACAGTAATTCAATTTGAGATTTGTATTCCTGATTACGCCTTTCGGGTGGGAACGCTTTGCTAATTCCTTTTCTTCCGCGTTTCTAGTCCAGGCGAATGGACGTGGGCTTGAGGGGGCCCTAACTACAAGAGAGGCCCAATTAGGTGGATAGTGAACTATTCTGGGGGGAAGATTTGGGTTTTAGAGAAGTTAGGGGTGTAAATGGTTCAATTTGATTTGGTTTTTTTGAAAAATCGAACCAAACCGAATCAATAAGGAAATTTATTGAACTGAACCGAAATCCGATCCGAACCAAAATCAAACCAAACTGAAATCCCGGTTCGGCTCGATTTTATGATTTTTACGTTTGTTCTTTTTTTCACCCCTTTGAATAACTTTTATCTAAAAATAAAAAAAAAAAAAAATCAATTTTTAATTTTTCTTTCTTTCTTTTTCTTCTTCTTCTTCATTGGTCGGTCGTCGGCCGTTATAGTAGGCTGTTAATCAGCCGTCGCTAGTGGGGCCAAAGGCAAGCTAGAGCCTCGCTCGGTCAAGCGAGGTAGAGCTCGCCCAACGTTGGCAAGCTCGAGCCCGCCAAATTCAGAGAGTTGGGCAAGGCTCGAGCCTCGCTGGAGGCCTCCAAAGCCTCACCAATGTTTGGCGACCTCCAACGAGGCTCAAGCCCCACCCGGGTGGCCGAATCTGGCGGAGCTCGAGCACGCAGAGGTTGGGCAAGCTTGGCCTTGCCACAAGTCGGCAATGCTCAATCTCGCTTGAATCTAGCGAGCTCGAGCCTCATTGGCCCATAGCAAGGCTCCAACTTGCCTTTGGCAAGTTGCTTGCCACCACTATGGCCAGGAACCGACCAATGAAGGAGAAGAATAAAAAGAAAGAAAAAGAAAGAAAAGTAAAATAAGAAAATAAGAAAATGATTTTTTTAAAAACAAAAGGAAAAATAAAAGGAATTTTTTTTTAGATTTTATTAGTTTGGTTCAGTTAACCAAACCGGTTAAAAAAGATTTGTTTTTAACACCAAACCAAAAAAAACTGAAATTTTCAGTTCGGTTCGGTTTGGTTTTTGACACCCCTAGTATTCTTCGAGTAGTGTGACCATTTATGAAACTTTCCATTATAAAAAATGTTCCAAACTTATGGAAAATAAAGGATTCACTTAGAAAAAACAATTGCCAAATTGAGAAAAAAAATCTATGGAAAAAAGAGAAGAGAATGTTGGCCACGATCCCACTTTCTCACTTGTAGTTTTGGAGGTGATTATCAAATAAACATAGAATCTATAATCCATTAAATAGAAAAGTGGATAAAATATTGAAAAATTACAATTATTGATGTTTTTTAGCGAACATATTTAATGCCCATGTGAAAACATAATCATCTGAATAGAAAAGTTCTTACTCAGAATTTGGTTGTGTGAAGTTCAAGGCGAAAATACAAGAATTATACAACTCAAGGAGTACATCTAAGGAGATCTTATGTTGTCGAAAAGCAGTAGTCAAGAAAGTTCTAACTACAAAAAAAAATCTGTAGTTTAAATTTCACGATTTAGTGCTCAATTTATATTTGAATGTTGAAGACATAAAACTAATTCAATCTTGTGCTCAATTTATATACGATTGATTTTTAGTGTTTTTGATTTGCTATTAAGAATTGCCAAGTAAGGTTCACAAGGAGGGGGAGAGATAATGCTGTAGCTACTGGGGTTCTTTCATGTTGATACTGTTGTTCGGTGGTGAGCTTTAATACATCAGGTAGTGAGGATTTAAATAATATCTTGATCAAAGTAGCCGGAGAATAGGCAACCGGCAACAATCCCTCTATGCCATCAGCAATTCAGTGTGATCTTCAGGGAAGAGCCGGGCGGAAGGTGGATGCATATTCGCCTTCTTTTCTAGAAGGGAAATGGCTATCTTGTTTTTTTTCCCCAAGCAAGTGACAATCTAACTGAATCGCGAAGGCTAGTGCACCGTGTGACTAATGTAAGTTCTGCAACAATCGAATTGATAGCAAGCATTCAGGGATCCTAAGACGAACTAAAATCACTACATCATGCTCGAGCTAGATGATTGCAAAATCGGCCCATACATGCTAATATAATGCCTAGCAAATTCAAGGATTGGTATGATTTCACAGTTTATTGATCCCCAACATCGAGAAAAAGTTCGTTACCAATAAGCAATAAATAACTGACCAAAATCCTCCCATTAGTAAACTAACAAGATTTCCTTTCTTCTCTCTTTTCTCTTTCTTTTGCTCTGAAGACCGATTTCCATGACAAACTCAGCAATGAAACTCATGAGAATGAGAGGCAGAACAGATATTCACCTCGTTGCACTAGGAAAAGTGGCTGCACATCCGTAAATGTAGTGACATCCGCATCGATACGTGACTTGCTAGGTCTAAAAGCAACAGCGTAAGATTCAGTTGCCTCATGGTCCTCTTGATTTTGCTGAGTACCCGAAGGATATTGGAGCTTCCTTATCCCCTCCAACTCCATTGCCACTTCTTTCATTGTAGGCCGGTTCCTCCCATTCAAGCTCAAACTTTTCGCAAGGTTAGCAATTGATCCAATCTCTTCCTTCTCACCTTCTTTCAAAACTTGAACTTCGACAAGCGATTCTTTTTCCATCGAAATTATGAAATAGGTTGCAAGTTCTTCTCGTTCCCTTAGTGATAAGATTGGCTTTTGTCCCGATAAGAGTTCCGAAAGTCCTAATCCCTTTTCTTCTTGAGATCCACGCAAAAGTTTCTCCAGGCATGACATTTCACACACATAGGTCTATATTTATTTATATTTACATACTAACCATTTTCGATTGCATCTCAGGCATGACATTTCACATTATGATAGTCATTTACATGGCTCGGATTCGCATTCAAGAGATTCCTGTGAACCTGATTATTCTAACTCAAAAGATGAAGATGATCCCAAGATTATTGAAAGGGAATGGCTCAGACATGAAGAATCCGAACCTCCTACTATTGAACAACCAATTACTCTGATTTTAGGAGATTTAGAAAACCCTAAGAAAACTAAGATTGGGATAGGTCTTTCTCAAGAGATTGCTGATAAATTAGTTAGACTCCTAAGGAATACCAAGATGTCTTTGCTTGGTATCATGCTGATATGCTGGGTTTAGATCCCGAAATTGTGGAGTAGGCCCTGCCATTTGATCCTAACATTCCAACTAAGAAGCAGAAGCTTAGGAGGACAAAATTTGAGTTGTCTAAAAAAATTGAGGAAAAAGTCATGAAACTCTTGAAAATAGATTTCATTGAAGTCACTCACTATACTGACTAGATTGCCAACATAGTCCTAGTCATGAAGAAGGATGGACAGGTCCAAGTACGTGTTGACTACCACGACCTGAATAAAGCGAGTCCTAAAGACGGCTTTCTTTTTCCTCACATCGATTCCTGGTTGATAGCACTATAGGATTCGAGTTG
The DNA here is from genome assembly GCA_014182715.1 of Eucalyptus cloeziana. Lineage (NCBI taxonomy): Eukaryota > Viridiplantae > Streptophyta > Magnoliopsida > Myrtales > Myrtaceae > Eucalyptus > Eucalyptus cloeziana. The sequence continues at coordinate 20,674,203 of CM024644.1, read as the reverse complement.
TTCTCATTTATGGATGGATTCTCCGGTTAAAACTAAATATGGATGAAAGAAGAAGATAAGACAAAAACGTCTTGTGACATTCAGATTTCACCGGACCTCGAATACGTGACAGTCAGTGACAAGTTGACGGAAGTGCCATCGGACTGTGTCGTTGGCACCACTTTTGGTTGCCTTTTATCATTTTCATTGTCAGATCCAGACATTACATTACGCGATGATTCTAGGATATACTTTCGTAGTCACACCTTGGTCACGTCAAGACAATTCGATCATCGCATAACCTATCGTTTCATCGAAAATTTCCCTTACCTAACACCACGGTTGAGACCCCCTTCCACCTGCATTTATACCCTACTAACCGAACCTCCTATGCATGTTGTTTTGACCACCATGCAACCACGCAAGTAACTACATTTCGGCCATCCACTCACGCCCACCCATCTCCCATGCACGTCCCTCCATTTGTGGGTCAACAAATGAAGGGAGTTGACCCATGCAGCCACGTTAAACGGTTTTCCCCCATGCTGCAATTGAAGACTCGAAGACTCTAGACTTTTGTGGCCATGCATACGTGTCTTTGGTGGTCAATGGAAGAGAGTTGTTGACCGAGAGATGGCCAATAACGGCCACGTCACCCTCCCACTCAGCTGCCCTTCCGTCGCTGCCCACGTGACTTCATTTGGTTGACTTGAGTTGTCAACAGAATGAAGCCCCACCCATCGACGTGTAGGAGAGGTGGCAGCCAATGAAGCCGGTGAAGGCCACGTCCTGCATGAAGAATCATGCTGTCTCGGCAAAGAGAGAAACCGGCATGCAATGAGCCATGATCTCTTCAGCTGCCTTCTGCTCGAGTGGCCACCACCCTTTTGCTGACTTTGAGCTGATGATACCCTATCCTCAAGTCAATCTTAGAAAATATCGACACTCCCTGCAACTGGTCAAACAAGTCGTCAATCCTCGGTAGCTGGTACTTGTTCTTGATCGTCATCTGGTTGAGTTGCCGATAGTCGATGCAAAGGCACAACGAACCATCTTTCTTCTTCACGAACAGGACTGATGCTCCCCAAGGTGATGCAGTAGGACGTATGAATCCCTTGTCCAACAACTCCTGCATCTGCACCTTCAGTTCCTTCAACTCTAACAATGTCATGTGGTAAGGAGCCTTAGAGATTGGCTCCGTCCTAGGGGCCAACTCAATCACAAACTCAATCTCCCTTTCTGGGGGCAGACTAGGTAATTCTTTCGGAAACACATCTGGAAACTCTTGCACCACTACAATGTCTTCCATCATCAACTCCTCAATTGTCGTATCCACGATAGTCGCCAAGTAACCTTGGCAACCCCTGTCTAACAAATGGGTTGCCTCGAGTGACGAGATTAAGGTAATCGAGGGTCCTCCTTGACTCCCAATAAATTCGAAACTCTCACCCGTTGACGAGTTAAACTGAATTGTTTTATGATAACAGTCCATTGTAGATATTTGCTTGGCGAGCCAATCCATGCCAATTATCACATTAAAATCATACATGGCTAGCCTTTCCTCTCGCTCACCAATAACCAATTTGCAACTAGGAGCAGACGGAATTATCAGCACTGGTGTGGTAGTCAGCTTCCGCTTAAGCTCTTGGAAACTACGCTCACACTTATCCATCCATACAAACTTCTCTTATTTCTTTAGCAGTCGAGTTAGCAGCATGGCTATGGCTAAAAATCATTCCACGAATTGTCCGTAGTACCCTGCCAAACCCAAGAACCTTCTGATCTCTGTCACTGTCATCAGTCTTGGCCAGATGATCACGGCTTCAATCTTGGTCGGATCCACGGAGATTCCTTCACCTGAAATCATGTAACCTAGGAGAGCTACACGAGTCAACCAAAACTCGCACTTACTGAACTTCGCGTATAGTTCATTATTTCTCAGAGTCTAAAGCACTATCCTTAGATGTCTTTTGTGCTCCTCTAGACTTCTAGAATACACCAGGATGTCGTCAATGAACACTATCACAAATTGATCCAGGTATTCCTTGAAGACACGATTCATCAAATCCATGAAAGCAGCTAGGGCGTTTGTCAAACCAAACAGCATTACAGTAAACTCATAATGACCGTAACGGGTACGAAATGTCGTCTTTGGTATGTCTTCCTTTCTGATCCTCAGCTGATGATACCCTATCCTCAAGTCGATCGTAGAAAATATCGACACTACCTGCAACTTGTCAAACAAGTCGTCAATCCTCGGCAGTGGGTACTTATTCTTGATCGTCACCTGGTTGAGTTGCCGATAGTCGATGCAAAGGCACAACAAAACCATATTTCTTCTTCATGAACAGGATTGATACTCCCCAATGTGATGCAGTAGGACATATGAATCCCTTGTCCAACAACTCCTACATCTGCACCTTCAATTCCTTTAACTCTAACAATGCCATGTGGTAAGGAGCCTTAGAGATTGGCTCTGTCCTAGGGGTGAACTCAATCACAAACTGAATCTCCCTTTCCGGGGGCAGACTAGGTAATTCCTTCAGAAACACATCTGGAAACTCTTGCACCATTGCAATGTCTTCCATCTTCGCTCCTAAACTATCGTATCCACGACAATCGCCAAGTAACCTTGGCAACCCCTATCTAACAAACGGGTTGCCTCGAGCGACAAGATTAAGGTAATCGAGGGTCCTCCTCGACTCTCAATAAATTCGAAACTCTCACCCGCTGACGGGTTGAACTGAATTGTTTTATGATAATAGTCCATTGTAGATCATTGCTTGGTGAGCCGGTCCATGCCAATTATCACATTAAAATCATACATGGCTAGGACTATCAAATTTATCATTTCCTCTTGCTCACCAATAACCAATTTGTAACTAGGACAGCCTATTGTAGCTAACACCTTATCCTTTAATGGTGTAGATATACTAATAACTGACCCCAACGATTCAAGACTCAACCCTACCAACTCAACATACTCCTCAACTATAAATGAATGAGTAGCTCCAAGATCAAATAAAGCATAAGCAACATGGTTGTTCAGCAAGACCGTACCTGTGACCACGTCAGGTGAGTCCTCTGCCTGTCACCGAGTGACAGCATACACCCTTCCCTATGTTGGAGGCCAGTTCATACCATCCTGCGGTGCATTCTGCGGTGTGTATCCTCTATTTTGACCCATCGGTGGCAGCGGCGGCAGCTATAATCCCATCGGCCTTCGGGGACAGTTTTTGGCCAGGTGACCCTGCTAGCCACATTCATAACAAGCACCCGTCCTAGAATGGCATGGGGCTGATCCATGTCGTCTTCTGCAGAAATGACACACTCCATTTTGGCTTAGTGTTGCCTTTCCTATCCCACCCTTTTGGTTGGGCTGAATAGGGTACCTTCCTCTAGTCATTGGCTTCTTCCCAAACTGATTTCTATCCCGGTTAGACTTGAACCGCAACCTAGATGTGGCGACTCGTTCATTCAAATCTCTCTCTATTAGCTGGGCCCGTCTGTACAACTCATTATAATCCTTTAGATCAAGCGGTACCAGTGGATCTTTTAGCTCAAGTCGGAGGCCATCTCTAAATCTTCTCGCTTTGTCCTCAAGATCCTCGATCAATCTGGGAGCATATTGCGATAAGTCGATGAACTTTGCCTCGTATTGGTCCACAGACATCAAACCTTGACAAATGCACTAGAACCGTGCCTTCTAGGAATACACTTCCTCTGGTGGCCCTCCACTAGGTACTCGCGTTACCCTGTAGCTGATAAATTGCAAGGACCATCTTCTCCTCCCCTAAGCACCTCAACAGTGCGAAGGCTTTCTCCAACTCTTGGATCCAGAGGGTTACAACCTTGGGATCTCCTGTTCCTGTCAACCTCGGCGGGTTCAACTTCAGAAACTGCTCAACGAGCTTATGCATCGGTCTCTCAGCAACCACGTTCCCAAGTGGAACCTCAGTAGGTGCTGCAACAGCTGCAGTAGCGGCAGCGACATCAGCAGTAGCATTGGCGGCAGCAGTGGCGGCGACGGTAGCGACGATTGTAGCGGTGGCTACGACGACTTGATTCTGGGCTTGCTGTCCTACCACATTTCCCAGCGTCTCAAGCGCATGTATGATCCCATCGATTCTCGAATTGCCAGGTGCTGCTACACCAGCATCAGCTGGTGGCAGTGCTATCCCACTGGCGTTGGCCTAAGCCTGTGTCCTATCTTAGGCACCGACCATAGTTGGCGTCCTAACCCGAGCAATGGACATAACTGTCCTCTTCCTAGGAGTTTTCTGCTCCTAATCACTCATGATGCAGACTCTCCACAGAACCTACTTTCCAATTCAACACAGAATTAGAAAACTAAGTGATCACACCAAACAATCTACCAATTAGCTATCAATCACATGTATTAGCATAAGAAAAAGGCCTTTTCTACTAACTATCCAAAAACCCATCACACCTTATCACTCCAAACACTAACCAGCTATGATACCACTTCAGGCATGGATGTCACGCCCCGAACCTCGAGCGCATGCATATCCCTCAATGGCCGACTAAATTGCGACGTTGCTAGGATGCGTCGCCGACCCAATCGATTCATGCACATGCGGAAGCAAATTAAATAATCTCCTGACAACCAGCAAACATTGGATAGAAAAGGAGGACAACCAAGTTTGCAAAACACATTTTATAAACACACCAAGTTTATATACAAAAGGTCCGACTCAAAAAAAAAAAAAAAAAAAAAAAAAAAAAAAAAAAAAACCTTTAGGCCATCTACACTCGGGACCGTTCAGCCTCGGACTCTGGATCCTCCACACTACAACCCTGAAATCGGTAACCCATGATGGGGTGAGATAAAAATCTCAGAGAGTTCACGCCCTAAACCTCAATTAGGAAGATAATACACCTAGAGGCAGCCTATACACACCTCCTTGCACGTTAGTACAGCTCATATAACATATCAAAGAGGACTTACCTTGTCTTAGCACCTCCTTGCACGTCAGTACAACTCATATAACATATGCATACAGTACATGCACCCAATAATTAGAACACTTCACTTTAATAAATCAATCGATCACATTGGTCTCGATTATAAGGCCAAATCGTTATGACACATCCCATTTCGTGCCACACAATTTTGTCCCATAATCAGGCACGGTCAACTCACTCAGTCAAGCATTCCAATTAATTACGGCCCTACGGACACGGCCAACTCAACAGTCGGCGGTCTTCTGGCGTAACTGGGCATTGTCTCACCTCATCGAGAACAGCAACGTTTACCTCTAGATGGCATTCCTGAAGAAGCATCAATCCGGCCTCTACTGCAATCCGGCATCCGTTGACGTGGGGCATTCCATATAAGAGCAACACCCACCCGACCTTTCTCGGGTGACAGATTCTCATAGCAATTACACGTACATCTAATCTCGGCCAAGGACATCGTGCTTTGCACTCAAATGCCTCAATTTAAATAATGTGCTTGGCCTATTTTCTTCATATTAAAAAAACACCTAGTAAAATAGGTGTGTGTGGACACATGGTCAAATCAAACCATAAAGCATGATATCCTCTCTTTTAAAATCCCACAATTTTATATAGGACTAAAAACATTTTCGGTGTCAAAAATCGACACCCGGTATTTTTCTAATTAATACCAAAATTTCACATTTTTGAAATAATAATTCAAAAATCAACACTCAGCATCCAATTGCACAATTTAATACTCAATTGCACAAACCAACTACACCATGACGATTAGCACGAAATTCTAACAACCAGTTATCTTGGTATAATTTATGAAAAATAATAAATAATTAAATAAATTCCAGTTAATTAAATAAATTACAAAATAATTAAATTAAAGCACTAATTAATTTACTTACACTAAACTAACAACCTAATTGGACTCAATTAACTAATCTCCTAAGTTAACTAATCTAATCTAACCACTTAATAAGTAATTAGACTAACTAACCAATCCTACTAACTTAGGCATAATACTAATTACCACTATTCTCTAATTAAACTAACTAACCCCTATCTCTAATTTAGCTATTAATCCACCTTTAAGCATAATTAGCACCCTAATTAGAGTTTAGGACATAAACTCATTAGATTAGCAAACTAGTGAGTTCACAGCGACAGCAATGCGAAGGCGAGTGAGACTCAGGCCTACAGCAACGCCAAGGGAGGTTCGGAAGGGCCCGAAAATGACCCATGAAGCTCATAGCCAAAGCTATGAGTTCGGTTTTGTTTTAGGTTGGACAGAAAGGAGCCGAGGGGCTGGAACGGTCGGGCTTGGGCTGGTTGGTTTGGCGGAGGGAGATGGACATGGTGGACGGTGGTCTGGGGGCTCGAATGGCAGAGCGGTGGGCGGAGGTGGCTGCGATAGGCGGCCCCGGGCGTAGCTGGACAGACGTGAGCAGCTCGGAGGCGGGCTTGTGAGGACAGTAGGCTTGGGTGCAGGGGAGCTCGGACACGGCGATCCACCAGGATGGCGAACGGCTTGGATGGACGGCAAAGGGCTGTCGACAGGCTGGAGGCTTTGGTTTAGAGGCTTCTGCCGGTTGCTACTTTGAAAATGGAAGTGAAGCAAGGAGGATGAAGAAGGTAGAGCCGCCGCAGGGAAGGAGGGGACAAAGGGGCCACAAAGTTAAGCTAAAATATCTTAAAACTCAAGTGCAAGGCCCCCAAAGTCTTCAACCTTGATCCACAGCCATTTTTCCCTCCCAATCTTCCTCCACAAGCCAAGGATTGATGCCCAAATGTTGTAGCCCCCCATGGCCTACGAATTTCAAGTGTTCCACTTCAATTAACCTCTATTCAATGGCCAATAATGCCAAGGTAGAAGCCCACACCAAATTCTTGCTTTCCCATCACCATTTGATCCAACTTAGAGGCCAAAAATGAACTCAATTTTGCCTTTCTGAATTTCTTGGTTTCAAATCGCCCAAACTTTGATTTTCCGCCAAAAATTTGGGCTCACCGAAAATTCTTCAAATGATGAGTCGACGTTCCAAAAATAAATCGTGACACGCTAGAACTTTTGATTCCTGAAACCGAGTTCAATTTCACGATTAATTTCAACCAGACGCAATTTTAGCATGAACTAACCTACCGGGTAGCTTTTAGGAATTTTTAACGCGTTTGACCCGTGGTCGATTATTTTTTATTCACATTGTGCATCTTTGACTCATTGGCGACTCTCGATTGTCGTAAAAATCTCAAGGTTTCAATTACAGGCACAAGGTACAGAATCGATAGAAAAATCGGTCTAGTGTTGTTCGATGCAAATTTTGCAATCAGGCGGAATCACCCACAATTTAATTACATGCCTCTGTTGAATCAGCCTATCTCCAGTCTCTAATTTATTTTAACGGTGCCGTATTTACTGTTGCAGATTAGCACGGTCAAGTTGTCAATTTCTGATTGAATTCTCAAGTCGGTCGCGTTTAGGTTCCTTAATGGCTTCACCTGATAGATTAGTTATTTCGTGAGTAATCAACTCAAAGAAAAAGACTATAGGTGCGTTGATGAAAAGCACATTTCATTTAAATTGAAACAAGTTCGAAAATTAGGATGTCACATCAGTCGGCGGTCATCCGGCATACCTGGGCGTCGTCTTGCTTCGTCAGGCACGGCAACGTCTACATGTAGATGGCATTCCCGAAGAAGCATCGGCTCAGCCTCCATTGCAACCAGCATCCGTTGTCAAGGGCATTCCCGAAGGAGCATCGCCTCCCTGACTTTCATCGTGTGACGGGTTCTGATAGCAATCACATGCACATCCATACTCGGCCAAGAACATCGTGCTTTGCACTGAAATACTTCCATTTCAAATAATGGACTTGGCCAATTTTTTTCGTATTAAAAATACCCGGTAAAATAATTGTGCATGGTCACACATTTAAATTGATCCACAAAACATGATACTCTCCCATTTAAGTACATAAAACATTTTTGTGTCAAAAACCCAACATCTAGTATTTTTCTAATTAAATACCATAAAATCATATTTTTGCAATATTAATTAAAAATCATCACCAAGCACCCAATTACATAATTTAGCACTCAATTTCACAATTCAATGCAACCATGACGATCAGCGTAAAATTTTGACAACCGGCTATCCTAGTATAATTTACGCTAATTATAATTAATTAAATAAATTGCAATTAATTAAATTAAATCACTTAATTAAATTAAATAATCTAACCTAACTAATCTAATTGGACTAATTAATGTAATCTAACTAAGCTAATTAATTTAATCTAATTAAACTAACTACATGACTTGACTAACCCTTAACTAAACTAATCTAACCACCTAGTTCCTCTAACTAAACTAACTAACTAAATAATTACACTAACTAAATTATACTAATCCATAATTAACATTAATCCACCCGACTAAGTGCAATTAACTTCCTAATCCAATATTAGGGCATTAACTCACTGGATTAGCGAGAAAACGGGTTCATGGCTACGGCGGCGCAATGGAGGTGAATTCTTGTGCCTACGACGACTCCAACGGAGGGCTGGAAGGGGATGAAAAAGCCTTGCAAGCCCACTGCTTGCTACTGGAACTTCGGTTCTATGAAGGGGCTAGTCGAGGGGCTGAGGGGGCTAGCAGAACCGGACGGGAGCAAGCAGCGATGAGGACAAGCAGCCATACGAGCTAAGGTCGACGGCGGACTAGCTGGACGGCAGCGCAGCTCGGACGGCAATGACGGGCGGCTATGGTCGCGGGTTGGATGGGATAGAGGACATGAGGCGAAGAGGCGAGTGGTGCGGCCGGAGTTGGCTGAGCCTGGGCGGAGCTGGTCCCTAGCAGTAGTTGGTTCGGTGCTGGCCTCGTGCTGGTTTTCTGGTGGCTGGTTGCTAGTTTTGTTTTGTAGCAAGAAAATGGAAATGAAGAAGATGAAGTGAAGAAGAAAGTTGAAGAAGAAGCCGCTATTCGTAAGGGAGCGGGCTGCTAGTCACACAAGGGGAAGGAGGGGGGGGGGACAAAGGCCATGAAAGTCTTCAAGTTGGCCAATCACCTTGCATGTGAAATATCTTTCACTTGAGTGCTTTGCCACACAAGTCTTCTGCCCTCAATGTCAAAGCATGAACCAATGGCTGATTTTCCCTCATTTCTTCACCATTTTACTTCATTTTGGTGTCCAAAATCCACTCAGCAGCAGCCCCTACGAATTTCTTGGTTTTCTTCTTCAAATCCTCATCAACAACTTAAATTGGTGGCCCAAAAATGCCATGGCAGCAACCCTTACAATTTTGCCTTCAACCCTTCACATAACAAATCAATTTGGTGCCCAAAAATCCACACCAAAGTGCTCATCCGAATTTCCTTAATTTTACTTTGCCAATTTGATTTTCCGCCAAAAATCCCAGACTTTATGGGAATTTCCCAAAAGATGAGACAAGGTCCTAAAAATAAATCATGACATGCTCGAATGTTCGATTCCCAAAACCGAGTTCAATTTCGTGGTTAAAATCGACTGGACACAATTTTAGTGCGACCCAACCTACTGGATAGCTTTCAGGGATTTTAGCACGTTTGACCCATGGTCGATAATTTCGATCCATGTTTGTTCATCTCCCACTAGTCGGCGACTCTCGGTTGTCGTAAAATCTCAAGGTTTCAATTACAGGTACCGGGTACAGAATAGACAAAAAATCGGGTTAGTGCCGTTCGACACAAATTTTGCAATCATGTGAAATCACCCACAATTCAATTACGCCATTCCATCAAATCAACCTATATTCGATCACTAATCGATTATAACGGTGCTGTATTGATCCTTGCTAATTATCACGATCGAGCAGTCGATTTCTAATCGAATTCTCAAGTCTGTGGCGTTTGTATCCCTTAACGGCTTCACCTAATAGATTAGTTATCTCATGAGTGATCAACTCGGGCAAAAAAGATCATAGGTGCGTTGATGAAAGGCCCGAGTTCATATTATCGGGACAAGGTCGAAAATTCAGGATGTCACACTTTCTCTCCCCTTCATGCGTATACTCTCCACCCCTCTCTCTGCCGTTCACTTCTTCCTCTTCATTCTGCCGCCAGCCCCATCCCTCCCTCACACACGCCATTTCCCTTTTTGTTCCTGCTGCAACCTATCACTCCATCTCCTCCATTCCCTTCCTTTCGCTACCACACGCCCAACCACCCTCACTGTCTCCAGCATCCTCATCCATCATCACCATCACGCCCTCATACACACCAACGCCAGTCCACCAATTAGCCAGCAACTACCCAACACTAGCCACTCGTCCCACCTCCAGCTGATTTGCCAATGGCCAACCACTACCTCGCCAAGCTGCCACCAGCTCACCTTGCGTCCAACTCGCCGTTAAGCAATTGACCAGCCGCCCGGCCGTCCACCAGCCCCCACGACCAGCCTTCCACAAAAACGAACCAGCCCCTCGGGTTCTCACCGTCGTTGCATTGTCATCACCGTGAGCTCGCCGCTGTCCTAATCCGGTGAGTTAACTCCTTAATCCTTGATTAGATTGTTAATTGCGCTTAGGGGGTTAGATTAGTATTAATTAGGATTAGTTAGTTAATCCTAATTTAGTGTAACTAGCTTGGTTAGTGTAATTAGATTGGTTAGGTTAGTTAGTTTGGTTAGATTAGTCTACTATAGTTAGGTTAGTTTACTTGAGTTAGTAAGTTAACCATGGTTAGATTAATTGATCTTGGTTAGGTTAATTAAGTTGGATTAGTTTAATTAATCGTAATTTATTTTAATTAATCGTAATTAGCATAATTAGTGATGGATTAGCCGTTTCGTGAAATTTTATGCTCGTTCTCGTGGATGAATTTATGCGTGAATTTGACACCTTATATGTGCTATGATGTGCAATTGAGTGCTTGATGGTAATTATTGAATTTTAGTAGAAAACTCGGCTTTATTGGCTTTTAAATGGAAAAATACCAAGTGTTGGTTTTTTATGCCAATTTTTATGTACTATATAAAATCATGGAGTTTTAAAATGAGAGTGTACTTAGTTTGATGGTTCAATTTAAATACGTGACCATGCACGATTATTTTACCGGGAATTTTTAATACGAAGAAAAGTGGTCAAGTTTATTATTTGAAAACAAAATATTTGAATGCAAAGCAAGGTGTTCTTGGCCAAGTATGTGCATGTGTGGTCACTATCGGAACCCGTCGCCCAATGAGAGTTAGGGAGGCAATGCCTGATTAAGTTCGGATGCCCCACATCAACGGATGCCAGTCGCGGTGGAGGCTGAGCCGATGCTCCTTTATGGAATGCCATCCAAGCAGGTTGTCACGCCTCGAACCTCGAGCATGTACACATCCCTTAGTGGTCATTGAAAAATGCGATGTTCCCAAGATGCATCGCCGACCCTTTTTTTTTTTTTTTTGCTTTTCGATTAAGCACATGCGGAAGCGAATTAAATAAACACCCAGCCAATAAACAAACACATGGATAGTAAAAACAAGGAACAATTTCCTTACCAACTATTGACCCTAAAAAGCCTATTAATTGCAAGCCTCTTAGCGGCCACTTCCTATCGACCCTCTCAACAACCTTCAGGGATCAGGGTCACCCTAAACTTCGCTAACGGCATGGCCAGCCAAAAGGTGAGATAAAATCTGAGCGAGTCAACTACCTAAGTTCTGATTAGGACGTAAATTCGCCTCGAAGGTGATCCTAAGCACACACCATACAAACTTACCTCACCTCGGCGCGTACTTGCACGTTAGCTCAACATATGTACCATCATCAGTGCAGCAAGCGCAGTTTAATAACCGAAATACTTCATTTCAATCACATGGGTCCCGATTATAAGGTCAAACCATTATGACACGTCCCATACCGTGCCACATAATTTTATCTCATAATCAGGCGTAACTATCACAACCATTCAGGTGTGTTTCAGTTATTACGACCCATTGGTCACAGCCAACTCGAAAGTCGACGGTCATCCAGCGTAACCGGGCATTGTCTCGCTCTGTCAAGCACGGCATCATCCCGCGTATTCATACGCATGAGGACGGCATTCCACACAGGAGCATCGGCCCGGCCTCCATCGCGACCGGCATCCGTTGACGAGGGGTATCCGAACTTAATCAAACATCGTCCCGCATATTCATATGCATCAGGGTATTAGGTGTCACACGAGCACACCATCAATCAACCCAATTCTTATCTTCCATCAATTAGCCCAAAATACCAAATTCCTTTTTAAAACAATAAACCTTGCAACTCTTTTTTTTTTGTTCAAAGCTTTCCAATATAAATTCATACGGGGTCACGTATTTGAAATTAACCCAATAAACTTTGCACCCATCTAGTATAAAACCTCCTCGTTTTATTGAGCACAATCTTTAGTAACCCCCTTTTTTTCTTGTTCAAAACTTTTAGAAATAAATTCATAGGTGCTCACGTACTCAAAATTAATCTGTCAAACTTTGCATGAACCTAGTTTAAAACCTCATTGTTTTATTAAGCAAATAAGTTTTGGTGTCCAAACTCTACACCTAAATTTTCTCTCCATTTAAAGGCTCAAAGGCCATCTCTTGCAATAATGAGAAACAACCAACATAGAGCAATCAACCTCATAGTACCACACATGAGTTCTCAGAATGCCAAAAGTCAACCACATCACCAAATATACATTATCCAGCAAGCACAACATCTAGAACAACCACCAATTCACAACTGGCCCTAACCGGCAGAAACTGGGCCACTCGCGCGCCTCCAAGTTTAATTCCATAAACATAATCAAATGAACTCAGAAAATTCTCAAATTTGAATATGTTCTAAAGGACACTTAAAAGAAAATTTTTCATGAAGACACCTTGACCCAAATGTTTCTAGAATAAGAGTAGTAAATAGCTCAAACCGTACAAAAACTGTGTCCGTGTTCAGAAATTCTGTTTTCCAAAATCAGTTTAGTTTGAGGTCCAAAACTTGTCCGTTTGATCTGAAATTTGACTATGTTAAACTACAAGATGTGATAAAAAAAACTTTTGTGAAGAAACTCTTTCAAAGATCGAACCCTAAGAGTTAAGAAAAATCCTTTGAACACCAAAAGGTCACTATTTCCAGAACAATCCGAGATTCTGTTTTGCAAATAACAAATCTAAAATATCATTCTTTTAAATCCCTAAAATCTTAAGTCAAATATATGGCATAGCTAAAGATGTCCAGAACATTTCTCAAGAAGGAAGTAACCTCAAAATCGTAGTACATTTTCCCCCACAAAATTGGCTAACAGCAAGCGTCTAGCAAACTGATCCGGGAGAAATCCACTAAACTAAGCTAAATCAACGTCATCAATACTAATACAACAAACTAGTTCAATACTAATCCATCTTAAGGCTAATCTAACCAAACTAGATTAACACTAATCCATCTTATGACCAAATCGTTGTTGCAATTGAAGAATCCAAAGACTTGGATGCAATGACAATCAATGAGTTTCTAGGTTCGTTACAAGCCCACAAAGAAAGGTTAAGAAAGAAATTGAACTGATGGAGGAAGTTCTCCAAATGCGGCTGACCATCCAAGATGAGAAGGAGTAAAGAAGAGATCTCACAAAAACTCGTGGGACAAACCAAGATCGTAATCGTGATCGTGGTTGAGGCTGAGGTCGAGTTAGCTTTCAAGGAAGAGGTCGTGGATGAAGCAAATGAGATGCTACTCAAAGTTACGATAGATATTAGTATCAAAGGGATGTTCATGGAATAGGAAAGAACTCGACGAGCCAATGGTATGACAAATCTAAAATTTAATGTTATCATTGCAATAAACTTGGTCATTATACTTCTAACTACTGGAACAAGGAGAGTACCGGAGTAAATGAAAAGGCAAATTGGGTTAATGATGCTGATCAAGTTTTCTCATTGGCATTCAAAGAAGATAGAGGACAAAATGATACGTGGTACTTGGATACTAGTGCAAGCGACCATATATGCTAGAGAAAGGAGATATTTGCCGAGTTAGATGAAATAATAAAAGGGAAAGTCTCTTTCGGTGATAACTCTAAAATTCTTGTTGAAGGCAAAAGTACGATTTTAATTCATTTGAAGAGTGGTGCATGCCAGTTTCTTACTAATGTTTATTATGTCCTGAAAATGGCAAGCAATATTTTGAGTTTGGGACATCTTTTGGAGAAAGGCTATATTGTTCATATGAAAGATCTTAATCTTGTGTTAAGAGACTGGAATAATAAACTGATTGCAAATGTAAAGATGTTAAAGAACAGAATGTTTACTGTCAATATAAAGAATGAAATGTCTTGATGTCTAAAAGCGTGTGTGGATGATCCTTTATGGTTGTGGCATTTGAGGTTCAACCATCTCAATTTTGGCGAACTCAATTTGCTTTGTTGCAAAAAGATGGTTTATAGCTTATGTCACGCCCTGAACCCTGAGTACGCGCACATCCCTCGGCGGTCAATTAAAAATGCAACATCCCAGGACGCGTCGCCAACCCATTCTTTTTATCTCTCATTTAAGCACTTGCGGAAGCGAATTAAATAAACCCCCGGCCAATAAACAAACATAGGGATAGTAAAACAGGACAACGATTTTTCACAAACTACACTTTATATATAGACCAAGTGTGACATCTTGATTTTCAGGTTCTGTTTTCGATTGGATAAGTTGGGCTTTTCATTGACGCGCCTATAGTTCTTTTCTTTGAGTTGGCCATTCACGAGATAACTAGCCTATCAGGTGAAGCCATTAAGGGATCTTAACGCAATAGACTTGAGAATTCAACCAGGAATCGACTGCTCGACTGTGCTAGTCTACAAGGGTCATTACGACACTGTCGAAATTGATTAGAGACCAGAGATAGGTCGATTCGATAGAGATATGTGATTAGTGTGTGGGTGATTCCACCAGATTGCAAAATTCTCGTTGATCGACACTAGACCGATTTTTCTGTCCTTTTGGTACCATGTGCCCGTATTTGAAATCTCGAGATTTTCATGATAACCGAGAGTCACCAATGTGTCAAAGAGGTACATTGTGGCTCAAAATAAATAGACCACGGGTCAATTGCACCAAAAGTTCCTAAAAGCTACCTGGTAGGCTAAGTCACGCTAAAATCGCACCAGATTGAAATTAACCGCGAATTTGAATTCGATTTCAAAAATTGAAAGTTCAATCATGTTACGATTCATTTTAGGACCGTCAACTCATCCTCTGAAGATTTTTCTGCAAATCAAGATTTTTGGCGAAAATACAAAATAAGGCCATTTTTGTCTGGAAAATGCAGGGGACCATTTTTTATCGTGTTTTTGGAATGCAAATTGGTTCTAATGGTGAGGAAAAATGTCAATTTGTTCAAGGACACCTTGGTGGAATTTATGGGGTGCAAATTCGTATGCCATGGCCTCCCTAACTTTCGGACCACTTCTTGCTTAGGAAGTTTGTGGGCTGCCATGAAGCCATGGATGACAGCCAAGGGCTAGTGGGACCTCTTCAAGGGAAAAAGGGATAGAACGAAGGCAAGAGGGACCCTCCAAAATTGTGCTATCCCCTTTCTTCTTCAGCTCAGCTTGCTTTCTCCATTAGAGGCCATTTTGAGTTCCCAAAGTTGTAGAACCGAGCCAGCCACCCCCCTACCGTTGCACGCCCGCTGAACCGGTGCTGCTCACTGCTCGTACGCATCACGCCCCCGTGCGAGCCCTTGCACCTGCCGCGTCATCCAGCCGATTCCATCGTTGTTCTGCCTGTCCTGAGCCTCCTCAGGCCCCGTCGAACCCCTGTGCAACCGCCCAAGCTCGCCTCCGCCGCCGTGAAGCCCCGCCATTGGCCGCCTAGCCTCGCTGCACCATGACCGACCCTCCTTACCGCTCTTGGACGCTCGAGCAGCCTCTTGGCCCATCAAGTAGAACCGCAAGCCAACAAGCCTTCGTGGGCTTCGAGGCCCATTCCAAACCCCTTCCGGGTCTCGTAAGGTGTTGCCACTTCAGAGTTTGTCGCCCATCTCCGCATTGCCGTCATCATGGACTCACTGGATCGCAAAACCGGTGAGTTTACTCGCTAAACTCTACTTAGAGAGTTAATTATGCTTAAAGGTTAGGCTAAGTATCGTTTAGGCGGTTAGTTAGAACCAATTAGCGATTTAATTACTCGTTATTGCATGTTAAGTGGTTAGATCGGCATAATTAGCAACTAGATAGGTTGTATTATTTATCTAGATAGGTTCAAAAAAATTTCGGGCCCATTTCGGTATTTAATTAGGCTTTTCTGACCTAAGTTTCTATTTATGGTATTTAATTGTATTTATTTCATTAATTTTGGAATTTATTTAATTATTTATTATTTTTCAGAAATTATACCGGGATAGTTGGTGATTGGAATTTCGTGCTAATTGCAGTGTTATGCTTGGTTTATTTAATTGAGCACTAATTTGTTCAATTTAAGTGAAATTATAATTTTGGGTAATTTCGGTATTTAATTTGAAAATACCAGGCGTTAGTTCACAACGCCAAAAATGTCTTTGTGGACTATTATAATTAGTGGGATTTTTGAAAAGTAAGATATTGAAATTTTGGCTCAGGCCGACCGTGTACCTACACACGATTATTTTTATCGAATACTTTTAACTTGGTGATTTATCAGCTTGTGAGAGCATATTTTATTAGCTTGTGCGAGCATATTTATTGTCAGCTTGTGAGAGCCCCTTTGCATGTTAGTTTGTGTGAGCTAAGATCGTTTTATCAGCTTGTGGGAGCACGATCTATATATATCAGCTAAGATCGTTTTATCAGCTTTTGGGAGCACGATATATATATCAGCTTGGGTGAGCTATGATCGTTTTATCAGCTTGTGGGAGCACGATCTATATATTTATCAGTTTGGGCGAGCTACTATCTATCTATATCAGCTTGTGAGAGCTATGACCGTATATTGCAGCTTGTGAGGGCAAAGACCGTCAATTTTAGCTTGTGTGAGCAATGGTCATATCGAATTGATAGATAGTACTGATGGTATCGATTTGAGTGGATCGATTGATCGTTGGTTGAATTGATTGAGCTGATCAATGATTTGATTTGAGTTTATTGGTTGAGATCATGAACTATACTAATTTACAGGAAGGCACTGAGACGAGGTAAGTCCTCTATCTTGTGTGTGCTTAGGTAGTCTTTAGACGTATTTCCTTCCTAGTCAGGGTTTAGGGGGTGAACTTGCTGAGACATTGTCTCACCCCGTCATGGGATTAACTTTTCAACTCCCTAGTGTGAAGAACCCAAAACATGAAGTGGAAGGGTCAAGAACATGGGTGGCTCAGAAGTTATTTTCGGAGATAAACCTCCTCTACTTAGACCCTAGAGTTAGCCTCTGTTTGTAAACCAGATTGTTTATAAAAGCTGTGTTGATTGATTTGAAATTCGTTGTCCTACTTTTCTATCCCACGTTTGTTGTGGTCAAGAGATTGGTAATTTGCTGCTGCATGCACATTAAAATGAATGGGTCGGCGACGCATCTTGGGACGTCACAAATTTATCGACCACCGAGGGATGGGCATGCGCTCGAGAATTGGGATATGACACCAAGTTAACCCTACGAGTTCGAATATACAAGCCTGCCTCAAAAAGGGACTACTAGGCGACCTACACGCTAGACCCCTTCGACTCAGGCTCTGGATCCACCATGACACCGTCCTAGGATGTCGATGTCCATGGGGTGACCTACTTGCCCATCCTCGGTTCCGATGGGCGGTCCATCAAAACCCTGCAAAGGACCCTCTCTAGCACCATCGGGCTCGTTGATGAACCACGCCTTGAAGCGATGAAGCACCACATTAAAGAAATCCTCATCGACCCAAATCATAGTCACAACCAACTCGCGAGTTCAGTTGGTTCTAGGGATAGGGAAGAAGGTAGACTCTGATTCCATGTCCCACGAAACCCCGAACCGGACTGGACGGATCTCCATACTAAGGACCTGAAAAAGTTTAACCATGACGAGGTGAGATAAAATCTCGGCGAGTTAAACCCTAAGCCTTGACTAGGATGCAAATTTGCCTCGGAGGCAGCCTAAACAGGCACCACAAACAAACTCACCTCACCTCGGCACACCTCTGCAGGTTAGCGCATCAAATAAGCCATTAAAAATATGACAAGCATAATTAATAACCAGAACACATGATTCTCATCCTTTGAACATTCACATGGGTCCCGATTATAAGGTAAAACCATTATGACACGTCACATACCATGCCTAACAATTTTGCCCCATAATCAAGCGCAAAGTATCACAACCATTCTAGCGTGTTTCGATTATTACGACCCCTCAGTCACAGCCAACTCAAAAGTCGGTAGTCATCCGGCATAACCGGGCATCGTCCCACCCCATTGGGCATGGCAACGTCTAGAACCCCCGCCTAGACGGCATTCCATAAAGGAGCATCGATCTGGCCTCAACCACGACTCGGCTTCCGGACCCCCGTCGGGCATCTGATAAAAATCGAGCATCATCCCCAAATTCCCGTTGGGTGACGGGTTCAATTACGTGACCACACGAGCATATTCTCAATCAAACCAACTTTTATTTCCGTTATTTAGCCAAGGAAACCAAAATCCCTTTTCAAATAATAAACCTACAACTCTTTTTTTCTTTTTTTGTTCAAAACTTTCCGAAATAAATTCGTACGGGGTCACGTGTTTGAAATCAACCCATCAAACTTTACACACATCTAGTTTGAAACCTCATGGTTTTATTGAGCACATAAAACTTGGCATCCAAACCTAACACCATATTTCTTTTCTATTTCTATGTCCAACCACCCTTTTTGGAAACAATCTTTGGTAACACCCTTTTTTTTTCTTTAAAACTTTTGAAAAGAAATTTGTACGTACTCCCGTACTCAAAATTAACCCATCAAACTTTGCACACACCTAGTTTAAAACCTCATTATTTTATTAAACTAATAAGTCTTGGTGTCCAAAGCCAACACCTCATTATTTTTCTATTTAATTGCCCATAAGGCCACCTTTTTGCAATGATAATAGACAATCATCATAGAACAACCATTCACATAATATTGTACGTGCAGCAGTCAAAATCACGCATAATTTTATCCAAGAAAACGAGCGTAAAATTCTATGAAACGGCTAATCCATCACTAATTACACTACTTACGATTAATTAGGTAAAATTGCAATTAATTAAGCCAATCCAACTTAATTAACCTAACCATGATTAACTAACCTAACTATGATTAATTACCCTAACCATGATTAACTAACCTAACCCTGGTTAACTAACCTAACCAAGCTTAGTAAACACTAATCTAGGATTAACTAAAACTAATCCTCATCAAGACTAATCTAACCACCCCTAAGCATAATTAACGACATAATCAACGATTAGGAAGTTAACTGACAGTTTTCGACATCAGTGGGCTCGTGACGACGGTGATGAAAACTCGAGACAACCACGGCTTGCACAGAGGCTCAACGGCGGTGGTGTCGAACCCTCCAAGCTCTTGACCAAGGGGGCTTGGCGTGGCTTGGGGCTGGTGGCAGGGGGACAAAAGAAGAAGTGAAAGGGCTGCTCTCTGCTGGTGGGGAAGGGAATACGTGAGAAAACAAGGGAAAATAGGGAAAGAAGAAGAAGAGGGTTAGCTGAAGGTGGGGTGAACGTGCATAGGGAGAGGGAGAGAGAGAGAGAGAGAGAGAGAGAGAGAGAGAGAGAGAGAATAAGAAGTCAAGGGAACTACCAATGAGAACTTAGTAAAAATATCTAAGCACTCATCACAATGTCCCCAAAGTCTTCATGCCCCAAAGTATTGTGCCCACCCAATTAGAAATTAGCTCTAATTTCACCCAATTAAGCCAATTTAGGGGTAGAAAAACCCTATTTTTCAACTCATCCGAATTTCCTTTTCCATTTTATTTTTGTCCAAAAATCATTTTTCCGCAAAATTTCGAAATTGACAAAAATTCGCCAAAAGATGAGACGTCCAATAAATAAATCGTGACACACTTGAACGTCCAATTCTCGAAACCAAATTCAATTTCGCGGTTAAAATCGATCGAATGCGACCTTAGTACAACCTAATTTACCGGGTAGCTTTTAGGAGTTTTAATGCGTTTGAACCATGGTCAATAATTTTCAATCCACTTTTGTGCATCTTCGAATCGTAGACAACTCTCGGTTGTCATAAAATCGCAAGGGTTCAATGTGTGTCCCGAGTATAATATCGATAGAAAATCGATTTACTGTCGTTCAACGGAAATATCGCAATCGTGCGGAACCACCCGCAATTCGACTATGTAATTCCATCGAATCTACCTATATCCGTTTGCTAATCGATTTATAATTGTGTCGTATTGACCCTTGCCGATTATTATGGTCAAGCCATCGACTTCTGATCGAATTCTCTAGTCTGTCGCGGTTATATCCCTTAACGGCCTCACTTAATAGGTTAGTTAACTCGTGAGTAATCAGTTCCGAGTAAATTAACCATAAGCGCGTCGACGAAACAACCATTTCATATATCCGAATCAAGGGCCAAATTTCAGGATGTCACAGCTTACCACATAATCATGTGAAGGGTGTATTATCGGTAAGCATTCTAGTACTAGTTTTCCAAAAGAAGCGACTTATCAAGCAAAGAAGTTGCTTGAGTTGATTCATTCTGATGTGTATGGCCTAATCACTCCTCACTCATATAGTAATCATTGATATTTTGTTACTTCTATTGATAATTTTACTCAGAAAACTTGGGTGTATTTTTTTAAAGAAAAACAGAAGTGTTTGATACTTTCAAACAATTCAAAAACCTAGCTGTAAAGAAGAACGGCTATTTTATCAAAGCTTTGAGGACCGATCGTGGCAGAAAATTCACCTCAGCCATATTCAACAAATTTTGTGAGGATCATGGTATTTGGCGTTTCTTGACGGCTCCGTATTCTCCTCAACAAAATGGCGTAACTGAATGGAAAAATAGAACCATTCTTGACATGGTTCGAAGCATGTTGAAGAGCAAAAATTGGTCCAAGGAACTTTGGGCCGAGGCTGTTTCGTGTGCAATCTATCTTCTAAATAGATGTCCCACATTTGGACTTGAAGGCGTAACTCCACAGGAAGCATGAACCGAGAGAACACCAAGTGTTTCTTATTTGAGAATTTTCAAGAGCATTGCATATGCTCATGTGCCAAACCAAAAAAGAGTCAAAACTGGAAGATAAGAGCAAAAAACTCATCTTTATTGGGTATCCAAAGCCTATCAATTATTTGGTCCTAACACTTTGAAAGTGTATATAAGCAAAGATATCAAGTTTGATGAATATGGCATGTGGGAAAACAATCAAAAAGAAGAAGCGAATGCTCATGGTGGTTCCGATCAAACGGGGTTAAAGAATCATTTTACACCTTCTCCAATATCTTCTTCAAGTTCATCATCGCCAACCTCTTCAAATGGTGTTGATGAACCGCTAGTGCCAAGATTAACGAGATTGTCTAACATTTACAAAGCTATCGATGAGCTTCACCTTATATGTCTTTTTGCATATTGTGAACCACTTGGCTATGATGATGCGGCCAAAAAAGAAAAATGGAGAAAAGCCATGAATGAAGAAATTCATGCCATTGAGAAGAATCAAACATGGAAGCTTGCTGATCTTCCAAAGAACAAGAAAACACTTGGAGTCAAATTGGTGTACAAGGCCAAGAAGAACGAGAAAGGAGAAGTGACAAGATACAAAACTAGATTAATAGTGAAGGAGTACAAGCAAAAAACCGGAATTGACTATAATGAAGTTTTGGTCCCTATCATTTGCATGGAAACGATTAGATTGATCATTTCCATTACTGCTCAAAATGATTGGTGAATTTATCAAAGATGTCAAATCAACATTTTTGAGTGACATCCTTGAAGAAGAAATTTATGTTGAACAACCCAAAGGGTATGTTGTGAAAGGTCATGAAGACAAGGTGTTGAAGTTGAAGAAAGCTCTATATGGGCTCAAACAAACACCGAGAGCATGGAATTCCATAATTGATGCAAATCAAGACGAATGGATTCTCTCAATGTCCACACAAGCAAGCACTTTATTCGAAGCAAGAAAAAGGTGATGTTCAACTCGCTTGTTTATATGTTGATTACCTTGTTTTTACAAGAATTAATCCGACGATAATTGATGCTTTTAAGGTATCGATGGTGAAAGAATTTGAGATGACCAATAATGGTCTCATGAATTATTTCCAATGAAGCAAAGTACCAAGGGGATTTTTATTTCCCAAAAGGATATGCAGAAAATATCCTTGAAAAATTCAACTTGAAGAATTGTACTCCGATCAATACACCAATAAGGTGTGGAACCAAGCTTTCGAAGTTTGATAATGGTGTCAATGTTGATTCAACATATTATAGAAACTTGATTAGGAGTTTGAGATACTTGACATGCGGGATGTATAGTGTTGGAATTGTGAGTCAATATATGGAGAAGCCGAAGTCATCTCATCTTAAGGGTAGAAAGAGGATAATTTGGTACATCAAAGGTACTACTTTGCATGAAGTACACTACTATCGCTCTGAATCTTTCCAACTTGGAGCTTATTCATATAGTGATTATGGTGGAGATATCAATGATCAAAAGAGCACTACAGGCTTTGTATTTTTCTTGTGTGACACTTTTTTCACATGGTCATTAAAGAAGTAACCCAGTGTCACTCTATCATGTGAAGTTGAATATGTAGATGTATCCTCATGTGTTTGTTATGCAATATGGTTGAGAAGACTACTTAAAGATATTCTTATGAAATAGAAAAAAGCAACTGAGATTCTTGTTGATAATGTTTATGCTATTGCATTGGCAAAAAATTCAATTTTTGATGAACGAAGCAAATATATCGATATTCGATATCACTTCATTCGAGAATAGGTTAAGGAGAATGAGGTTGAAGTGTTGCATGTGAAGACGGGTGATCAAGTAGTAGACTTTTTTACTAAATTTCTCAAAATGCTTTCTAAAAGTTCAAAAGCTTGTTTGGAATGATCTATGGAAGAGAATTTGGTTTTAGGGGGAGTGTTAGAAATTAAACCAAATTCATCAGTGTCAATACTTCGACAACAAGATCCCATAATTGATACCAAAGACTATTTGGTGGCCGCATTAAAGAAGAGTCATAATTGTTGCATTATCTTTAATGAGATATTGTGAGATATGATATGATATGATGATTGTTTTGTTAGTTTATAAATCTTATTCGAAACACTAGCTATTTTTATGGAAAAGAGCTATCATGCCCCGAACTTCGAGCGCACGCACACCCCTCGGTGGTCGATGAAATTGCGA
Organism: Eucalyptus cloeziana; assembly: GCA_014182715.1. NCBI lineage: Eukaryota > Viridiplantae > Streptophyta > Magnoliopsida > Myrtales > Myrtaceae > Eucalyptus > Eucalyptus cloeziana. Next base: position 20,650,920 of record CM024644.1, on the reverse strand, counting down.
CGTCGCATGACGCGTCGCCGACCCATTCATTTTATTGCACATGCGGAAGTCAATAAACAAATCCCCTGACAACTTACAGCATGGGATAGAAAAGTAGGACAACAATTTCACAAACAAACACTTTTATAAACACACCGGTTTATATACAAATCTAGTCTATAACCAAAAGCCTACTCAAAAGAGAAGAGCTAACAAGCCATCTAGGCACACGAATCCCCATCTGAAATCTCCGAGGTCTCCTGGGCTTCTGGGTCCTCCACAGCACCATCAGGAGGGTCAGCTACACCCTTGCTTGGAGCGGCGTCGACTACCACGACAGGATCTCAAAACCCTGGAGGGGACCAACTCTGTATCCATTGAGCCTGCGACGAAACCACTGTTAGTGAAATCTTCTTAAGGTGTTTTGAAGTCAACAAAATGTTTCCATCAGTCTAGTCTAAAGACTTGCATACTCTATTGACAAAGTCTGAAGACCTCCAGACTCAAGTTTCAAAGTCTACTCTCATGGATTGTTTCCAGACCGACGAAGTTAAAGTTCTATTCTGATAAATTCAAGTATGGTTTTGATTCGTATGGTTAAGGAATATCTCACGACTGGAATTAGCACTTCAAGATCTTTTATTCGTATTCGAATAATCTAGATTCTCTAGATCCGCAAATTATACTTGGAAGGTTCTACTTATGGAAACCTTGATCCTGATTGTATGGGTGAGCAAGATTGATGGGCTATCGTCATTTTCCTTGAAGAGCTCGAGATCTCTCTAATTGATTCTGTCCAACAGGTTGATTGGAAGAACTTCTTTGGAAGGTGCCAACTGTCACGCCCCGATCCTCGAACGCGTGCCCATCCCTCACCTGGTCGATTAATAGCGACGTCCCAGGACGCATCGCCAACCCTGTTCATTTAATATGCGCAAGCGGAAGTATAAAGAAAATCCCCAGACAATAAAACAATGGGATAGAAAAGCAGGGCCATATTTTTCATATTGAAACTCATAAACAAAATTTTATACAAAGCACAAACCAGAATACTTCACGACTATTTACAACTTTTATTCTAACTCTATTCACATCAAAATGGAGTTCACAAAAGAAGATGAGGTCTCAGTCTATCCGGATCATACTCAAGATCCCTCTTGATGCTATCTTCTTCTTCCAAAAATTCTTTCCCTTGGGTTTCACCTCAGAGTTTTCCCTCTCAGATTCCTTCTCCTCTTCAGCTCCTCATCAGGATCATGAAATATTATCCCACAACCGGGATGAGACTACGTCTCAGTGAGTTCTACCCCACTAAGACTCAATTAGGGAGCCAATACACTACTCGGTTGCCTAAGCACAGCATGAGTCAGAGGACTTACCTTGGCCACAGATTCCACCTGCATGTTAGCACAGATCACATAGGCATCCAAGCAATCACATCACTGATCGAAGCATCGATCAAATCGACCTAGTCGATTTCACACCAACAAGACCACTCACGGTCATTCCCATTCAATCAATCAATTTACAACATCTGACTCAAGCAATGGTCAATCACATTAAATCACACTGGATCATCGATCAATCGGACCATCTCCCGGTCATTCCTTCCATCCCATATAACCTCCATATTGCACTCGGTCACAGAGCCACATCAATGCTCTCGGGCGTCAAGTTCGCCAATGTGACTTATCCACTAGACAATTGCGTGCGTTCTTTAAGGCGCCGTTTTCGCCAATGATATCCCACATCACCGAACCACGCATGCCTATAACCATGTACTCACTAGACAATTGTGTGTGTTCTTTAAGGCGCCGTTTTCGCCAGTGATGTCCTTAATCACCGAACCACACATGCCTATGACAATGTGTTCAATAGACAAGTGTATGCGTTCTTTAAGGCGCCGTTTTCGCTAGTGATACCCTTAATCACCGAACCATACATGCCTATAACGATATGTTTAATAGACAAGTGCATGCGTTCTTTAAGGCGTCGTTTTTGCCAGTGATCTTCCCCATCACCGAACCATGCATGCCTATAACCATGTACTCACTAAACAATTGTGTGCGTTCTTTAAGGCGCCGTTTTCGCCAGTGATGTCGTTAATCACCGAACCACACATGCCTATGATAATGTGTTCAATAGACGAGTGTATGCGTTCTTTAAGGCGCTGTTTTCGCCAGTGATACCCTTAATCACCGAACCATACATGCCTATAACGATATGTTCAATAGACAAGTGCATGCATTATTTAAGGCGCCGTTTTCACCAGTGATCTTCCCCATCACCGAACCACGCATGCCTTTAACAATGTGAGTACTAGACTGATACGTGCGTTCTTTAAGGCGCCGTTTTCGCCAGTGATATCCCACATCACCGAACCACGTAGGCCCATACACCGTGTCTGATCGGTTCAAACCCAAAGTACTTCCAGTTCACTCTCACCATTCCACACACTTTACAACCCAACAAAACATAAGAATGCTGAATAAACATACATGGCCTTTTTCCAATCAATAATTCGATCTCAACCAATTCCAATCAATTTAGGGTAAATCCCTAAAATAACACAGTTTAATTAATTCTAAGCAATGTAAGGCTCAAATAAATAAACGAACTGCTCCATGACAATCAGCACGAGATGTCGGTCGTCGGCCATCTCCGCCTTAATTTCTGAAAAATAATTAATTTCGAAAATTAATAATAAATATTAGAAATTCAATTTAGCTCAAAATAAAGCCCGATTAAATAAACGGACTCCACCACCTGTCATCAGCATAATATTCCGATCAGCTGGCCATCACAATGAATTTTCAGAAAATAAATAATTATTTAATTTAATTCCAAAAAATAATATTTAAATGCCAAAAATTCCACTTAGGCCCGAAATATCAAATTGAAGCTCGATAAAGGGTCGGAAAATTCCCGGGCTACCTCAATAAATAGTAGACCATATCTACTTGCTAATTACACATTCAATTTGACTAATTTACAACATAATCAATTAATAAACCTTAATCAAATCACCTAAGCTTAATTAAATAA